>JABBWL010000070.1:0-357741 GCA_016758765.1 Suillus cothurnatus
CGAATTTGATACAGATCCCCAATTCATAACAGCAGGGCAGTTCTACAGAGAAAGCCACAGCGAGTCCCGCAGGCCTAACTGCACCGCTCACGGAACACGCGGTGCGTGATTACAGTCCATATTCACGTCTGATCCTGATTCTCTCCGTTTGCGGGTCAGGTCCAAGATTTGACCAAACCGCTTGAGTTTGGGCAACTGAATATCGCACTCTCACGCGCTACCTCCGAGATTGACACTCTTGGCAAACGCTATGAAAAACTCCGATCCTTGGTCGCGGAACGGCTTTCTCCACTAAATAGCTTACAAACAGGAAAACCTTCTCAACCTTCCGGCAATCATGTTATCCCTTCAT
Source organism: Suillus cothurnatus (assembly GCA_016758765.1). Classification (NCBI taxonomy): domain Eukaryota; kingdom Fungi; phylum Basidiomycota; class Agaricomycetes; order Boletales; family Suillaceae; genus Suillus; species Suillus cothurnatus. The sequence continues at coordinate 353 of JABBWL010000070.1, forward strand.
CTTCATCTCAGGCACAGGCTTCCGACACAAAACAAGGTCTACGTCACTTAGGGGAAATCTCAAGTCTTTCTGAATATGAGGCAAAGAATATTCTTGCTGTGAGTTCCTAACTATGGTTTGTTGTAAGGCTCACCACAATCTCATCAGGGACTAATCACATCACTACGACTGCCCACTCATTCGGTCATAAACCTAGTTTCTAAGTGTTTGGATGAAGGTCCGGCCTGTCCACACCCCAGTAGTGTTTGACGACATCAGGTCTTCCATGGAATTTTTGACCCGTATCGATGAGCTAGTGTGGAAACGGTCTGTGCCTATGGATGGTTGACGGTCCGGATCTACTTTATTCGAGAGCGAACACAGATGCCCTTATCGAACGACTTGCTCTGTGGGAAAAAAACTATCAGAGGGCATCATAAAGTTAGCGCTGGAGTCCGTGATGGCGCCTTACGAAAGAATCGAATCGTACTCACGTTTCCATGGTTCAATTGCTTCTCTACAGAGCTTTTCGTTGTACGGGCGCCCTTGTGCTGCGCACAGGTCAGTTCTTCTCCCGCGAAGTACCGTCCCAGTCTGTCGTTCAACTGAAATGATTAAGGGTTCGAATTGAGAGGGAATGAAAATATTATTACTCTTTGATGTTAAACCTAAGTGCGTTATGTACTGCCACAGGCGATGTATTTAAATATCAACTGGGTGTGACCCATTCTTCACATATCGATCATGCCCTCCGTTCGTACTTCCCTCTTTCATGTCATGCCGAACTTCCGCCGTACCGACAGCAATGCTGCGACAACTACTGATGACCTGCAGTGGCAGCCCGTTATCGGTATCGTAGCTGGTTTCCGTAAGTATCCCTGGCTGCTGCCGTACATCTCCGACATGAAAGCTGACTGTGTCGATGTGTCGATCTCACAGTGGCTATTCTACTCGCTGTATACCTCCTTCATATGTTGTTTCAGTTCCACGCTTCGGGCGTCCCCCATCGCATTCTTGGTGAGTTGCGAGGTTCCTTATTTACGAACCGATATATATATATCTTTTGACGCCAGGATTACCTTCAGGCACTCGTCGTGTCTCGCATTCCGTCACTGAAAGCGAGACGTCGGGCTCGTGGCCCGGCCTTATGAGACCAGCTGGTCCTCCTCCTCCTTACACAGCAAGATTAGACGCAATTCCCCTCTACACAGTTACAGTCCCCCCTCGGTCGTTCCAAGGTGGAGTCCGCTACCCACCGAATTACCTCTCGCCGCCGCGTCGCCACGTAGATGAGCCCATTTCAAGAGGTTGACAGTGTGCTCGAGCAAGTTGCTGCGGATGTACAGCACGTCCGACTTGTGATGAGCTTTGAGATGCTGCGGATCTGTCCGTTATGGCCGAGCGAGCTCCCGCTCGTTCCCGAGATGATGGTTCTCATTGAGTAATACTTGCGTGTGCCGCGCGCCGCAAGACTAGGTCTATCATTATGAATGATCATATATAGACACGGATCTCGTTGGACTCTACTAGATGTTCAACAGCTTCCCACTTAGGTGCCTTGACACATTTTATTTGTTCGCTTTGGGAGCGCAGTGCGATGGCGCATATGCACGTTGCACATTTTCTTCCATCTCCAACGGACTTCCCACTGCCTACATACCTACCCCAATCCGCCGGTTAATGCCGCATCGAAAATGATTCTTTCCGTTTTTACGTATGTGATCTTCTATAATTTCCGGTGTGCTCTAGTTAAAGGACGCGTATTTGTTTATTGTGGAAGACGAATCTGACAACTATTTTGCAAATTCAGATACTACTTGTGAATTACGACGGAGCGCGTTGTTCTCAGTTTAGTTTTAATATTAAAAATTTGGCAACGCAAACTGAAGTACCGACCCATGGCGTCGTTTCGCAATAGTGCAAACAGCATCATAATAAGGGCTAATAGGGGTATCGACCGATTGGGACGTTAATGAGACCGCGTACGTATATGTGGCATGCTGTTTCGTATGGCTATTCATTGTAGCTTTTCCATGGGTCTTTCTGTGTCAAGCTTTGTGCCATCTGGAAACTAGTACATATATGGATGGTGTCCTGGGGCCCTTTTCACATCACCCTGCCAACATCTGCGAAGGGTACGGAGACATTCGGTTGATCCCGAATCGTGCTAACACTTGGAGAATGATCAGAATGATCTCTTTGAAAGCAGCGGCTCAATGTTTAGGTAGCCATTGGATTTTACAGGGCGCTTACTATAAGCCTAGTGTTGCCAGAAGGTGAGGTCAAGGTCCCGTTCAGGTGATAGTGGTGCTGCACCTCAAGAATGCAAGCGTGAGGTGCATGGTTACTTGTGTTGGAGATTGTCAATGCTAATAAACACAAACGAGACATATCCAGCCGGCGGAAGACAGTACAAGCCCGAGGTCTTCCATCTGGTCAAGTTCCGTGACAGTGGGAATCTTCGCATCAGCAATCAGCAATGTCAACTTACTCGAATCCAATCGTCGTAGTATCGAAAGGGAGCCTTTCATTGCGGAAATAATCTCAAGGATTTGAAGCATCTCCGTGGTATAGCTTCTAGTGACAGTGCTGTGTCCATTTCCATTCCTGATCAGAAGATACGTCAGCACGGTACTGGACCTGCACAGGTACACAAGTATCACAACAAGTATGATGTGTTGTAATGAAAGCTCGAAAACATGTTTCTGGCTGATGCTCTCAGGCACAACATCTTTGACAGCTACGCTTTTAGGTAATAATTTTGGACGTACTTCGAGTCGGACTAGCGTTGCCGCATCGAGTAGTTGAATTGAACAGAGGTGGGAAATTCTAGTAAATCGACACGAAAGTTCGACCTTGTTCACCTCGTGATGTGGGAACAAGTTCGGGAGTGATACGGACTGATAGTCTAGGTAATGAGAGGCCAAGGGTTCTGCACGCTGCCGCATTATTTGCAACCAGTAAATGACAAGCAAATAATTACAGTCGATGTCACTTGCATTCTGGAGCGACTCGCCAAGTTCGCGAAGATTCCCAGCAGCTATCAGCGCATTAACTGCTCTGGGGGTCACAGGTCCAGAAACTGCGTAGCCTCGCTCGTAAGTCACCACGTCCTCTGTAAAATCGAGGCAGTCATGCCAGTAAATAAATTTCAGGGCTTCAAGTGCTTCAAGCGTGATTTCTGGGCCACAGAGTGCAGGTCATTTTGCTGAATGAAACATGCGCCCGGAGGGCACAGATGAAGCTTTGAAGCTTGAACAGGCAGGATATCCATGATAATGTAGAACAGCAGCGGAGATGTACATTCTTTTGCTAACATGATACTTGTAGTTGTTAATCCTATGAAGCTGCAGACAGATCTCGTACCTCACATAGATGGACGACATCTGTTGTGTCTACATCACCGTAACAAGAAAACTCGTACAACCTGAGTACCACACCACTGCGGCACCAGTACTTTTGAGGTTTTCCATAGGCGGCGTTGGAGAATAAGAACGGTGAAAGGTCTGTCTGAGTCATCTGATTCAAGCGGAGTTTAAATGACAAGGGCGGCGGGCCGGCGGCCTGTTCAGTGAGGAATACACTTCCAGTGGGGGGGGTAGGGCTTCAGGGGCAACTGCGACAGATATGGTGTGCAGTTAGGACTGTAGAATGTTGTCTTAGAACTTGCTTGCACAGCGGAGGAAGAGCTTGCAATGAGGTCGATAAATTTAGGGCACAGCGAATTTGATCATTTTCGAGTTCACATCGAGTTTAGCTCGCCTCGACAGCAATAACTCATACTAATAACTGTATAAGAATGCCGCATCTCATCGGTATCAGGGCGTAATTCATGTGCATTGATGATTGACTAGTGTTTAATTGTGAACAATGTCTACATCGTTTGTATATGAGGAACTGCAATAATTTATAATCTCAGGCTGCCAGAACGTGGCTGGAGTCGTGAGTGTTCTCGTCAGTGACGGAACAAAAGCATCCAAAAGGCAGGTCCAGATAGTCTTGTTGAAACAGACGCTCCTGAATAACCAGATACAACACGTGCTCCGTTTGTGCAACTTCCCAAAATGTTGGTTTAACACTGCTTAGCCTCCAAGAGGCAGTAGTCCTTGATCGCATAGGATTGAAAATTTGAGAAATGCGATAAATAGACGGGAGTAAGCCCCCTGTATACAGGGCTATGTCCGACATAGGGTCTTTGACAATAAACTAGATTCGTTTTTTAGAAGAAAAGCTTGAGAAATTACGATGCTGTGATACACATCAGTGGCTAGTATATAGTGTGTTTGCCGCCCGTGTCAATTTGACAATGGTGCACAGTATATAGGCACACATCTGTCAACTTGGAGTATATACAACCAACCCGTCTGCCGGTGCACAGCATACAGACTACATATCGACGTCGTTGCGATTGACCGGGATCATGGATACAGCATCGGACAGTCCGTTGGAATCAAAGTGACTTCAGAATAGAACGATCTGCAGTTGCGGTCATTGCACATGATTGGCGGTGTTTTCTTTTCATGCCGCATGAAATGCAGGAGTCCCTGGCAAGTCATTAATCATGATAAATCATTGATGGAAGTACCGAAATTGCCTCATCAAGAGAGTCCACGAGGTGCCCAACTCTTGAGACAAGGTTTGAGCTACTGCCATGACTATACGGTATGTGGTAAGCGATAACCAAAATTCAGGTAATCAAGTAGACACACCCACACCTCGCCATTCAAAGCCCCAATGTTATGTTATTCCGTTTTCCATCTTCCTTCTTGTACACGATTACCTCGAAAATGAGAGTCCAAGTATCAACCACAACACTCGGGCCCCGTTGATAGGAGGACTTGTGCGTGTGAAACAGCTGGCAGGAACGGCGGAGGCCATGCCTCACATTGAGGCGTTCGCAAAGAAGTGCCCGGAGATGCAGGTATCCACTTTCTAGAAATGATTTCCTACGTAGGGAAGGTATAAAGTACCCCAACAGGGCGAACAAATAAACCGTAAGCAGGAACAAGAGAAATCCGCATCCAGCATATCTTAGGATTCGACACCTTTCGATCACAGGGGCACTAGGACTATTATAGATCGGAATCCTACCTTAGGGAAAAAATAAAGCATGAGAGCCAGATTCACCACCTACAGGCACGCAAACACCACGTTGTATCCCAAAGCAATTGGCGAGCGCCGTGGGCCGACTGCTAAGAACACAACGGTCGACAAAAATGTTCGGGATATTGAAAAATACCATGCCCCGTGCACATAATTGCGACGGGAATATCTCGCTGCAATAGATGTATGACATGGCATCAATTGCACAAGCATAGAAGCAGATGAAGCAGAATATAAATAACACACCAAGAGCGTTCTCCGTGTGAGGTGTAGGGTCAACTGGGCAAGCTTCCATCGTGCTTTCAGGGGAGAGGTGATACAGCTGGAAAGGCCGGTTGCTGTGTAGAGAGTGAGAATGCGTGCCAGAGAAAGGCGAGGTATTCTTACATAGCGGCCGAATATGACCAAAATGATCCATAATTATGGCCACAACAGAGTTCCGGCCGTGGCAACGGTCATATGTCACTCTAAGAATGATTGCGGTCCCACTAGTAAAACCCAGGTCATTGTAGAGGTTTATCTTATAATCTGCTCAAAGATGACAATTAGCACTCATTAGCTCTGAGACATAAAATTACGAACTGTATTCGACCATGAAACCAGTAGCCCGGGCAACATATCGCAAGAAGAGCCCCTTCCACACACGTTTGCGGTACGAATGCTCGTTTTCCAAGCTCCGTCATCGGTAACCCGGGCTTGGGTACCTAACTCATCATTTGATAAAACCCTTTCTGTGCACGTATAAATTTAGGTGCATGCGATGAGTCGGAGCCGTCAACATGTAGCCTGGACACAATCTCACAGCTTTCTGCATGTCTACGTTGCGTCAATACCCTGAAGATGGCTTAATACACAAGTGAAAACTATCGAAGGTTTGAAAACTTACATTAACGAGAAGACTCCGGTACCCATGGAATACAGCAAAGGAGCAAAAGAGGACATGTACACTAGAATACAAATGGAAATTGCCATTGAAAGCTCAGGTTGGTCGAGTAACATGTGCCACACTGCCAACAGCGATGCATCTACTAGTCGCCGCATTTGCCACGACAAACCAAACACCATCGCGTATGGAAGTACTGAACAGACTCACCATGGTATCCAATGAGAAGCCCCCGTGAGGAGGGCTCTGGTCCGAAATCGGAATTAGTGCCCAGCCATATATGAAGTGTGCCACAATAAGCACGACAGCATTCGCGGCTCCTGAAAGGAGAATAACTGAGGACATATAAGTGGGTTTCAGTCGAGATGGCAAAAACAAAGCAGTCCTGAGTCATGCTGAATTCCTGGTGTCTCAGACCAGTAAGACATTGCTGGTATGTAGTACCAGAGTTAGGCTAGTCCCTCGTTCATGAGTGTATTTCAGTCGAAATACCTTTTGAATTCGTCATTTTCTGGATGTGACCTGTTTTTTATCAGCTACAGAATTAAAAAACCTGTTTAGCTTGCACTAGCAGAACAGTTACGTATCCGAGCCCTGCAACCGCGCGATGATTTGTCATAGACGTAAACTAACCCTAACCCATTTGTCCTAACATGGCAAGTGCGGCGTCGGTCACCATGTCTTCTGGTTTGGCACTTCCCACCTAGCCACTCTTTTCTTCGTTTCCCTCGTTCCTTCTCTTGCCATGGACTACGACAGAAAATCGACTGTATCTTCATTCTATGGAGGACGCAGGGGCTCATTCGATGCCCTGAATCATTCACAACCTCCCGATTACGCTCCCTCTGGTCGTCCACGAGACGATGCTTCTTCTTTCTATGCTGATCGACAAACACGGACGAGCCATGATGTGTTGACGGGAGGACAATCCGCAGGGTACAATGCATCATCTTTTTTTGCCGCCGGACGCCTAGAACCGCTGAAAGGCGGACGTGATGAGGAAGAAGAGGCTCCGGAAGTTCAGACCTGGGATGTTTATGCCGACTTTAACAACGCCGGCCCAAGATACAGCACTGCTTTTGGCATTGGGCAACATCAAGACGCAGGGTATGCACATTGAAGAGCTAACGTATCCTCCCAAGCTAATTGATACCCAGCTATCATCAGCTTCCTCCACCTCCGCCTCCGCCTGGTGCCAAGACAGATGGTGATGCCGACAGTGCTCAAACTCCCGTAGAGCTAGTTACGGTGCCTGCACTCGGTGCGGAATGGCAACTAGCTGAGATGAAAAACATGACTAAGTCGGGTCGACGAGAGATCAAGAGTGAGAAGCGGCGGGAGAAGTGGAAAGCCTGGCATCGTGGGGAGACGGGTTTGTGTGGAAAGTGGTTTACCAAAAGGTTCCTTGCCTTCTTCATATTTGGGTGGGCCGCCATGTAAGTCACGCTCGTCTTCCTGGGTACAGAGATATCGAAAGCTTTATAGCATTGGCACTATCATCGCAATCACCATCCCTCGAGTACCTGGCCTCTCATTCAACAGCTCCACACCTCTGATTGCCGCCACTGGGAGCTACAATGCTTCAATCCCAACTGAATTTTCCCGGTATCCAGCCAATTTCTCATTTCCAGCGTATGCAGATATTCAAGTTGATACCACCTCCAATATTATCCCTCTTACTTTCAACCACATCTCTGCACAAGTGTGGGATTCGGCCTCGAATCTACAAGTCGGTACGGGGTACTTTGGACAAGATACCCTCCCCGCCAAGTCATATCCGAAGATCCAGGTCCCACTTAACTTCTCATATGTTGCATCAAATGACTCGGATCCGACGTGGAATGAGTGGTACAATGCCTGCAAGAATACTGGGCTTTATGCTAATGGGTCAAGGCCAGGTCTGTGTGTATGCCATGATTGCTTCTGTTTACTCACAAGAACGACAGGCGTAAATTTCAGGCTCATTCTTACGATGGATATTGCCGGGCTGCCGTCAACTCAGTCCCAATCCACGCAGGTGGATGCGGCCCCTTGCCCTATCGAGCTGTCCATCAATGCAGCATGATGGCTAATTACTGAATTTATTCGCGCATCGCCTCATGTCTACCTCCTTATTCTGGTTCTGGTATGTTCTGGGACGTTGCACTTTCTCCGCCATTACATAGTCTTGGATATTGGACAATATGACCATCCGTCGTTATTTTACGGCCTGCGTATTTGCCTCGCCACAGTCTGTCTTTATTTCGTCTTTTCATTTTAGTGTTTGCAGCGTTACTCACACCATCGCGATGTGCAAACAGACTATAGTATGGATTATAATGTGCTGGCATTGATGAATGATTCGGGTTTTGTTTACTGATTCTCACTTCGAATTCCCTGGCGGGCTTCAAGTTGCCCACTCATAAGACGAGCAGGTCCTGGAGGTATAAATCCTGGACAGTTGAGCACGATATCTTATCACCGCAGTATACGTACACCACGCATTTAAATTGACGTCGCTTACTTTCCAGAACTCGAACGGCAGAGCTTCTATTCTCAATGACGAGACTTATGCACTTGACCTTCTTCCCGCAATGGTGTCCGTGAGAGCCTGCTCGTTTATGAGAGATAAGAAGATGCGTGCCGTGGATATTTTGCGCTCGAAACCCATTCTCTGCCTCTCGACCAGATGCAGGCGGAGTATTCAGCCAACAATATCGCAGCGGCAAGGAGTTTGCAGGTCTACACGGTACGTTCCCTTGTCAACCCGACAGTTGCTGATGACTCATGTGCTGCCAGTATCTATATAGTACGTATCGCTGTCCAAACTACTTCTATATTCTAAGCACAGCTCAGCGTCAATGGCTACATTCTGGGTGAGATTATCTCAATGCATTGCTTTTCCGTGTATTGTTAAACTCCCTTTCTCAGATTTACGATTATGCTTGTTCGCTTCATCAGGAGGTAATCTCGGTCAGCCTCATTTTCATATTTTTATAATAATAATCAGTTTATAGTGGACGTTCCTTCTTCTGTCGCGCTGGTCGAAGGTAAAAAGCCTTTATGTCATCGCACGATATGTGCCTTTTCTCCTCTTGGCCGGGCATTTATATAGTGCGTTCAGCTCCTAAAGTCATTGCTATGAATTGACATGTCGTGCTTCAGTGAACTTCATTCCAAATGAGAACTCCGATGTATGTGAATGCACGGTAGTCTCGTTGCAACGATGTCGATGACGTTGACCGCATGACTAGAAATGCCAGTTGTTGAACAATATTTGCTCATGTGCGTGCATCGTGCATACACGCATGCACATCCTCGCTCAGCCCTACCCATTCCTCCCACAGGTTTCAGCATGATATCAGTCTCTTGTTCTGAATGTACATATCCTTTCGCTGCAAAATCCGCACGATCCCAATCACTTTCGTCCAGGTTTTTTTGTCCTTAGAACATATGCGCTCTGGAACCACAACAAAATCGTGCTCGTTACCATGGCCGCTACCTTCCTTGTGAGTCACATCTTCACTGCACCTCTAACTTTTGTAAGTACGTCAGTCAGGCTGTCGTTGTAGCATCCGTAGGATTTGCCTTCGGCACTACTGCCACTGCACCGTGTACGCGTTCCTACCTTCGTCTTGTCGTTCCGCCACCATTCACACTACACTTTCACAGGGACGACCAGCGCGATTCCGGGCATTACAGGATGCTACCAGAGCTCGGCTGTCGTCCAACTATTCATACCGTTTCTTCTCCTGATTGGACTTGAATTTGGTACGTCGCCTGAAATAAGGCGTCTGCACCTACGCAGACGCGTGCTGACTGACACTCCAGGTCTCATGTCCCTCACGCTCGTACGCGCTATACAGAGCTGGCGGACGACCAACAACACTATCTACGCCGTTCTGGTGAAGCATAACATATTCTACTATGCATGCGGTTTGTGTGAGTCAGGACATGCACAATTTTACTTCTTGTGCTCATTAATAATGGTTCTCGTTACGAAAGTTTTCTCGGGGGTGAATGTCCTCACGTTGCTGCTCTTCCATGTGCGTGAAACTTCTAATTCCTGTCACCGAGTCATTAACCATCCGTATTCATAGTACGGATACCAAGCCATGTTCCAAGAGTGCGTATTTTTACCCTGCCATGCGCAGACTTACCAACAACACCCTCGAACGCATACCTATATACAGTTTCCAATTTATTGTCCTCGCGATCCTCGCCACGCGCATGCACCTCCACCTATGGCATACAGATCGACAGGCACATGCTTCTGGCGCCCTCGTGTTTATTCCTCTATCCGACATTTCATTCGCGAGCAGTCCGACGTGACGCTTGGTGTCGTTGAAACGTTTATAGGGTACTATTTGAATTGTACGAGGCTAGCCAAGCCGAACTTCGTCAGATCTGGATCCGCGCGCTTAACAAGAAACGCAGTTTCTGTTGTAGGCAGGAGGTTCATCTGGATGGACTTCAAGTTGATCTGTGTAACATTGATAGATATCGAGTTTCCACTGCAAGCAGTAGTAGGTGAATGTATCAAGACCAGAATTTTGGGTATGCTGGAGTCAGAACTTGAAGCACACCAAACTCAAGCGATCAAGATGGCGATGAATGTTTTACACTTGATCGCAACACACAGGTTATGATTTCAAAATGTTGGTATCATTCATGGCTAATCTTTACTTACGTACTTCGGCGGGGTGAGTGCAAATTCCGATCGGACTAGCCCAATCCGACTGAACTTAGTGAAGGGGGTCTAAATGGTGCAAACCGGCTGATATATATTGGTTGCATAACACCGCCCACTGTTTCAACGTTGCGTCTCATTCCACTCAAGGTGAAACTTCGGCAGTTTTCAGCTGGAGATACATAAGTAGGCGCATATGTATGCGCAAGACCCATTTTCTGCTTCTCGACCGAATGGACGCGAAGTACTCGTCTGACGATATCGCAGCGGCGATGAGTTGGCAGACTTACATAGTGCGTCTCTTTCTTTTTTATACTTTGAAAGGATAATGATAGATGGATGATCCATATATTACCAGTATGTATACAGTGCGTACTTGCTCGGATTGCTCTTCCTTGTCCTGATACAGTTCAGTATCGATGGCTACATTCTGGGTGGGCTTGTTTTGTTATCTTTCCGTCCGTTGTTGAACTTGCTTACAGGTTTATGATTATGCTTGTTCACTTGAAGAAGAGGTAAGGTTTCATCACAAGTCTATATATTGATCACGTGATGTTCAAAGTGGACATTCCTGCTTCAATCGCGCTGGACCAAGGTAAAAGGTCTTTATATCGCTACTCGATTTGTCCTTTTTCTTCTTTTAATCGGGCATCTATATGGTGCGTTCAGCTTCAGCATAGATTTCCCCGGTGATGAATTGACTCGTCATGCTTCAGTGAACTTCATCCCGAACGGCAACCCTGATGTATGTAAACTCCTAGTAGACTTACTGACTCATCACCATGTGACATTGCCAGAAATGCAAGATCTTGGTTAACGTTTGCTCAGGTATGAGCACGGTACATATATCCATGCACACTCCTGCTAAGGGTTCCCTTTCCTCCCAGTTTTCAACCAACTGTCAGCCAGTTGCTCCGAATGTATTTCTCCTCCCCCTCAACATGTTCGCGCTTCTGATCCTATTCATCCAGGCTTCTTCATGCTCCGAACATACGCACTCTGGAAACACAATCGATTCGTGCACGTTGCCATACTGGTTTTTTTCCCTGTGAGTTCAATCCTCTCTCCGCACCTCGAGAACATTGTAGAAGTATAAGTCAGGTTGCCATCATAGCATGCGTTGGCACTTCCCTTGCATCTACTATCTCCGCATCTTGTACGGGCTCTCGCCTCTTAATCGGCGCCCCGCCCACCAATTCACATTCTCTCTTCACTTTCACAGATATCACCAGCAGCGCAATCCCAGGCATCACAGGTTGCTATAACAGTGACAACCTCTTTGTACCGTTTCTTCTCTTTTTTATATTTGAACTGGGTTTGTCAATTGGAACATAGACATGCATAGATGCCTGACCAAAGTTTCTCTAGGTCTCATGTCTCTCACGCTCGTACATGCCATACAGAGTTGGCGGATGGGTAGCGGCCGTCTGCACGCCGTCCTGGTGAAGAATAACATTTTCTATTATGCATGCGGTCTGCGTGAGTCAAAACATGTATATATATCGTCACTCGTTTTCCATGCTCATCAACGATGATTCTGGTTTCGAAAGTGCTATCGGCGGTAAACGTCCTTGCGTCCCAGTATCTTCATGTGCGTGAACCACTCGAGCCTTGTATGTCCAAAGCATTGATATTCCGCCCACCCAGTACCAATACCACGCTATCTTCCAAGAGTACGCGTCCCTAAATTCGTCTGTGCATCTCTACTAATAACGCCTCGCTTGGTAACATACAGTTTCCAGTTTATAGTCCTCGCGATCCTTGCCTTGCGTATGCACCTGCATCTCTGGCAGATCGACCAGCAGACGCGCAACATGGACTCCCTTCTGTGTATGTCTGTGTCCAATATGTGATCTGCGTACAGCACGTGGAAGGGATTAATATGGGATGCAGTGACCTCAATCGAATATCTTCAGATGTCGGACTTCAATGAATCGACAGCGAAGGGCATACGTCAAACGAACATTGCTGTTTGGGGCGAAAATTTGTAGAATATTTAATATACTGTCACGGTGTGAATGCAAAATGGATATCGGGATAATGGCAAAGAAGAGTCCGTGTGTCAAAATGTTAATGCAGCCGGTCGCGGGGAGGGCGGGATCTCTATTGGCAGAATATATTGCCCTTCATTCTACTTGTGAGCTAAGTGAAGGACGGGTGGGGAATGTAATACGAGTGTCATCACTGGAAACCCACCAGCAAACCAAGCACGTGTGCTAGCCTTCGTAGCTTCATCGCTTGCCTCCATCATGGATAGGTACAGTTCGAAGCCTTCTGCGTATTTACCTGCCCGAATGAGGCTAATGCACAATTGGCTATTGGCGGTTTGCTACAATGACTTGAGGTCCCACCCGAAGATCTGTAAAAACATGAAGCTGAGCAGGAAAAATATTTTCGGTTGCGACAAACGACGTACCACAGTGAATTCCTCGTACATAGTATGGATCGGCAATTTTGCAAAAATTGCTAGCCTAACCTGCCTTGATCAAGAAAAGGAGAAGAGTAGTCTTCGAGTCTCCGTTCGCGAACATGAAGGCGAGGTCAAAGGCTATTGTGGCATCGGGGACATGCTGTATTCCGTAGAGGGCACCACCTTTGGCGATGTATCCTATCAGCGAGGGCTGTATGCTGAGGGACTATGTCAACATGATAGTTAGCTTATTTTGAGGGGGCATAATGGGTCGTTGTCACCTTGACCGCATCTTGAAGGGCGCGGCCCCAGTCGAGTTTGCGGGTCATAACAAACGAGCGGTTGGCATAGGAGATGTAGTTGCCGGTGCCAGCTTCAATCTCTTGCGTAAGTAGCTTTTCAGCTGTCAACAAGTCTCCCACAACAAATGCTTCGCGGACGGTTGTGGCGACAAGGAGTATCTGCATGAAGTATGCTCGCATCACATTATACGAGCCTAGGGTGGAAACATGCTTTTGAATAAGTGTCTTGGTCTTCAGTGCCTCCCTGACAATTTCCGAGGCTGTAAATGTGCTGATCTTCAATGAAAACTCGCTCGGTAGGTACCCAGATTTGATTGACGCCAAACCCACTTCCCCAAAGCTGAATTCTAGTGCCGTTTGCCGAATTTCAATAGTCAGATAGGTCTAAGCTGAAATTGGTGCCATGAGCCAATATCCTGCCAAACAAAAAAAGGACAAGGATCAAATCACGACCAAACATGCGTAGTATGAAAGACATGCTCACCTGATGCCTTTAGCACTTTTGATATCAGAGTCTTTGACATCCCATTTGAAGGGGTTTGATACAACAACGACCGCAGTACCATTTTTGGGATTGCCTTCGAACCCAAGATATTTCCCAGAGTGGGAAGACTTGATGAACCACCCATTCTTGTCACCATCCTGCTGGAAGATCCACTAAAGCTGAGAAGCTAATCAGTATGACTTGTCCGCAGTGTGATGGTAAATAAGCGCATTACCAACTGGTTAGGGCCATCATGAGGACAAAACCCTTGGACTAAGTCACGGTTAAAGCAATATCAGCGCTGACTGCTCCGGAAGCCGAGGGATGATATGCTTACTAGAGTAGTCATCACTAGTACCTGAGAGGTCAACAGCAGTGCCACTCTGGCAGTTTCTCAGGCTGTATGAGTGGTGGTTCTGGATGCGAACCATTGTAGTGCTTGCTTATTAGAATATTGTCAGCTTCAAGGATTCAAGTTGGACACTGTAAAGTACTTATACCAAGTACCTACCCAGGGAATAGGGTAGCTCATAGTTACTTATCTAGGCCAGCCGAGGCACGAGGATGGTCCGATGCATAGTTGCTTCAACAGTAGATGTCCTGATCAGGATAGGTACAGACCCGAGTTTTGGACTTTGGGCTTTCACCCAGATAGCCCAACAAACACTGCTCATTCACCCTTGTAATCTCTCTTGCAGTATCAATTGTATCAAGCCCTCAATGTCGTTTGAGTCTCCTTACTCGAGCTAATGTTGTTTGAGTTGTGCTCTTACAGAAGCCACTGAACCATGTAAGCACATAGATTAAACGCCAAGCCCAGTGCCCAGTGCCCAATGCCCCGACCTCATGACAGAAATGAGTATTGATGCGCATCATTGCATCGTCGTGCATTTGCATTGAATAATCCGAGTCATGATGTAATGGCCTGAAACCCATAATGAAGCAAGGACGAGCTGGCTGTGGAATAGTCCGGCAATAAGAAATCGAAATCAGCAACAGAATGGGCCTTGATGGCTTGGGTGATTGGAATATAGAATATAGGAATGTTTGCACTGGACTCATGACTGCGGCAGGTCAAAATAGCTACGCCAGGCCTTGGCCTTGGGTGACAGTTTCCTTCGACGAAAATTTTACATAAGCACATCACCAATTTCAAATCTCCCACCGCTCCACCTCACATGTTGTGATGCCCCTACATTCTTTTCAACACTATGTACCCTCTTTGTTGAGACCCGCAGACGGAGCGTCTTTCACCCATCGGGCAATGCCGCTACGGCGCTTATTTTGTCTGTTCAACTGGCTGTGGTCCTGGGTGCCATTGTACTAGAGGTTGATGAGGTCGAGCCAATGAGCACTGTCGAGGTGGACTTGAGTTGGTATTAGGGATTCGAGATTCTTCCTCGAAATTGCAGAGGTAAGTGCACTATCTTATTTTTATTCGCTTGACGCCCAATACATGAGTCTCCTTATCAGACAACAACATGATCGGCTATGGTACACCCGTTTCGCGTCATGAGACACCCACTGTCATATCAAACCTTGGTTGCTTGGAAAGTTCTTACCGAAAATTCGATACTTACAGGCCTTCCTTTGTTCCGGGGATATATAGGCATATACAACTTTGACTGTAAGCTCGATTGACTCATCTATCATTGGTGAACGTTAACACTGGCTAAACCGATCCAATTAAAAACTCCCGCCTGCAGTTTTGTTCCCTGATCATCCCGTGTTTGTATTATTTTCATTTTCCCCGCCATGCGACAGCCCTGCCAATGTTGTGCCAATGTCTTTGTTAAAGACGTTACATAAGAACTCATTTCGCTGGTGTTACTGCCCAGATCCGCAGCCAGTCATGCCACATGTAACGCTGGTATACCGTCATTTCGCCCCTGTCTATCTTGGCAACTTTATCTCTCCCACACATACACAAATTCCGATCACCGCAAATCTCCACGACATACTGGAAGAGATCTCCGGCATAGCATATCCCCGGAGGTTGCTTACGCTCCTCCCTCTTCACTCGGAGGCTAGTTACGTCTTTGACTCCTTTCATTATCTGAATCAAAGATGGTATGTCGGCAACACATCAAAGCCGAGTGGTTTCCTAGAGTGAAGTTTCATCCGTCACGCCTCCAGGGAAATAGACATATAGAACCGTCCCCTCATTGAACTGCCTTTTATCGCTGATCAAGCGCTCTTATATGTGCATGGCAGAGGTAAAGTTTGCATGACCTCCAGTGCTAGTTCGCTTACACAGAATAGCGCCCTCTCGTATACCCGCCACATGCATGACATTCACAACCTTATTCAAGCTTACAGCGTATACATAGACACTCTACTCCTAGGTCTAGCCACTACTTATTAAACAAATACACGCCGGATGAAGCTACTTAGCTTTGTATTCCTCCCGTGATCATTAATGCTCGATTATCAAGTCAGATTGGCGCCAAAAGGACCCCAGACTTCACAAGAGATATTCGGATCCGTATTTAAATGGATGGGTGTCACTGCTCACATGGTGTACTTCAGTGTTTGTCGGTTCGATCTTTCTTTTTCTCGTACCTCTTCTCGCGCGTCATTAACTTTCTTTCTTTAGACTTCCTTCGTTGGTTCTTACAGCCAACTGCACCAATCGTCAGAAATAACACGGGACGTCGTACATTTGTTCGGATTGCGATGTCCAATCAGATATTGTGAATTTTAACGTCCCATTGTGGTATGAACGCGAGTGATCGCGATCGGGAGTTGGAAGTTCGCCTAAGGCTCTGCAAACGGCTGTAGAGTCATCAGGGGGTTTGATCGTGTTACAGAGTGCTACAGAGCGCTCTGTAGCAAATTACGTTTCCCTGATTAGTGGTACTTTTCGTTGTTACCTGTCGTCACCGGGTGACACTGAATGGTAAATTAATCACGAGAACCAACGTCAAACCGTACTGGATCGGTGAGGTAGTATGAAGTGGATGTATGCGCGAGTGAGTTGACCATGGAAGGGTATGCGTCTTGAGCAGGGCAGGCAGGGTGTCTATTGACATCGGTTAAAAAAAAATCAAGATTTTTGTCTTTGAGAGATTTACTCTATGTAAGACAATACTGTCTAGTCTTGGGGGGTCCCTATGCCCCCCGCGCCTCTAGATTCATGAGTTGACATCGGTTACGACAGGTTACCGCACCATGATGATTGTAAGTAATAGCTGTGTAATTACCATTAGTAAAAGACGATAAAAGGCGCCAGAGGCAAACGAGGGTTGGGACTCAGGCATGAGTGAAACTTCGTCAGGTATAAAGCTTTCACTTGTAATTTGAATGACGATAGAGTGTATTCTGCAAATACGGGCGCATCTGAGGCTTGCTGGTGAGCGGGTAGAACTTCAGGACTGCAGATCGGAGATTGAGTGTCTTCTCAGTGCGAGTGGCGCATCCAGTTAAACGCTGGAGGATAACGGTAGTGCCGGGAAGGATACAGGCGAGCGCAACTTGTGCGGCGAGACAAAGTGACAAACGCCCAAGTAGAAAGTGAGGCCTAGGAGCTAGCTAGAATATTAGATTTTGCAGTTTTCGAGGTCTGCTGCCATATCATGTCAGATGTCACACATGTCAAGGCTGGTGTATGTTTTAAGGCAGGTCCAAGTGACTGACATGAGTGCACAAGTGATCACTAGCACTGCGAACAGAAGGTCAATAAATTTATAAATTCGAACAGTCTCGACTCGCATTGCAAGGGTGTTCGGAGGTTAATAGATGCTACTTGCCTTACTAGGAAGGTTCTGAGAAGCGTTTGAAAGTAGAACAGGTAAATCTGGGTTTGAATGTTCAAGTCACGCGCGTACTACATATCTCAACACGATGTCTTCAGTGAGTCGTTATTCTCATAATCTTGCAGAAGCTCGCGTTAGGGCCACCGCCAAGACAGAGACACTGAAAGTTTCGTTTCAGCGCTCGCACACCCTCTATCTAAACTTATGAGCGAGTGAGCAACAGCGTACGTGAAGACGATGATTGTACGTCCACTTGCAATCACAACGTAAAGCAACGTGAAGCTTCTGACGACCAGATGGTAATACGATCCAACGGATGGCCAAGAAAGGTCCTGAACCAATGCCTAGGTCCTTCAAATGCGCCGGTGATACTTCCAGAATGTGCGTGATTAATTTTCAATGGATGAGCGGCAATCACCCCACGTTTGTTGTCCATGCCAAAGTTCTGTCACCCGCAAAGAGCATTTCTATCCAGGGTGTCATTTGATGGATTGGAAATACATCTTATTGTCACGCGGGTGCACAGGTAAGGTCGGCTTCCCTTTGGTTTTCGTCACTGATTCGTCAATTTGGAAAGAGTTTTACTTGATATGTTCCCGGCTACTGCCATACGCGTATTCCGAAAATTACACAGGCTCGTTCCCTTTATGATATGTTCATCATTATTCTCGAACTCCGATGTCAATCATATCAGCGCTCTTAGCACTCCTCTACAGGGGTAAAGCGCCAGCAACAGTATAAATGTACACTGTGCAACTGCTCTATCTACAACAATGCGACCTTTATTCATAACCGCTTTGGCTCTTTTACAAGCCTGTGTCGTGCTTTCTCAACACACTGAGGCACACTTCCAGGCTCCTGCGAACTGCGGTGGTGGTGCCTGTAATACTGTATCTAGCTGTGAGGAACATGCTAGGAAAGCAGGTAGGTGTACTATTCTGCGGTTAAATTCATATTCACCAGCATTCTTAATTGATGTATATCGTCAGGTCTGCCCACCGATGGTTGGGAAATAGTTCATGACAGCGATGGTCAACCAAAGTGCCGTCGGACAGCCGTCCAAGAACTCTGCTATGGTACTGAGTATTTTGACGCGGTAAGTCTGTACACATATTTTCGAGATTAATACTCAGCAATCGAGCAGGACACCAAAGAGAAGAAATGTTGTCGAGATGTGAGTGGTCTCACATGGTTCAACAAGCCTGCACAGTTAGCCAAGGTATGGTTTCGATTCGAGTTCCGATCAATCATGCTCATCGACATTTTGGGACAGTGTTGCGCCAAGGATCATGTATGGACGTATGAGAAGGGAGGAAGTTCTGGGCATGGAGGGTGCTGCCCGGTTGGGTTTCACATGAACAATGCAGTGTGCACCCGAAACACTCCTCCCCATCATACCCCATGCCCAACTGGGACACACTTGGTCGACGGCCACTGCGTCCCATCCCACCCAGTACATCCTATCCCTGATATACGGTGCCCAACTGGGTCATCCTTGGTGGACGGCCAGTGCGTCCCATTCCATGGTTCCTGCCATCAGGGGTGTGGCAATGGCCATGGTGGTGTCGATCCCTCTTGCACATGCGCGAATCCTCCAGTGTGTGGGCATGGTAAATACCTAGGCATTAAATATGGCCATTGCTATATCCTCTCCTTCTCCGATGGCGAGCAACTTGGCATCGACCGGGACCATACCGACTACAAGAAAAACGGCTTCTTCGTCGATATCCCCTTCAAAGTCTGTAGCTCAACCACCGATTGCTCGCGTGGAAAGGAGGTGGAGATGGGCGAGGCCTTCTCCCTTCAAGATCAGCATGGCTTGTACAAAGACCTATTGTCAACGAAAGGGTGGATTAATGACGCCACTGGTGGCGCCCATATGGAATACACCACTGATCCCAAACATGCCGGTAAATTCACGGGTATCCCTACTTGTGCTGGCGGTGAATGCGCTCTTCAACTACATGGTAGTCCCGGTGGGGGTGCATTGTCATATGCCTGCCCGATGCCCGGGCCCGGACTGACATTGGTAAGTTTTACTGCTTCTCAGAGGATTTTTTCTTTCGCTAAAGATCTTTTTTGTCGATTAGTATGGTAACCCTAAGGTTGGCCAGAAGCTTCGCTTCTCTGAGGTGTCATGCGACGAATATGAGGTCCCTTTGACTTCTGGCATCAACCTGAAGTGAAGTTGAAAAGAATTCGGCATGTCCTGTATGCATTCATTCTGACTTACTATCTCCTGTTCTGTAATAATCTTGCTCCGATTCTTGCTATGTTTACGTTGTGTGGTTTATACTTGTGGTTTCCAATTGTTCTTGTTCAAACCGGCTCAATTTTTTCTCGAGAAGACAATGATTGATTGCTGTATGTACATGCAAATAGCAAAAATTTGATTGACCCTCGTCATTTCGATATGGATATATATCCTGATATAAGTTCCATTTGCTATACCCAGTCACATTCGTCGTATGTATTTTGCGTTATAAATCACTTGGTCACTCACCAATTCGACAAGCATGCACGTACTTGGTAGGAATGCCAGCAGAAAACGGTGATCTCGTGGCAGACACCTTGGGTTTTCTTTGCAGATAACAACTAGGCGAGGACCATAAACGTCTAGCGGAGCACCATCATGATTGGGGCATAGCTTTGGTACCATCCTGAGGGTGAGGACGTCTTGAAGATTGAGATGAAGAGTGATCTCTCGCCAAAGCTCAAGGAACAGTGCTGCAATGACAACAAAATGCAATATGATAACAGAAGTAATGCTTACAATCTGTAATAGTAAAGCAACGTGAAGCTTCTGATTAGACGGCCAGATGGTAATATGATCCAACGGATGGCCAAGAAAGATCCTGGATCCTAGGCCCTTCAAATGCGGTGATATTTCCAGAATGTGCGTGATTACATAATTTTCAATGGATGGGCGGCAATCACCCCTAGTTCGTTGCGCATCCCAAAGTTCTGTCACCCGCAAATAGCACCACTATCCAGGGTAATATTTGATGGATTTCACACACTGAAGCCGGTACACAGCTATTAAGGTTGGCTTCCCTCTGGTTTGCGCCCCTGATTCGTCAATTTATAAAGCGTCTTTGATATGTTTCCGGCTACTGCCATACGCATATTCCGAAATTAAGCAGGCTCGTTCCTTTTATGCTATGTTCATCATGATTCTCGAACTCCGATGCCAATCATATCAGCGCTCAGCGCTCCTCTACTGGGGTAAAGCGCCAGCAGCAGTATAAATGCACACTGTGCAACTGCTCTATCTACGACAATGCGACCTTTATTCATAACCGCTCTAGCTCTCTTACAAGCCTGTGCCGTGTTTTCTCAACACACTGAGGCACACTTCCAGGCTCCTTCGAACTGCGATACTGATGCCTCTGGCTGTGAGGAATATGCTAGACAAGCAGGTAGGTTGCACTATTCTGCGGTCAAATCCATATTCACCAATGTTATCAATTGATCTGTATCGTCAGGCCTGCCCACCGATGGTTGGGAAATAGTTTATGACAACGAAGGTCAACCAAAGTGCCGTCGGACAGCCATCCATGAACTCTGCTATGGTACTGAGTATTTTGACGCGGTAAGTCTGTACACATATGTTGGAAATTGATACTCAGTAATCGAGCAGGACACCAAAGAGAAGAAATGTTGTCGAGATGTGAGTGGTCTCACATGGTTCAACAAGCCTGCACAGTTAGCCAAGGTATGGTTTCGATCCGAGTTCCGATTAACCATGCTCATCGACATTTCGGGATAGTGCTGCGCCAAGGATCATGTATGGACGTATGAGACGGGAGGCAGTTCTGGGCGTGGAGGGTGCTGCCCGGTTGGGTATCACATGAACAATGGAGTGTGCACCCCACTCACTCATCCCCCTCCTCACTCGTGCCCAACTGGGACACACTTGGTTGACGGCCAATGCGTCCCATTACGTCCTATCCCTCATGAACGGTGCCCAACTGGGACACACTTGGTCGACGGCAAGTGCGTGCCACTAGATCCTCATGGATGGTGCCCAACTGGGACACATCCGATCGACGGCCACTGCGTCCCAATCCATCCCCCTCATGAACAGTGCCCAACTGGGACACACCTGGTTGACGGCCAATGCGTTCCATTACGTCCTATCCCTCATGAACGGTGCCCAACTGGGACATCCTTGGTCGACGGCAAGTGCGTGCCATTAGATCCTCATGGATGGTGCCCAACTGGGACACATCCGGTCGACGGCCACTGCATCCCAATCCATCCCCCTCATGAAAAGTGCCCAACTGGGACACACTCGGTCGACGGCCACTGCGTCCCATTACGTCCTATCCCTCATGAACGGTGCCCAACTGGGACACACTTGGTCGAAGGCAAGTGCGTGCCATTAGATCCTCATGGATGGTGCCCAACTGGGACACATCCGGTCGACGGCCACTGCATTCCATTACATCCCCCTCATGAACAGTGCCCAACTGGGACACACTTGGTTGACGGCCAATGCGTCCCATTACGTCCTATCCCTCATGAACGGTGCCCAACTGGGACACACTTGATCGACGGCCACTGCGTCCCATTAAATCCTCATGAATGGTGCCCAACTGGCACACACTTGGTCGACGGCCAATGCGTCCCATTCCACGGTCCCTGCCATCAGGGGTGTGGCAATGGCAACGGCTGTGTCGATCCCTCTTGCACATGCGCGAATCCTCCCGTCTGTGGGCATGGCAAATACCTAGGCATCAAATATGGCCATTGCTATATCCTCTCCTTCTCCGATGGCGAGCAACTTGGCATTGACCGGGACCATACCGACTACAAGAAAAACGGCTTCTTCGTCGATATCCCCTTCAAAGTCTGTAACTCAACCACCGATTGCTCGCGTGGAAAGGAGGTGGAGATGGGCCAGGTCTTCTCCCTTCAAGATCAGCATGGCTTGTACAAAGACCTATTGTCAACGAAAGGGTGGATTAATGACGCCTCTGGTGGCGCCCATATGGAATACACCACTGATCCCAAACATGCCGGTAAATTCACGGGTATCCCTACTTGTGCTGGCGGTGAATGTGCTCTTCAACTGCATGGTAGTCCCGGTGGCGGTGCATTGTCATATGCCTGCCCGATGCCCGGGCCCGGACTGACATTGGTAAGTTTTTCTGCTTTTCAGAAGTTTTTTTCTTTCGCTAAAGATCTTTTTTTGTCCATCAGTATGGCAACCCCAAGGTTGGGCAGAAGCTTCGTTTCTCTGAGGTGTCATGCGACGAATATGAGGTTCCCTTGACTTCTGGCATCAACCTGAAGTGAAGTTGAACAGAATTGGGCATGTGCTGTATGCATTCATTCTGACTTACTATCTCCCGTTCTGTAACAATCTTGCTCCGATTCTTGCTGTGTTTACGTTGTGTGGCTTGTACTTGTGGTTTCCAATTGTCCTTGTTCAAACCGGCTCGATTTTTTCTCGAGACGACAATGATTGATTGCTGTATGTACACGCAAATAGCAAAATTTGATTGACCCTCGTCATTTCGATATGGATATATCCTGATCTATCGTGTTCGTGTATCTCGATGTTAAGGCCTCAACTTGAAAAGGAAGTGCTTTAATCGGTCACTCTTCAATCCAACAAGCACGCACGCACTTGGTAGGAATGCAGGCAGAAAACGGTGATATCGTAACAGACACCTTAGTCTTTCCTTGCAGATGACAACAAGGCGAGGACCACAAACGTGGGGATAGCTGGGCACCTTTATGATTGCGGCTATTTCACGGCACATTAATACTATCCTAAGGGTGAGGACGTCTTGAAGTTTGAGATGAAGACCAATCTCTCACAAAAGCTCGATGGACAGTGCTGCGAAGTTGATAAGTTGGATGCGCACATCATTACTACCCCGAGTTCTCATTGACTTGCAACGGTTGGCCCAGCCAACACCTTAAAACCTATATCACAGGAGATGCGTTTGGGGACTCCTGCAACATGCCAAGAACTTTCCAGTGGGGGTGAATCCGAAATCGAGCACAATCAGGGTTTGCTTGCACGCTAGAAGCAATATGACGGTGACCTGCGAGTAAGCCCGATGATTGCTGGGAACGAGTATTCAAACATGCGTTCAAGTTCAAGTAGCTTTTGTTCGAGTGCAAGTTACCAGTACGTCGCATGAATGCCCGGCGCGCTGGAGCAACGTAGTTGAGAGACGTGTTAGTGGTCAACACGAAGAAAAGGTAGATAGGAAAATGTTTAGAAGCGGAGACTTTCTGTGAGGCGTTCGGTCGTACTTGGAGCGGGAATCAGCGCAGGAGATACTGGTGGTTTTCGCTGTTGCGCTGCATTTTCTCTATAAATATGAGTGTACGTTGTACATGGGCTGTATATATACGATTTTGAGTAGTTGACTAGGCCAGAATGTGAATAAGGGATGGTGAACGGTCGAAGCAAGAGAATTGGAAGTAGCGCTTTTCGCATCCGTGAGTCACGTGTTCGAGAGCTGGTCGGTGTGTAACTTGAGGATATACAATCCTTACAGGTTACGATTGATTCCTTATGCATCGATCAAGCTTATGTGGGAGTAGATATCAAATAAAATATTTCAGATTCATATCCTCGTCCGGACCAGCTCCGGAATCCGGTAGCATTTTCATTTCCCATTTCCCGTGGAGTCCAATTCAAGTTGTCCTTAGACACCGAGTCTCACATGCCCTATAAAGGAAGCTATTGAAATCTGGCGCCCTCAATTGCTCGTCTGTTGATGATAATACCACTTACTCATGGCTCCTCATGATCTCCCGCCCCCGCCATCTTGGACGATACCCAACTTTGTGTTGAAGGTGGAGGACCTGTCACATCCTGGGGTATCGATCTTCTTTGACTGCGTCCGACCCAAGGAAGCACTCACGCTCGCAGTCGAAGCATCTTATGCCTGGTTGTATACCCCGATCACAGCTCCAACGCAGTGAGTACTACGCATTCTTAATTCACTATAAATCTGTTGTTAATCATCATTCACAAGCGTCAAGACCATCACACTCGTTCTCAGACCGTTCAATGGCGTGGCATACACATCAGGCACGCATGAGACGAAAGAGATCAATTTCTCCCTCGATTGGATCAAATCTTCAGAGGCTCGTGCACAAGATGAAATATTAGGCGTGCTGGTTCACGAGGTTGTGCATTGCTACCAGTATAATGCAAAAGATACATGTCCGGGGGGTCTTATCGAGGGTATTGCAGGTGCGCACATTTTGATACCGTCTTTTGAGTTTAAATTTTGTCTTCCGAACTACTGGTAGATTTCGTGAGGCTTCACGCTGGGTTTGCACCACCGCACTGGAGACCTAGAGCTGAGGAGAAGTGGGACGCAGGGTATGATGCTACAGCGTACTTCCTCGACTGGATCGAGAAGCGCTGTGGCGAAGGGACTATCCGAAAACTTAATGGATCTATGAAGGATTCGAGATACAGAGTGGAACTCTTTGAGGAGGTGACGGGAGAGAGCGTGAGCTCCCTGTATACACTGTATCGTGAACATCTAAAGACGGGTAAGATATCTCGTGCATGAACCTTGATATATAATACTAGTAGCAAATATTTCTGTAGAAGCTACAAGCCGTTAATTTGTCCAGTGGTAGATGTTTAATGTGCTCACATTCGAATGACTCAGGAGTCTGTTGATATCCCCAAGATATGTCAACGCCGAATGTTACTGACTTTCGATATCTTCAAACTCTCTGTCTAGGTAAATCTAACATGTACAACATGAACGAAGACCCAATTCTTGAAATTAGTTCAATAGTTGCGCAGAACCGGAACGTCCTAGTCCACCAATCCGGTATTAGTCACGTGTTATCTGAAAATTCAGATCGAGCTTCAGCCGAAGCCCCTTTCTCTCTCTCTTCTTTTACTTCCATTCACTCAAACAAAAAGCTTCTGTCGAGAAGAATATGACAATACCTCATCATGAGACCGAAACATTGTCCCTTTCAGACCCGCATTTCTCTCCAATCTACATGCATTGCCCCGAGTCGCACATCCATCAGCTGCCAGTGGAACTCTTACAGCAAATATTTTTGCTCATCGTCAACGACATCTCGGACTGTCCTAGTATTTTCAAATTTATAAAAACCCGTGTCTCGGGAAATTTTGCCAGCCCTCCTCTAGTCTTCACCCGCGTGTGTCGCCATTGGCGAGATGTCGCACACTCGACGACAGAGCTTTGGTCCCGCATCCAGGTGACGCTTCCCAGTGGAGACGAGCCATTGAAGCCGTTCCTCTTATCTCTGCTCCAATCTTGGCTCGCGCGTTCTGGTAGTCAGCCTCTTACCCTTCGCATCGATCGGATGGAGTTAACATGCCGTCTCATTGAGTCTCAGCCAGTCATTCAACTTCTCGAGATTCTGCAGTCCGAGAGCATGCGATGGGAAACAGTGGTTGGTGTACTATACGGACACGAATGGCCCTGTTCCAAGTTAGACACGCCACAGCTGAGAACCTTGGAATGTGCGTGGTCGGGTCTTACTAGATTCAATGCACCAAATCTCCATCGGCTACGCATGCTGAGCCAGTCAGTGGGAATCAATAACAGTCTTATTTCCACCTGCAAAAATGTACCACATCTTCATTTCCAATACGCTTCCCCAAAGATCATCCGCTTCATTTCTGTGGCTTTCCCTCTTCTGGAGACACTCGTGGTGGCGCAAGTGATTGGCTGTTATGATGACGCTAAAAGCCATTCGGTCACGCATTCTTGCCTTGAATCGTTGACTCTCCCTCTGCCCTTGGATGATTATTATTATTCGCACCAGTTAACCGAAATATTCGATGGCCTTCGCCTTCCTGCGTTGCGGAAATTAACACTGATGGGATACCCAACCAAATTAAGGGTTGATCGTACTATGGCTGCATTGGCAGTTATCGCAACTTGCAACTTGCAAGTGATTGATTTTCAGTCGGCCATGCCGCAGGATGAAGTCGATGTAGATGTTGTTGAGCCTTTGCTTTCATTTGCGAGGGAGATTTCTTTCCGTTCGGTGTTAATCAGATGTCGTGCCCCGCACAATTAGTTGTGCAGACCTTGTATGCCCTTGAAACACCATGGGCACTGCGACGTAAAATGAAAAATTGTTTCGGTAGGGACCCCTTCGGCCGACTGCAAAAAAAGAAAACATGTCAGCAGGAGACAGAGAAACTCTTATCGCATGACACCGATGCAGACCAATAGCAAAGACACGCAGAAGAATAGTATGCCGACGTGGACGCAATAGCCGCCCAGCCACCAGTTATTCGTGTTCATATACCGTAATGACTGTAGAAATGACGAGAACTGATCAGGAAGGCGTTCAAGGATCCTCATTACACCCACTAATGACCCGTCGAGAATTGAAGTAAGATCAGATGGAGATTTAGAGAACACATTCAGTTGCGAATTTAATTATTAACTTTCCTTCCAGTTTCATCATTGTTTATCGCGAACTCGGGTGCACCACAGACGTACTTTACAGCTTTCCAAGGAGCTCCTGGTGATACTTCTTCACCTCATCTATGACGTCAGACTTCGCGGGCCACCCGATTACAAGCCCCTCCTCGTCTGACGCATCAGGCTTGGGAATAACGTGGAAGTGTACGTGGTCGACAACCTAGAAGTGTAAACCAATATCAGTCAATGCCGTCTAATCCAAATGAGGAAGGCGCAGACAAACCTGGTGTGCGATGCGGCCGTTATTCTTGGTGGTGGGGTCAGCTCTGCAGGTTAAACAGCAGGGAATGGGGACGCTAAGTTCATGTAGGAACGCACCTGGAGGATGTTGTAGTTTTCGAGCCCTTCTGCAGTGGCGATCTTCTTTGCGATGGGCATCACATCCGCGAGGTATTCGTCTGGGAGCTCGTGGAGCTTTGCAGCGTGGTCTAGTATGCACGTATTAGCGCGTTCTCTCTGACATATTCCTTTTTCCCTTCTGGTGACGTGTCGACGCACCTTTAGGGATAATCAGAGCGTGGCCCTTGGAGAGGGGGCCGATGTCAAGGAATGAGTAACTCAGCTCTGATAAACGCATATCAATGATTTGACGGAAGAAAAAGGACGAACGAAATACCTGTCTCGATGAGCTTGAAGCTTGGGATCTCGCCTAGAACATAACAGCGTGATAAGGTGGCGTAGTTGAATGACGAAAAGAAGTCAACATACCCTTGATGATCTTGCAAAATATGCAGGTGCTGAGTGATCTAGAGGATGTTTATGATACTCCAAAAGTATAATGGAAGGGATGTATCTAACCGTGCTACTGCCGCCATGGTAAGTAGTCTGAGGTGAGGCAAATATCGATTCAAGGCCGATTCCGTGGACCGTCATTAGGTGCTACGTCTCGCACGTGATCAAGCTGACAAAGTGTGCTTCTTCCGGGTTCCCTATGGCGCGGTTTTTCCGCGTGGCCACTAACTTTCGCCAGTTTTGCTGCAATTGTACAAAACTTCAAGCTTCAAGCTTCAAGCTTCAAGGTTTACCGTTTAGAATATCCCAGTGGTTGTAACTTATGGTATGATTTACAATGCAGAGCTTGTGGGTTCTCCATTTCCCCCCTCGCCACTTCGTGATTTCTCCCTCTCCAAGACAACACGTTGCCGCGCCTCGAGTCCCCCTTCATAGCCAAACCAACGATTTCGAGAACAATGTGGACCGCGGAGCAATAAAACCGGAATTTGAAAGGTTTTCAACGCCAGCATGAATAGTGAACACGCTCTCCATCCGTGTTGCACGAAAACATGGGTGCCAGAAGACGTGCCTATCACTTGCCTGGCGAACAGCTGGGACGTCTTTCTTAGTAGCACTCCAACTGGTAGCTCACTGCGGAACTCACTGATAGAATGATAATGCCATTTAAGCGCGCACGAGCTGCGGAAGATATGCTGTGGTATGATTACTGTACGTCAGCAGCTGTTTCCTCCACGGTAAAACAAATAATTGACCTCAGGCCCGAGTGGTCAGACACTTGCTGGGCCTGACGCCCTACATCAGGCGCAAAGCATGCGATGACGACAGCGCACCTGCAGCAGTCTGCACAGCCTTCAAAGTTGCGTACCAAGCGACCACCATATCAATTAGACGTCTTGAGAAAGGTACAACGAGCACGCCTAGCATGCCAACGAGACCAAAGAGACCGATGTTGAGACTGAAAATGATCACAAGTGCGGGCGGTAAAAAGTCAGAGGACATGTGCGTACGTGGAGTGATAATAGTGTAAACCTCCAAGAAGGAAGGTGAGAGTAACCCAAAAATTGGCAAAACATACACTGAATGCAATTCACCTGCTTACAGATGGAGGCAAGTTTCGCATGGCGGCTGAGCAGATCGATCGATTCTCCCTCGAATTCGGGCCTAGTACGTTTGTAACAAGCAAACACAACTGCCTGACCTACCTTGCGAATTATTTCGTACTGACACACTCGATGGCCAACGCTGCAGAAAGATGGTGCCCAACACCCTTTGTTGCTGGCCAAGAGAGAGGCCCTTTACTTGCTGTCAAAAATTTAGTGCATATTATGATGAGATTGAACTGCTCATGAGTGTGGTTAATGTGCGGAAATATAGTGGACGCGAGAGATGGAGGAAAGACGCGTGCATTGAAGAGAAACAATATTAGTCGTAGGCTCGAAGCTTTGGCAAGTTATGAGACAATGTTGCTGCATTTAGAGACAAGCTGGCATTTTTGTAAGGTAGGGTAAGAGTGTAGCAGGGAATTGCGAACAGATCGACGTAGTTCTGAGACGTGTTAGTAGACAGCACGAAGATAATGAGACAAGACGTTAGTGACTTCGGTGGGAGCGTTTGGACGTGCTTAGGGCGGGGAATCAGCGTATGAGATTCTGCTGGTAGGTATGAGTGTACATGAGCTAGTGATACTCGAAACTGCAAGGGTCCTCGGGTACGGCTAGGCTGATTGATTATGTGAAAACGGGGGCAGAAGGAAGTGGCGTTGAGCCTGACAGGGTAGAGTGGTAGGAAGGGAGAGAGAGTACGGGAGATTGGACTCGGATGAGGGGCGGTGTGAAGGGGTATGATTTTGACAGGATAACCGGAGTCGTATAGCGCTTGTGGCAGATTCGGATACGGCGAACTAGAATGGGGCAATGGTAACGAGAGACAAGAGTTTGAGGTTTGATAAGAACGACAGTTTGGTGTAAGATGAGAAGAGTAGAACCGTGTTGGTTGACGACGACAGTGAGGTAATAAGGGTAAGGGAAGAGGAATGTGTCCGCAGTTCACCACAATGTCCTGATCAGCGATCCGTTTGAACTTTCTCTTGGAACTACCATGTAAGAACGTGCAGTCACTATCACAACCGGGCCTGCACATTGCACAGTACTACTAGTGGATGGTGACCACCAAATTATGCCTCAGTTTGAGGACTCATTGTTTCGAAATACTCAATATGTCGTAAATTGTTTATTGCTATTTTCGAGGTCTGTTGTGATGATAAGGATTACAGGAACCGCATTGGACCCGCGTTATCTTTCAACATGCATTGTCATGCAAGTGATGCACGTAAACTTAAATATCATCTTCCGCGCTATCATCGAGGCTTAGCTTTCGATCCACCGTGACGATGGTTTCAGAAGAAAGCCCTCTGCTGGTGGTTACTGCGCATGAAGCTATATATAACAGATTCGAGCCACATCAGAAGAGGTGGATCGTATTTCTTGTTTCATTTGTGGGTTTGTTGACTGGTGAGTACTGAGAGTTACAATATACTACTACTGACGCAGAGGTTCAATGTTTATGAACATTGGTCAGCGTTCGTCCAAACGACGTTTGTGCCTTCCATCCCTCAGATAGCAAAAGATCTCGACTTAACACATGCTGTCGTCAGGTGCGTGTCGTATGCTCATTTGGTGTATTGTTTAGTAATCGAGCGATTTCCCAGCTTGATCTACAGTCTATCGCTCTTGGCGAATGCCGTCGGAGCATTGGTTTGGGCTACTTATTCGTCTTTCTGTGCGTGCATCTGCAGCATGCCATGAACTCGTAATAGTTTTAGTCCTAACAGCAGCCCCGCAGATGGACGCCGATTGATGTATTTGTGGGGGGTGCCGTTCGTATGCGTCGCGAGCTGTGGCGTTGCGCTGTCGACTTCGTTCCACGGTCTGCTATTTTGGCGATTCGTGCAGTCATTTGGGTGCGCAGGGGGAACATCCCTGGGGGTTGGTGTCATTGGTGACATTTATAAATTGGGAGAGAGAGGGACAGTTATTGGGGCATTCTATGCTGTGAGGAATCATGATGATTTTTTTTGGTTTGATACTGACACATTTATTTTAGGTCACACTTTTCGGGGAGGCTGTTGCCCCATTTCTTGGAGGTAAATACATTCTGGATATTTTTGATCGCTAACTCTAGTGACGCATTTGAACAGGTGCAGCGACACAGTATTGGTCCTGGCGCAATTTACACTACTGTCTTGGTGCATGGGGCGTGCTCGAGATACTCCTCATATACCTTTCGTTTCCTGAGACGAGCCATCCTGGCACACTGGGCATTAATAAAGTGACGCGCAGGAGATGGATCCATATCTCATGGGTAAATCCTCTGAGCAGTCTCTGGTTGCTTCGAAGTCCGAATTTACTCGCGGTTGTAAGTGCATTTACCGTGTGCTAGTACAAACTCTTAATTCAGTAGATGTCTGCGTCGTCTCTGGTGCTCATCAGTAACTATGGTGTGTTGATACTCAATACTGATTGTGCAGTGCATTCTGACATAAAACAATGCAGTCCTCCTCATACCAATGGCGTATACCATTGTAAGCTGACAATCGTCTTACATCTTGCATCCTCATCGCGATATAGGGAGTCCGGTATGGAATCACGAACGAGGCCATCATCGGCGCGTGTTTCCTCCCAAGCGGACTGGGAAGCTTCAGTAAGTGTAGACCATTGTACTTGCAATTCACCAACATGATTTTTAACAGCTGGATCTCTGGTTGCTGGCCGCCTATCGGATATTGTAGTCAGAAGATGGCAGGAGAAGCGCAGAGGAGTGTGGTATCCCGAAGACCGCTTGAGAGCGACGTGGATCGGAGGGCTGATCATGGCTCCATTATCTGTTGGAGCATCGGGGCTGATCACGACATATATTGGGGGTCCGATCGGCTTTGGGCTGGATATACTATGTCTTTATGCGAATGGAGTGGGAGTAAGTCCCACCAGCTAGATCCTCTCACTCCGTGCATAAAGCAACTCACTGGTTTTTTTAGGTCGACTCGGTGTTGAGTCCCATTAGTTCTTATAACGTGGATGTGGTTCATTCTAGAAGTGCAGAGGCCACAGCAGCTTACGTGTGAGTCTCCATGATATTGCATGACTATCAAACTTGAAATCATTCATCTACATGTCAGGGCGAGCAGGTGGCTCATTATATCTGCTGTGACTGCATTTATCATTCCATCGATCCAGCATATAGGTGTTGCAAGGACGGACATCATTGCAGCTGTCCTTGCACTCATTGGACAAGGGTAAGGGTCTTTTTTTTTGATGGCAAGATCGGGGATACTGAAATAGCCCCACTTCACAACAAATTTTGTAGGATTATTTTCTTGACGATTCGTTATGGCGATCGCATGAGGGCGAGCGTGGATGTTGGTTTCTCGACCATGGAGAATAATTGACAGATTTATCTTCGTTTATTCTAAGGAAAGTGATGTATTATAAATAATACGAGAATTTTATTCCGTCGATTTTAGACTCAACTAGATCTGAACTAATTGGAGCTTGGAGAAATAATTGTGAACTCGCCGAATACTCAAGTGACCAACTAGAATATGTGTTATGCAGTTGATACTTAGACTGCACCGAGTACATCAGAAAACTAGTTAAACCAAGTTGAATCAATTCGCGACGCCGGTCAAATCTTATTCATGACTCAGCCTCAGCGGCTTACACACGAAGCCCCTTTCCTACGGCTTATATATATCTACTAATGAATTAGATTTCAGACATCGTTCTTGCTTTCGCAAAGCACTTTCTGCTCGTCTGCGAACTTTTAAGCAAAATATATAATCTTCGATTGATCGTTGCACTCAACACTCATGTCCCAAAATGCCACAGCATCATCCAACACAGCAGAAACTGCTGGATCGTCTACAACCTCTGGACCAATCACCCCTGAGTTTTCGACCCAAGCAATCTCTACTTCATCGCGCACACCCCAACAAATCATGGCATCGGCTTGTCTTGCCTACATCGATAACTACAGACGAGCACGCATCAGTAAAGCGGAAGCCAACGTTGGACTCATTGAGACCATCACAGCTGAATTGCTTGGAAAACCTGGACAACGGGTTTCAACCGTTGCGGGACCCTATATTGCCATGCTCGATGAAGTGGACTCAGAACACACACGAGCTGGCAATGCCTCGGCCAGAGTCCAAAGGCCCCATTCAGAAGAGCCTGAACAAGACGATGAAGAAACCCCTTTATCTGAGAATAGGAGTAGAGCAGGAACACCTGAGCCAGGAGAACCTGCTCGGAAACGTTCAAAGCTTGACTACTCGTCAGTTGAGACAGCAATTAAAAACAGGGTCTATCAACTGCTCTCCGCTAACCTCAAACGAACAAATGAAATTCTCAAGAACTGGTCGAAAGACCAAAAGGAAGTACGCCGGTACCTCATGTATCACGAATTCGCGCCAGAATTCCACAAGAGCGGATGGGCGGAAATCGTTGCCGGCGAATATATTAACCTCGATGTCGTCCATACAATCATCACCTCATCCCGAACGGTTGATAAACAGACCGAAATTCTCGGAGGAGTCGAGATTAAATATGGCGTGTCAGAAACCGCCTCCAAGAAAATCGCATCAGATTCTGATTGGTATGCAGCCTGGTATAAAGCAGCTGACGCCATCAAATTCGCATTCCCTCACCGTGAAGCGGAACTTAATGGATACTTCGCCTTCATCTCCAAGTATTTCTCACAAGCCAATCCATCAGCTCATGGACGAGTCATACGCTTTGACAAAGCCGTCAGAAGCAGAGTCGGGTGTTCAAGGAGACTTGAGCTCACGAATTTCCGAGAGTTCGAAGACCTTATTTTCTCGCATTTCAACTCTGACGGAAGACAACGCATTGACACCACCGACTCCAAATCCTATTCCGGAAATACGTCAACAGGAAACAAACGTGATCCCTGTCGTAAATGGAACTCTGGAGAATGCACACGTAGTGCAGGATCCTGTCGCTATGCTCACGTCTGTTCCTATGAACAAGATGGGCATTACTGTGGAAAACGACACGTTAAAACGAAACATATTGAGGACTCAAAGCCCAGTTCAAATTGAGCGGCCCCTCAAACGACCTCGTCATCGTCGAGGACTTATATGGTCACCATTGGACGCTAGCTTTAGCCCAACAGCACGTTCAACGGAATACGCTGATCCCATACCTGATGCACCAAAAGGTCTGGCAGGGAGTGATGCTGAACTCACGGTATTAACTAGACCAGACTTGTTCAAAATTATATGTCCTATCAACGTCGATCGGTTTCAGCAGTTGCTATCCGACCATCCAAATCAACCTTTCGTTCTGTCGGTTTGCCGTGCGTTACGCGAAGGCTTTTGGCCTTGGGCCGATGTTCCAGATGAAACCTATCCTTCCATTAACGACAACTCAATGCGTACATGTCACAAATCAAATGATCAACTGGAGTTCATAGAGAAACAGCTTGCCGAAGAGATTCGGTTAGGACGTGTCTCAGAAAGTTTTGGGCGAGACTTACTCCCCGGAATGTATAGTGTGCCAATGCATACCGTCCCTAAACCAAATTCCGACAAATTGCGTCTAGTCGTTGATCACACAGCAGGAGATTATTCGTTGAATTCGATGATCGACTCAGATGCTATCAAAGGTACAAAGTTGGATGGATTGCATTCGCTTGGTGCCTCACTCCTACAATTTCGAATCGACCATCCTGATGAGAAACTCGTCATGTTCAAATCCGACGTTTCCCAAGCCTTTAGGAGGCTACCTATGCATCCGTTATGGCAGACTAAACAAATCCTTACTGTCAATGGTCAACGCCACGTCGATTGAAATAACAATTTTGGGGGTCGTGGATCTCCTAAGGTATGGATCTCCTTTATGTCTTTAGTGTCCTGGATTGCGATACATCGAATCCTGATTGAGGCACTGAAAACTTATATGGATGATTCATTCTCATTTGAACTGGCATCTCGCCAGCTTTATTACTCACCTTATGATTGTTGGTTTCCAGCAAAGCAAACACGCTTGCTACAACTCTGGGATGAGATCGGGTTACCTCATGAACGTCCCAAACAACTATTTGGGTCGCCTCTCACTGTCATTGGATTCGACATCGACCCAAATGCTATGTCAGCAACTCTCCCAGAACATAAAAAAGGAGAGTTAGTTGCGCACTTGTGACGTTTCGCAGGGAAAGGCTTCAGATGGTCACTCCGTGAATTTCAACGGTTAGCAGGATGGTGTGAGTGGGGTTTCAACGTTTTCCCCTTGCTTAAACCAGGTCTATCAGCCGTGTACGCAAAGATACGCGGGAAAACAGACCCTTTTGCACGACTGCATGTCAACAACGCTATCATACACGAGCTCCTGTGGTTAGCAAATCACATTGATCGTTCCTCTGGGCTACTCCTCTACAAATCTATCGACTTCACTCCGGAGTCAGAAGAACTCGTCGTCGCATATACGGATGCTTCAGGTGTTGGTTTGGGACTTTGGTTCCCAGACGAGAATTTCGCATGTCAAAGCGGACTGCCTCGTGAAACTCCCACAGACACTATCTTCTTCACTGAAGCATTAGCAGTTTGTTCAGCAATTCACACCATCGACACCATGCCTGATAAACCTTGGCGAATGCTCATATACACCGATAAT
Source organism: Suillus cothurnatus (assembly GCA_016758765.1). Taxonomy (NCBI): domain Eukaryota; kingdom Fungi; phylum Basidiomycota; class Agaricomycetes; order Boletales; family Suillaceae; genus Suillus; species Suillus cothurnatus. The sequence goes on from JABBWL010000070.1 coordinate 35,828, forward strand.
ACTAATGTGGTCTCAATGTTTAACTCCTTGCACGCTCATCCTCCCTATAATTCCATTCTGCTATCAGCAATGGATATCTTGATAGCACATGACGTGGATCTACGTGTCGAACACATTCCTGGATCTGCAAATGTGATCGCAGATGCACTGTCTCGTTTTCAGAACGAGCGAGTATACGACTTGGCTCCAAACGCTGAGATTTATGACTTTGAACCCCCTCGAAACGCGTTGGGGGGAGGTCAAAAATGATTACCGAGTGTACACGGTCCAGGCAACCCATTAGGGAAGCCTGGACCGACGAGCGTCTGTTCCTCATACGCTCCATTGCCCTGGGTTTAGCCATTGAACCCTCTACTTCGTCAGCTTACGACTCCCATCTCAACTCTTACATCAATTTCTGCCAGTTACACCACCGCGTCATAGACCCCACACCAGATACATTATCTTACTTTGTGGTGTGGCTTTCACACTACATCGAACCACGTTCCGTCGACACTTACTTATCTGGAATCTGCAACAAACTGGAATTCATGTTCCCCAACATCCGCGAAGTGCGTCGCTCACCGCTAGTATCACGGACCCTGCAAGGGTGTAAACGCCGACTCTCCAAGCCGATCCGTCAGAAAGTGCCCATTGGGGAACATGACATCGCTAGGATCATGAATATTATCGGTCCGTCTCCTGACTACGACAACACACTCTTCATCGCAATGCTTATTACTGGATTCAAAACATTGCAACGACTGGGGGAGCTAGCTTGGCCAGACGCAGTCAAATTGCAAAGTTACCGAAAGGTCTCCCTAAGACATACTGTGTCTATAACACCAGCACACATTTCCTATACACTGCCCTACCAGAAGAACGACTCGCAAGGTTCAGGGTACATGGTCTTGCTTGGACCATCGCCTGCTTGTCTCGAAGATGCCCTTGAACTCGTTTGTCGATATATAACACGACGAGACGAGGCACACTTGCATCACCCAGTTTTATGGGTAACTGACGCAGGTACCATACCTACTCGGGCTTGGTTCTTGCGCAAACTGCATCACTACGGCGGTCAGGAATTCACTGGTCACTCGTTACGTGCAGGGGGAGCAACAGCTCTGGCAACTACTGGTATGTCTGGTGATCATATTCGAGCAGCTGGACGCTGGTCTTCAGACGAATTCAACAAATATATTCGGCGTCATCCTTTTCTATTACACGCTCTCATGCACGGCACAGCACGCGCGCCCTAAATTCATACACACATCTCCTCGGCATCGGTCACTTCGCCTCGGTCTTGAACTTCGTATCAAAATTCACAAAAAAACCATATAAAAAAAAAAAAAAAAAATAGCCCTTTAGCATCTTGGTCGAGACTAATTTCCTTTCTTTCCCAATCACTCTGTCTCTCCATCTGTTTCACTCGAGTTCTTGAAGTTCCTGACTATAATAGTCTGTACTTATATTCCGCGACTTTGACACTGAAATAAAAACGTGACCGGGACCCCCCAGCATGGAGTTGGGGGTCCCTGAATGCCCTATAACAAATGAGACCTTTTCCTAAGCGTAGATTGATTCAAAAGTAGATAACTTAGCAGATTAGAGAACCTTTTTTTACTGCCCCACCAGGTCTCACTTGTCCGCAGTGATTTACACATCGGGGTTTACAATCTTTAAGACAGGTTTGAATGTCGTGCGAAATGTGAACATAATACTTAATGTATAGGTTGTCATCTTAGCAGATATAAAATTTTAAATTTTAAGAGATTTTGCACAACAAGAAAAATATAAAGCATCAGCGAACATTTTGTTGCTGGCTGAACGTCATTGACAAATTACAATAAGAAATATAAATATATTTTTGATGCTGGCCTAAACTTTGAAATAAAACTTCACATTTAAAAGTCAAAAAACTTCAATCATTGCACATGACTGAAGGTCTGCTGATGTATGAAGTTTAGACCACCACTTAGACAGGCATCAAAATTTAAAATACCTCCTGATGATAAAACAGAAAGACAAATCATGAAGTTTTGTCTTCAGATAAAATTGATCGCCTGATGATCACCCACTCATTGCCCACTTGCAACAATCTGTGTAAAATATTGGGGACTGAGTTACATGCATATATATGAATATGTAGTTACAATGTGATCAATCCTGTTTTTACAGTTGTCAGATACCAGTGATTTTAGAAGTGAATGAAACTTATGTGAAATAGAGATAGTATAACTATGGTATCACTCGAGACCACCCATTGGGCAAAGTGACCAACAACCCAGGATACCTTGACATTTTCCAACTGACTACTGAAATTTGACAAGTGCAATTTAGCAGGGAAATGAGGATACATAGCAAATGGATTGATGGTCTGATCATGATGTGGGAGGAGCTTGTGTACAGCAAATACTAGTTCACCTGTGGGCTTAGCATAAATATGTTGAATACTGCTGGGGACAGGAGATGATAGCTGGTCCCCCTGAGGATTTTTTTTTTTTGACTATTCCCAATGTGAGTAGAGGCTCTGCTGTAGATAATGCTGTTGAATTTTAGTCATGCCCATAATATTGCTGTACGTTGTTTGATGAGTGTGTACAAGTCTTCAGGAATGGGAACAGGCTTGGCAGAGGAAGGAGCCTGTGAAATGTCGTCCAAAGGATCCTTGGCAAGTTCTTCACCAACAGATGTAGCACTGTTGGGTCATATATGTTACTGTTGGGATATGCATGTTATCAAACAAAAATTTGCATTCTTGGATAGCCAGTGGACAAGCTGGTTGACTAAGCCAAGAACAAAGTTTTGAAGTTGTGATAAAAGAATATAACATGGTAGTTTCCAACTTGCCTTGAAAAATCAGTCATACTATTACACTGGTACTTCATAAATACTCACCAATCTTATGATTTACTGGGAGGCACTAAAGTATTCCAATTAAAGATTCAAAAGGAAAGCACCACCAAGAGTGGGCAGGGCCAAATAGAAGTAGATAGTTGTATATATGGAAGGCAGCATGGTGATTGGGATGCACAGCAAAGGTGGGATGTATAGTCTTCAGATTTTTAACATAATGTGCAATGTGAGAGCAATATGCACATGCCCTGTCTGCAGTTGTTGTTTGGGCACATGCGAGATAGATCCCACAAACAAGTTTTATAGTGTGGTTGAGAACAGCTCTAAGGCAAGTGCTGATGGACCTGGTTCTACCTTGTGCTCAGGAGAGAATGGAAGATGAGGAAGGCTGCTGCTACTGCAACAGCAGCTATGGATGAATGCATGATGTCCATATGACATGTGTGCTGAGACTCCGAGAACCCCCAAGACCCCTGGCACCCTTCTGCCTGCATCTCCTGTCCTATGCTCATGTCCCACTGGAAACCCCTGTTGCATGTACCCCCCCTCTAGAAGCACACCTCCAGGGGTGTAACTCTACTCTACTACTGATCAATGTCGTCCTCTGCACCATGTTTGCTCTCATTTTCCATCCCTACTTCTTCTGCATCTGTGTTCAACCCTTGTTCCCATGTGCTAGGCAAGTCTTCCTTGACAATGTTCTCTGTCAGCATCTCTTGGAGCAATGTGAGTGCTGTGCTGTCACATGGGATGAATAGATGTAGTCTTCTTGCATGGACTAGCCCATTGATAGGGAACTCTTCCAGTGTGCTGACTGTGTAAGAGTTTCCTACTTTGGATGTGATACGTCTTGGTGCTTTGACCTGTTTCAAAGATGACTTCACCTGTGTGGGATTTGAGAACTCTTTGGTCGAAGCTTGCTTTGTGATGATTGGCATGAGAGACTGCTTGATCTGCTCCATCTAGGTGTTGCTGTTCCACATATGCCATGTGTACTTTGATGTCTGTGACAGATGGTCCATCACTTGCCCTTGATATGGATGTGGGTATTGTGTTGATGACTAATCCAAGTAATAGCTCTTTGGGTGAGAACTGGAACATGGAAATAATGTGTTTGTTGAAGTGCCAAATTGCATTGTCAAAGTGGTCTGGCTATGCATGTGAAATATCTTCTGCTCGTACATCTTCATACTCATCTTCACCCAAATTTGGACTACATAATCATTTCAACTGTCCTAGAAGCTTCCCATTCGCATTCTCTACCAAGCCATTTATCCATGATGAGTACATGGTGACTACATGCGGCTTTATGTTATATACACATCCCTGTTGTCAAAGTGTGATCCACCATCCATCATGAACATCTCTGGTGCATGGAAGTTGTGTGTGATGGACTTCAGTCTGTCAACAGTGGTTCTGGCCATTCCATGGGTCTTGAACTTAAAGCCCCAGGTATACTGCAAGTACATGTCTAGAATGAGTAGAACATTGTGGAATCCATTCTTTCCTTTGGGAAGTGAGAGGTAGTTGGCTATGAGTAATTCAAATGGATTACACTGGGTAATAGGGTACATTAACATGTGGAGTTGCATTGATCCAAAGTTCTTGCATTGTGGGCATGCCAGGATTGTGTTTGTGATTGACTGATCAAGTTTTGGACTGTAGATGCAGTCCATTAACTTGAGTTTGGTAAGGTTGTGACCCCAATGACCATTGTTGGCATGTTTTTGTCTGGCCATCTCTATGCCTCTGTCTGTGATATGCATTCTAGCCGTGGTTGTGCTCTGATGGATTTCCCATCTGCAATGTGCCAAAGCACCTGTCTTTGACACTATATCCCAGTGCCTGGTGACATGCTTGTCTATTGTAAGGATCGCTACTGCTCTGGCTATGGAATTCAGTTTGGAACTGATTTGCAGTACTACATCACTGGCTATAGCAGTTACCATCGTAGCCACTCACTAGATATAAAAGCATGTCCTTACTTTATGTATCCCCAGTGAACAACTCCCCTTCACTCACTCTCTCTCGATCAGTTCCCCTTTGAACTCAAGTAGCTGCCTTACACTATAATCTTGTTCTGACTTACCATTATCCAGATTGTACATAGCTTCAATTACTTCCAAGAATAATGGCTCATTTGCAAAGCAAGTCTTGAGTTCTATGGTTGCCATGTCAGTATCACTAATATGCAGTAAGTCATTTACTAAGCTGTGTACTGATTCCCAGTCTTTGCTAACAGACCATGCACTGCCATCCCCACCCTTCTGTGGTTGTCCTGATATGTGCCTGCTTAATGTGTCTGCTGCTATGTTAGTGGTACCTGCTCTATGTCTGATGGTGACTATCTGGTAAGCCAGAATACCATCTCTCCATCTTGCATATACCAAGGATGCCTTGTCATTAAGTAACATATCACAAAGGGCAGTACAATCTGTCTCAACCTCTACTGGGAATCCCCAGATTGTCCCACCAAAATGGTCGAAGGCAAACTTAAGTGCTGTGAATTCCAGTAAATAAGGCTTGTACTGTTCCTCTGCTGGTGATGTCTGTTTTGAGGCAAAACCAACTGGATGTGTTCTAACTATAGTATCACCTGAGGGAAGCTGCATCATAAAGTGTTGTGACAGGACAACACCGAAACTGTCTTTGCACCCATCACTTGTGACTATGAATGGGGTACCATTGAATTTTGGGGCTTTGAGGATAGGTTCCGAGACTAGTATCTGCTTGAGCTGTAAAAATGCTCGTGTGTGACATTGTTCCCAGAATTGTGCAAGGTTGTGATCTCTCAGAAATTGTTGGTACTTTTGTTTTGTTCCTTTGACATCTGTTGATGGTAGATCTAAGTTACGAAGCATATCCATGAGGGGAACTGCAATCCTAGCATAATCTTTGATAAGAGTTCAAAAATATCCTGTTAAACCTAAGAAGCACATCAGTTCTAATAAGTTTTTAGGAACTGGCCACTCAGTGACTGCTGCTATTTTTACTGTGTCTGGCTTGATCCCATCGTGTCCTACACACAACCCACCAAAGACAAGTTCTGTGAAGAAAAGCTTAGTTTTTGATGGTAATAATGATAGACCTAGTTTGTGACATTGCTTGAAAAATATATGTAGCTGTCCCAGTAACTCTATGAAGTCATCACTGGCCATTGACCCATCATCTACGTACAGTTCCAAGAGTAGCTTTGGCATAATGTCATGGAGTGCTTGAGCAGTAAGGTCACTGAAACATGACGGCACACCCTGTACTCCCATTGGCATGCAGCAGTATGCTTCATATCTGCAACCCTCTGTGTAGAAACATAGATAGGGTTGGCTTTCTTTCTCTACTGGAATAGCATAGAACCCCACCGTGAAATCAAGGATGCATATATATTCATGTCCCGCTAATCATTGTTGTTTTGCATTGATGTCCCCTTGCAGCATTGACCTCGTTGAAGTTTTGGCAGATCTGCAATTTCACTCTGGCAGGATCAACCAATTCTGCTATCCTGTCTGGTGTTGAGCTTGGATCAAAGTTAGAGTCCAGTGGCTCACCTAGTTCTATGCATTGTTGATTAACAATATGTCAAATATCATTGAGTGATAGACTAGTGCCTGAGTGGGTCTTCTGCATGAGTACTGTGGACACTACTGCCTTGACTTCATCTGCTGGTATAAACTGAGTAATTCCCACCTTTCTCATTTCATCCAGGACTGGGAATAGATACTCTCACTGCAGTTGTGTCAATGGGCACTGGTGAATTTTCTTCAAAAATACAGTGTGTGGTGGTATTGATAGTCAAAACTTAACAAAATCTACCTGTTTCACTTCTCTTGTTGATAGTGCAAATATGTCAGTGAACTCAATGATTAGACTTCATACTATATTGCATTGCTCATCCGTTAGTTGTGGTCCATGTTACAAGAACATCCATTGCTGGCATGGCCCCTATTCATTTTCTTCCTTGCTCTTGCCTTCTACCTATACTCTGAGGACTACGCACACATACACATGCAATACCTCTTCTGGCTGACCGTACTCTCACCCTACCTTTTCTGGTTATATTTTCTTTGATTGTTTTCTTGCTCACTTGTACTATATCTGCTTGCTGGATCCCTGGCTTGCTTCCCCTATGCCCCTTCCACTTCACTGGTACCCACCTTATTATATCCTGAACCTCTTACCTTACTATCTGTCCATGATGTCATCACCCCTTACCCTTACCGCACCCTTGGTTGGTGACTCAGTCCCCAACTACCCTTACCATAGCTTTGGTCTGTGACTCAGTCTCCCCTTTACCCTTACCATACTACCGGTCCCTGACTCAGTCTCCTTTCTGCTTGCCTATCTCTGTACTACTACTTACAGCCTGGTCTGTGCTCACTTCCCTTACCTATATAAACCCTATGTACTACAGTTGAATGTGGAATATTTGTTATTTGTGATTGTTGTGCTCTTTTGTCGCCAAAGTTGCAAGTCCTTCATGCTTAGGAAATATTAATTGTTCTCTTTATCATTACTTTTCCTTACTTTTCCTTGGCTCAATGGTCTGTACTGTTGACCCTATTGGTTCTCCTCATCGAAAATGGCCTTTGATGACCTTCCCTCAGGGCATGACTGTATGTATGGTCATGCCCATCATTCTCTACTCTCATTACTACCAGGCTCAGCTGTCATTGCTGTTGAGCATGTTGTCATCCTTGTCAACAACAACCTTCCATGATCTGTCAAGCCTTCCATGGCCTTCCATGACCTTCCATTACTTTCTTCAAGGGAGGGTATGACTGTATGTATGGTTGTGCCTGGCATTCTGTTTAACATCTTTGCGCTGGTCTTTTATGGGATCCCCTATCATACAAACAATTTTGGCAGGAGCTGCACTGAGAAGGTGCATTGTTATCATGTTTTTCTTATATTCAATACAATAAGCTCCTTCATTCATATCCTGTTCATATAATGTTAAACACTGCTTATTTCCTCCATTCAGTATATCAGTTATACTTACTTCCAGCTATGCTTACTGATCCATTAACCTGTGATTAACTTCCAGCCTATGTTTGACATGTAATAAGTGTTGCTTATACATTGCGATACTTTGTGCATAGACTTTCAGTTAGTTCTATTGTATATAAACTCCTGTATATGTTCTGTAGTACCTTAGTTCAAATATTGTTCTCATTCTGCTATCCAGACTTGAGTCTAGTAAACTCTTGTCACCCTCCGAGACTTAAGGATTATATCTGATAAGTCTAATGTATCCACCTCTATCTTCAGATAGTCTACACTCTGTTGGTGTCTAGTCTTAGACTTGTCTAGACTAGCCTTTATACTTCCATCCAATATCTGGACATGTTCCGGATAGCAATACAATACTTATCCTTACCTTTGAATATCATACAATAGTCGTCTGGACCTTCAGTGAAGGCACTAAGTGATGGCTGCTTGCGCAATCACTCTCTTGATGTGGGATCAACAATGCTGCTGGTGAGGCAGAATGTTGGGTCTTGCTGCACCTAGGCTGCTATGCCTGAGACAGACATGTTTGACCCTAAAGGGGACTGCTACTGCACACAGAACCAGATATATGAGAGACCTGTGTAGTCTGAAGGATGCGCAAAGGTGCAAGAAGAAACAAAAAAGAATGTGAAAGAAATGCAAAAAACGCGATGAGAATGCAAAGTGTGGGAAAGTCACGCTAAGGTAAGCGAAGCATGGGAAGGTGCGCGTTGTTGTGGGAAAGCACGGATGGAATGCAGAGAGTAAGAAGTGATATAGAGGGGTGGATAGATAATGGATCAACGGATACGCAAAGCGAGTGCAATGCAAAGCAAGTGAAAAGTGAGGTCTGATTAATCTAGTCTAGTCCGATAACAATAACCATAGGTAACACAAAGTGTGCTGAAGGCACAAAGACTGACTGCGGTGTGTGCAATCAATCTCTAGATGTGAGATCAACAACACTGCTGGTGAGGCAGAATGTCAGGTCTCACTGTGCCTAGGCCGCTATGCCTGAGACAGATGTGTTCAACCCTAAAGGGGACCGCTACCACACACAGAACCAGGAATAGAGAGAACTCAAGTAGACAGGGGATGCACACAAGGATATGGAGAGGCACAAAGTGCACAATGAGAAATGCGCAGTAAGTGGAGCACGGGAAGCATGCGCTAAGGTAAGCGAAGCGTGGGAAGGCATGCACCTATAGTGCACGTGGGCACGTGAAAGCGTGCAAGTGATGCAGAAGGCAAGGAGTGGTGTAGGGGTTCATAATGAGCGTGAAGTGACGTGAGTGAAAGCGAGAGCAAAGGCGAAGCAAACAAAAAGCAAGGCTTGATTAGGTGATCTAATCTAAGCCAAAAACGCGATAACCACAGGGTGCGTGCCCTAATGGTGACTACTACTCTAAAGTAAAACCCAAACACTAGGGAAGTAAAGTAAAGGGGAGTAATCAAATAGTAGCACTACCATCAAGCTTTATACTAAGTAAGATCTCATTGGATGCGGAAGGGATAGGGAGAACATGTGTGATAGTATGTAATGACATGTAATAGTGCTGCAGTCCTTGTTACACTTGTGCAGCATGGAATATGACATACTAGAGGGGTGCTCGGACATGGATTGGTCCTCCTGGATGATAGGCGATAGAGCGCGGGAACATGCGCTAAGCGCAGGCACGAGAAGGTGTAGGTGCAGGAAAGCACATAAGCATGGGAAAGCGTGCGCCTTTGGTGCGCTATACAGGGAAGTGTCATGCAACTCCATAGTGCAAATAATCAAATGACAGCTCATGTAAATATGGCCTTTTCATGCCCACAGAATTATGATTCCTTACAGCGCCCTAATGGTGACTACTACTTCAGAGTAAAACCTGATAGTGAGGGAAGTACAGTAAAGGAGAGTAATGGGGGAGAGTAGTAGTGCAATCATCAAACTTTATACTAGGCAAAATCGCATCGGACACAGAAGGGATAGGAAGAAAATGTGCTGATAGTACATAATAACATGTAATAATGCTGCAATGCTTGTTACAACCATGAGGCAAAGAATATGACATACCAATGAGGTGGTCGGACATGGATAGGCGCTCCTGGATGATAGGTGATGAAATGTGATGATAGGCAATGTAATGTGATGAAATGTGAAAATGTGTGATGAAATGCAAAAATGCACGCTAAGTGCAAGCATGGGAAAGCATTGCGTCTATGGCACGTTATACAGGAAAGTGTTGCATGATATACCAATGGAAGCAGAAGCCATTACGCAAATGATAGATGGACTGCTTGTGTGAATATGCCCATTATGTGCCCATAGAAATATGAGTCCCTACATCAGATACACTACTATAGCCATCTGGATCTTCGGATATGATACGTATACCTTTCTGAAATACTGGGCTATACTTAGGAAAGGGGCACAGCATACGAGCTGAGGCTGAAGCCCTTCAGATCCAATACCCTTTGAGTATAACCTTAACAGCCACTTGCTCATGGTTTATCATGAGTCATTAAATACTGCAGTTCCAATCATTCCTGGACAGCTATCTTAATGAATAACCTTAAGTATCCCATACCTGCTGTCTTCTTACTTGAGGGTCTTATAGGTTGCTCAGAATACAATGAATATCACAATTGTACTCAACTCTTCTGATAGTAAGGAAGTATATATATATTATCAGGTTACTCTGAACCTAGTAGGTAATATTAGACCTCTGCTAATGCTGGCTAGATAATACAAGTCTTTCTTCCTGTAAAAGAGAGAAAGCTGAACTAAAACAAATAGACAAATATGATAGACTGTTGTATAGGCAATCCCTGTAAGATAGTATACAACTAATCTGACTAGATTATACCACAGTTATCTAAGGCAACACTAGACCTTCACTTTCTTCTGGATCTCACACTAGGAGACAGAAAGGGGAAAACACCTGTTCAAATTCTTACTAATTCTCACACAGTTTTGAGAGAAGAATGAAAAAGGGTAAACTTATGTATTGTGTAAGAATGGAGTCCTTATATACATTTTGGAAACCATCCTGACTAAGCAATTAGTCATCACTGGATTGGTAAGAATATGCTTACAAACCAAGCCTGTTAGTGTGTTGAATCAGCTGCTTACTAAAGTACATGAGTAAAATATTACAAAGCATGATAAGTCATGGAAAATCCATAGAAATCAGATTATTACCAGTCACATGACATGCTTACAAACATATCTGAGTGGCTCACTGATGTAATCAAGTGGCTGAAAAATAGAAAGAGCTGGAAACTGATAGAAAACTACAAATATATGAATCAGAATAGGAACTAAACTTATGATAGTGAGAAATATATCCTTGTATACTTCCCTAATCATCTCCTTCTATATTTCTTATCATATATGTCATGGTATGGAGTTCATACCATGCATGACACCACTGAATGGGTTCTTGAATTATTGCACTCATTTGTTGGCAATCTCACAACAAGTGTGCCACGTACAGAAGCCTTTGTTTCCTCCAAGCACTGCCCTTGGCAAATTCAATTGCCCATGTTTGAGAAATTCTCAATCCCAATTTGGGTTTGCTTTCCCCGAAATGCTTCTGGCATTGATGCTTCTCCTATTAATTCCAGCTTGCGTCATTATATCCCATCTCAGGGAGCTATCACCCATACAACCAAGCTGATCCAATGGGGTCAGCCAGACAACAAGAGTCAGAGCGCCCTTGGATGGGACAATAGTAGACTTGGATGGGGTCAAGCTGGTGGAGAGCAGCTTGTATCTGATATTCCTGAAGCTCATATGGACTCTCTATTTCCAATCTCTCAACCCCACTCTGGACAGAAGCAAGAAGAAGATTGGAATGCATTCTTTGCACAGTGCCGTGAGAAGAATAAGAAGAAAGTGGAGACAGAGAAAGGCTGTCTGCATCTCATTGGACTCGGACAATGAAGGAGATGTCAGTGGCAGTGCCATCAAAAAACTACAAACATTAGCATTGCCCAGCACAGAAGTTCCTAGCATCACCCTAGGCACTGGATGACTCAATGTGTACTTTCCTTCTGTGCAAGACAGTCAATGGTGTGCACAAAAGCTTCCCTCCAATCTTATCCTCACCTTCTACCTCTACCTGCAGGATTTCCCTACAGAGATATGTTGGATTTCTCCCAATCAATGCTACACACAAAAACTTCCACCTGAATTTTAATCCTTCAACAGGATCACCCAGTACTTGCCAGCGCTGCTACAGAGGTACGTTCAATGCTACACATGAAAACTTCCACCTGAATTCTTCAACTGTTAGGACCACTCAGTGCTTGCCAGCATTGCTACAGAGGTACATCAAATCACCCCTGATCAATGTTACATGCAAAAACTTCCACCTGAATTCTCTTGTTCTTTAACAGGATCACCCAGTGCCAGAGGTATGTCAAATCACTTCCCAATCAATGCTACACACAAAAACTTCCACCTGGATTCTTGCAGGATCGCCCTGAAGAGGTACATTGAATCCACCCCCAATCAACACTACATGCAAAACTTCCACCTGAATCTAATTCTTCAACAGCATCACCCAGTGCTTGCCAGCACTACTACAGAGGTATATTGAATCACTCCCAGTCAACACTATATGTGAAAACTTCCACCTGAATTCTTCACAGGATTGCCCAGTGCTTGCCAGCACTGGCATCAATAACTCAATGGCTATCACAGCAGGCCAGACCCAGTCTGAGTGCCTGTTCTCCATTTCCACAGATATTGATTCTTGCTCGCTCACCTTCCAAAATTCAGACAAGTTCTACTTAGTTATGGAAATGCAGGCTGAGTTCCAATGACTTCAAAGCACTGGGTGACATCGAACTGAAGTTGATGAGAAAAATCACCAAGAATAACTATATCTGTGGGTCCATTTTTTCAACACCATCTCTCACTGCTTTTCTGACACATTGAGCAAACAGTATGCAAAAACAGTAAGTTTTTGGTGCCATCACTGTTCCATCATCTCACTTATGAAGGAAGAACCAGGCAGAAAGGTTGGTCTCTATGTCTATCATTTGCACATTGTTTGCACTAACACCATTCATTGTTTTATTCAGACTCAAAAGGCACAGACATACTCCCGCTGTCAGGTGATTATGTATCTAGGCCCTGAGAACTCGCCCCTCAACCACAAGAAGGGGTATTGTGCAGATGGTGTCAAGCAGTTCTCCAAGGCTGCCAGCAAGGAACTGCCTCTCTGGCCTCAGCCATGAGGAATATTCTCTGAAGGCTGAATATTCAAGGAGAGACAAACCTGCTTGAGACTGAAGCATTCTTGAAGCTGTTCATTTCATGCACCAAGGTTCATGAGTCAGATAACATGGTGCTTTTCCAACTGTTCAAGGGCTTCATCACTGACCCAACCACTCCCTGTGACTGGATTGTCTCCCATGATGGTGAGAAGTGGCTGGGGATTAATGTTAGCAACTAGACTTAGGTGCTTTCTTACTTGGATAACCTTGCAAAACCTGGAGTACAGGTGCTAGTCACAAGTCTCAGTCCAACTGCTAGGAGACTAGCAGGTCATTAAGTTAAGGTACAGGTGCTGTCTTGCAGCTGGCAATAACTATAGCATGAGTTGTGGGCAACAACAAAGGCTTTGGTGAGATTAAGGATATAAAGACCAAGTGTCTAAGTGAAGCTTTTAATGATCACAAGTATAAGCTAGATAGCTTAAGAGGTTGTGGACTAAATAACCAGGAAGAACCAAGTAGATTTGATTCAAGTTAGAGAATACAACTGTGGTATGTAGGGTTTATATAGGTAGGGAAAATGGGCACAGACTGGGCTGTAAGTAGTAGTACAAGAAAAGGTAAGTGAAAGGGAATAAGTCAAGAACTGATTGTAAGGTAAGAGCAGAGGGGAGGTTGAGTCACAGACCAAGATTATGGTAAGGGTAACAGGGGACTGAGTCACTGACTGAGGATGTGGTAAGGGTATAGGGTGATGACATCATGGACTGATAGTGAGTTATGGGGTTCAGAATATAATAGGGTGAACACCAGTAAAGTGGAAAGGGTATAGGAGGTGAGCCAGGGCTCCAGCAAGCAGATATAGTACAAGTGAGTAGGAAAACGATCAGAGAGAATATAACCAGAAAAAGTAAGGGGAAAGTATGACCAGCCAAAAAAGATAATGCATGTGTATGCATGAGTAGTCCTCAGGGTAGAGGTAGAGAGCGAGGATAAGGAGGGAAATGAATAGGGGCCATGCCAACAGCGGATGTTCTTGTAACAATTAACTATCTGCAGCAGTAAATTTTTTTTTTCAGTGAGTTGCACATGCAGATCTCTCTTGTCTCTCACCGGTTTTGACTGGCTCCCCTCCCCAGCTCCCCAATTCTTGCACCAACCTATGATCCCCCCCTTTCAATTACCTGGTTCTATTTGTTCATTCACCTGTTTGTTCTGTCCATTGTTTGTTCAGTTTGTTTGTTTGTCCATTCTGTTTGTCCAATGCCATTGTTTTGTTTGTCATCTTGTTTGTTTCATTGACTTGACGACTCATGTTTTGTGTGCAGCAGGCCCTAAAATATTGCCCAAGACAAAATTGTAGAGAACAAGATCAATGATATATTCTGCCAGATTGTAGGTAGGAAGAATAGGATCAATGATATTATTCTGCCGAAGACATAATCATAGAGAACAAGATCAATGATTCCTGTTCAGAATGGGAACAGACACGGGGGTGCAACACATGCTGCTTTGAGTTTTGTTTTGCCTCTCCCATGTCATGTTCTGACTCTGTAAGTAAGTACAGCAAATTCTGGTGTCATATGACCTTTATCTGAAGGTCCAGACGACTATCGTATGATATCCAGAAGTAAGGATAAGTATTGTATTTCTATCCAAAGATAAGGATTAGTATCATATACTTATCTGAAGGTATGTCCAGATATCAGATGGAAGTATAAAGGCTGGTCTAGACAAGTCTAAGACTAGAAACTAATGGAGTGTAGACTATCCGAAGATAGAGGCAGATATGTTAGACTATTGGATACAATCCTTAAGTCTCAGAGGGTGACAAGAGTTTACTAGACTCGAGTCCAGATAGCAGAATGAGAACAATCTAAGATGATATTTGAACTAAGGTACTACAGAACATATACAGGAGTTTATATATGATAGAACTAAGTGAAAGGCTATGCACAAAGTATCACAATGCATAAGCAATGCTTATTACATGTCAAACATAGGCCAGAAGTTAATCACAGGTTAACAGATCAGTAAGCATAGCCGAAAGTATACATAACCAATATACTGGAAGGGAAGATATACTGTATGGAGGAAATAAGCAGTGTTTAATGTTATATGAACAGGATATGAATGAAGAAGCTTATCATAACGGATCTGGATCAGATCTGATCGGATCTGGGATCCGATACTTCGGATGAGAAGCGCAAATGTATGGGATATGACAATCACCTTTGTTGATTAGATGTTGAGCACCACCACTCCTGCCTTTTTCAATTCCTTGTGCCTCACAACCTTCACCCTTGGGACGAAGACTCCCCACATGGACAAAGGTAGGACATCTCCAAGGACTACTAATGATATCACCATGATGGTTTGGGAAATATTGTTCATTCCCAACCATGTATCTGACATAACCCTCTGTAAAGCAGTGCAACCCCAAAAGTTTCCAATCTGTTCACCTAGACAAAGGTCTTGCCACAGCCTCCATGTCCATCCCTCTCAAAGACATCACCTTGAGTGGTATGATGAGGCTTAGGCTGAAGTGAACTTCCCTCGCATGCAGGTCACTGATATCAGCTTCCTTGAAAACCAGGTATTGACTATGTGACTTGAACCAGTAGTGGTGAGTTGCTTGGATTTGACATAGCTATGTAAGTAACAATATCATGAAGTATCATCAATTCAAGCTTACCCTATCATCAGATTCATGGTTTACAGACTTTCATTCTGGATATGGTTCACTACATGCTCAGTCCCATGAGGTATGAGCCAAATGTGTTAGCTATCAATTTTGATTAACTTCTTTTTTTTAAAAAAAAGGTGTACCCCTTGATACAGCTATTGGTGTCATTTAAATCACTGTTGAGATTGCTTGCAGGCTCAAGGCAAGCAAGATTGGTGGAGGCTCTCCTAATCCCTATGTCAGCATCAATGATCATGAGGAACTCGTGAGGACCAAGCATAAGTTGAGCCTATTAGCAATTTATATTACTTTTCTATGTTTGGCCTCACTATACCATCCATCTGAGTATGTGTCCTTATGGTGGCTAAATGGTTCAGGACAGCTTATCGATTCAGATCTATCGCTTGACTGGGATATTGCCAGGCTGAAGCTTGGTGCTGTAGGTGACATTTGGGACATCATATGGACTGACTAGGACCTCTCAATCCAAGCTAGGTGCTGCAAAATGTCAGTTTCGACTCCTCCCCCAATACCTCTGATCATTAAATTTCACCCCATTCACATGTGTCATTCACTGATACAATGGAATTTTAGACTGCTATTGACAATGAGGAGAGGCAACTCATTGAGGAATTTGACTCAAGAGACCCACACATCTAATGAAGACATAGCTCATGGAAACTCAGTCAGTTTCACCATGAATGTCCTGGAATGCAACTAAGACTGCAAACAAGTGCTCGAAGGATTCCCACAGTCATAGCCCTGCTCCACTAAATGTGTATGATCAACATACTGCATCGACCCCAAATATCACCAAGGTAGGTTCTCGGCCCTGTCCTTCAGTCTCTTTTTCTCTAAATTTTGGTGGTCATGCAGGTTCAGGCTGCTCTATCTGGTGTGGAAGTGGAGGCTGATATCAAATCAGCACTTCAGGATGCACAACAGGCTGCACAACACATACATCCACTGCTGTGACCTGCGGTAACTATGATGTCTGTTGGCTAAGATGCACAAGTGGATCTCAATGCTGTTGGTGGTTCCAGGACACATATCTCAAACCCCTCAGGATATTTAACAGTGTTATTGAGAAAAATGCAGATGTGTGCACCCTCATCTTGATCAGAACTGAACTACTCTAGCTCCACAGGTGCATCCTTACACAAAGATGGCACTGGGCATGTTGTCTTATGCAGCTAAAGTGTGTATTCCTTTTCTCCCTTCCTATCTCCCACCACTCAGCAATTATTTGTGTAGATTGTTTGGATCATGTTGCAGCAGTCCATGAACTTCTTGAAAAATTGGATCAAGTTTATATGTTCATGGTATTAGATCAGATGCTTGGCAGGATCTCATCAATGTGCATTATTCTTGGACAGATCTCTCAGCAGACCCTTGAATACACTCAATTCATCAAAAATTACATAGAGATCAAGGATTTTTGTAAGGCACAACAAGTCACTGCAATATGCACTGTCTCAAGCTCCCAACATTATCACAGGGAAGAGACTTAGAAAGGATGTCATTTCAGAAATAAACAATATGATTCAACAATACAGTAACATGTTGGATATGCTCATGCAAAAATTACAGGACCAAGTTGCTCACAATGTAGCCATACACATCCACCATACAGGTAAGCATTCAGACATTCTTGTGACTTAACATGTATTCATACCTTTTCAGGAGATATATTAGAACTCACTGGTATGAGATCAATTCTTTAACTAGTCATACTATGTGTGGGCAGCCCCAGCAACAGGGAATAAGAGGAATGAGTGCCCATACACCTTCAGCAGTGAACTATTGACTGCTGATTTGCATCACCTCAAGGAAGTGGGGGAGGAGCAGGAGCATGTACATTATATGTCTACTCACCCTTGTTTGTCTGCTGCTACCAGGGTAGCATAGAAAAAGCCTTTTTACCTGAGTAGCCAAAGGGAGCTGGTGTTACATTGTGTATAGTACATGGATCCAATATGTGCAGGTGCTTAACCTCATTCTCAGCCTTTTAGAACTTCAATCCCTCTTCATTTGTATGGTCTAACATTCATAAGTCTGTGCAGAATTTTATAGTTGCTGGCTCACCTGGAGGCGCTAACATGCACCTCTAAGTCCCAAGAGATGCTCCAACTCCTGCATCTTCATCTTGAAAATCCAATGCTCTCTGGCAATCCAGAGTGTGATCATCATGCACACTTCTTCTGACCAGCCCTGAGGCAGAGGTTGGTGCTGAAATGGTAAGTTGTAGAGCTGTATGCTGCTAACCTTTTGTTTCTCAAAGCAAAAACTTTCCCATATGACGAACTTGAAGCTTGGCTGGGGGGATGTCCAATGAATGACTTGAAGTTCACACTATTCCATTCATTTCCCATTTCTGATCAAAATGTGAAATCATAGATAAGTCCATTTGAATCACGTTACAATTGTGAAACTAATCAATTTTGCATTCATCGGTTGTGATAGGGTTTCTTTTCTACACCAACAATAATGCAACAGGTGGTAAGCACAACATTGTATTGCTGATGCCTCCTTGCATTGGTTACTATGACCAATGCACTGCCCACACCTCACAACCAGAGCAAAGTGAACAAGGTTCTTGATGAAGAACTTAACAGTAATGTTATGCAGGAAGAAAGATCACTCCCCACAAATGCTGCATCCATCATGGCTGCCATTTTCATCCAATCTGATTTGACCCCAGGAGATATCAGTAGTATCTACTATGAATGAAAAGAGTCTAACTCAGGAAGGAGAATCACCAAAGGTCCCGTATTCATACCTGTTGGCCAAGGCAAGGGTGGGAAGTGGCAATTTGATGGGAAGAATGTCCAACCAAGGAGATTGGTGAGGACTTCAACTACCAAGAAGCCAATGCTGCATAGGAAGAAGCCGTGCACACAGATGAGCATGGCAGCACTCACACTGACAGACACAGAAGAGGATGTGTCAGATTCTTCCCTGACAGTATCTGATACCAACCAGAGCTTCAATGCCCAAGAATACAATGACAAGAATCCAAACAATAAGTGAATCAAGACATCAGTGACAGAAGAAGGCAGGTGGACCCTGCTTTTCAATACTGTGCAAGTGGTAATGTATTCCTTGTATGTGAAATGTTTCCCAAATTCCTCAAAATAATTCCCCTTTCATCCATGGATCTTATATATAGCCAGCCAAAGTGTATCTGGTTGTCTAAATTCTCCACTACTGTTGTCTCAGACAATACCAATACACAAAAGCCTGACATTGTCCTCCTAGATTGTAGCCTATGTGACCTGTCATTATGATGGTGCAACATCATCACATGCATAAGGTCTATGCAGACAGATCACTGACCCTGTGTTAAAAGAATGGGGGTCATTTGCTAGCGGTTGTCCAAAAAATGCCAGGAGGTCTGTCAAAGCCGCCATACTATTTCATATCCTGCCGTCTATCCCACTGTCAGCCTCTCCCACCATCCCTGCTGTCAGCCTCACCCGCCATCTTCATTAATCCTTCATCCCACCACCTTTCACGTTGCCTGCCCCTACCCACAGACAACATGTCATTGGCTGCAGCTTCACAGCTGCCAAGTATTCCAGGTGCCATCCTGTGGATGTCGTCAATTGGACTCATGGTTGACTGCACTTACTGTCCTTAATCACTCGTCCTTGTGACCCTATCACAAGATTTGTATTCAGAGTGAAAGAGCTCATGAATGGAATGAAGGTTAAGTAGTGCCCCACAGGTAGAAAATTGCACTGGAGCGCGCCGAGGGACCCTGACTCCCTGCTCGTTATAAACATTGATCTTGAACCCATCCCTGTCAAGTAAAGGAAGGTCCTCCAGATTAATCTCAGTCCGTATGGGATCGTCACTGGATTTATTGTAGATGATAGCACCTTCATTTTGAAAATTTGGAACTTCGTGCCATTCCCTGACATCGAGATAACTATCAGAAACCAGTCAATATGGCGCCAAAGAAGCAGAAGAATGTGCACATACCTTATATGAGTTGCCAAAGAGAAGGTAAACTGCCAAATATGAGTGTAATTGTGATATTGTCCCACTTTCTGCGCTCATCATCAAGGGCTCCATGGACAAGGAGGAGCTGGTTCTGTCCACATTGGATAGTGACACCCACGGGTGCATTGTTGGTAAGAAAATTATCCTCCTTCCATGATGGAGGTGCCTGCACTACGTAGTCATCCCAGCCGGTGTTCAAGATATGACTGAGTTGCTTGAAGTCTTCCAGTCACAGAATGATATGCCAGTGATTTTCATTGACCCTCCCCCTTACAAATAACCCAGCTACATAAGTATGGGATTGATGCAAGGGTAAAACAAAACTCACAGAATATCTGTCGATTCCTTGAGAGTGGCACAAGTGAGAGGGACTGGATAGCGAACTCGGCAGTGTATGTCTTGGAGGAGCATCTCAGCAAATGCATGGGCGATGAACATGATGATCATCAATGCATGACGCTGAGTCAGGGTAGTTCTGGGTATGCTGCTCTGGCATTATCAGGATGAAGATGCCAATGGTGCCCATAGAAGGGGTGCTGGTGAGTCCTCTAGAGCAGCCAATAAATGTACTAGTGTCTTTGCAGGACGTGGGGTTGATAAGTGCAAGCTGGTGAAGATGGCAGAGGTGTCCTTAGAGCAGATGGTGGATGAGCTACTGTTACAGTCACCCTATCTTTTCTCATACATACACTTCTCTTCCATTCCACTATGTTTCCATATCACCTCACTTCCTTTTCACTCACTTCCTTTCCACCTTGCTGATTCCTCATGCTTCTCTTATCTCTGACTCACTGTGACTCATTCTCCCATGAACCTTTCTCTTCTGTACTATTACCACTGGTCCGTGCTCACTTCTCCTACCTATTTCAGAACATAGTTACTGCTCATATTTCCTTAACTTGAATATACTCAGTTCTCTCTGATAACTCGAACTCTAGCTCCTTGAAAAGGAGGCTAGCCTTGTTGACCTCGAATAGGCTCTAGATCCTGCAGGAGTCCAGACAATCAGATCCTGCGGGAGTCCATAGCCCGATGAAGCTTCGCTTCAGTTGGTCCTGATCCAGAACCACCTTTTATTAGGTGTTGTGATTGCCTTTGTTGGCATACTCTATCTGAGTCCGTAACAGCTACTATAAGAGGTGCAGCTGGATGTTCCAAGTATGTAGTGTCAATCTTGGCTGCAGCGTTGTGTGCTGCCATTTGTGCGCGCAGGTGAGCCAAGTCACTGCCACCCTCGTGAGTACTGGAGAGTGCAGTGTCTTCAGTGCTGTCTCTTGCTACATCAACCCCGTCATCATTGTTGAACAGTTTCCTGTCAATGTAATGTTAGCACAATGAAAAAAAATGAAATCATGCCTTACATATTCCATCCCTATCATCGTTGGACAAGTCTTCAATAAGCTCAATAATGTTATGGTAGAAATCGCGATACTTGAAGTCACTGTCTTCCTCCGTCCAGATATTTTGTGCACCAAGTCCAAACCGAGCCTATGAGGGCTCAGCATAGTTACAGGCGATGGTAATGGAAACTAACCTGTACACAGCTGTATGCTATGTATGCAGCTTCAACTGTGTTTATGTCGTGCAACACAGCATTGCAGGGTCATGCCCTGTGATTGGCTGCCCAAAGCAGTAGAAGGTCCTGTGAATATGTGCCGCATTGTCTAAAAATACAGTGTGATGAATGACGGGGCAAGTGATGAGACCCACCTGTTCGAGGGTGAAGCTTTTTTGCTGGATCCAGAGCAGCATATTTAACAATCTGGATCATCAGATGCGTCGAATTGTCTGAGCGAGCTTTCAATCCAAGTGCAAGTTCAAGCAAACACTTGTAGTTCCGCTGGAATCTAACCTGCGTTTTCTGGGATCTATAGAAGGAAAAGATTAGTCCATACTTGTCAGTGGGATACTCCGCAGCCATACAGTCCTGCTAGCTGATTCTCTTGATGGGCTATGTTATTTTTATCCTCAGATAGTTGTCCTGCATCTGCAAGTTCATGCCGTTTTAGTAGTGTACCGATGTCAATCACTCCTTATCAATCTTGCAGAACATGTTGATACATTGGGTGATGCAGTGCGCAGCTGCAATATATAATTCCTTGCATGGATCAGCACTGGATTCCTTCTTCTTTGACCTATGGACAGTGAGAAGCACAGTCAAGGGATAGATAGTACTGGACGACTTACTTTGGTTTCTCGTTATCTGATTTTGATGAATGTTGCTTTCTCTTGGTTAAGCGCTTGCTTGTCTTCTGGGCTGGAGAGCATAGATGGTCCTCAGAGTCACTTGAAGGGGAGCTTGCACTTTCATATTTTGAAAGACTTGGAGAGTATTTGCAATGTGCCATAGTGGTCAAAGTAAGGAGGGTATGGTTACTTAGTTGCTTAGTTACAGTAGGGGCACAAATAGGCACATAGTGTACAGATAGGACATGTTGGACAGATTGGACATGTTGGACAGATTGGACATGTTGGACAGATTGGACATGTTGGACAGATTGGACATGTTGGACAGATAAGACAATGTAGACAGACAGACTTAGAACAGGTTGGACAATGTGGACAGACTTAGAAAAACAGGACAGGTTGGACAATGTAGACAGACTTGGACAAACAAGAGACAATTGGATAGACCACACAGTAATGATGCAATTGAGAAGAGTAGTACTACTAGATAATGATGTTGACATCCTCTTCAGCTGATCCCCCATCTGAATCATTACAAAGTCCATTCATCATGCCAGATTTGGCCCATTCCTCCAGCATATCTTCAAGCTCTCAACAATGATCAGGGATAGCTATCAATGTATCAACAGATTTTCATAGGGAGTTGAAATTGGATCTGCACTTATCAGCAGAAAGATCTGGGACTTTGTCTGTACCAGTTTCACAGAACCCAGTTAGAACACCCTTCACCTGCAGAGACTGATCAGTGGTGGTAATAAAATTAATTTTAGAAAAACATGCAACCATGGCTACGAGAACAAGGCAATTGACAGGGATTGAGCATTGAAATTCCTCTGTCAACTTCAACTCTTTTTTCCATTGCTGTAGTAAAAATATTGACATCCATCTTTGAGAACCTGTGATACGAAGTTCTTGTACTTGCCCTAGAAAATAAATCAACACCACCACGGTGGATGCGGATATTACGTTTAAGCATGTCCTTAGCAGTGGCCATAGTCAGGCCTGCCCACTTGTCATGATGACCAGTGGTGGAGGAATAGAGCTGTTGTTGACCACAGGAAGAGATAACGGAATATGCAGATTCACTGCCTTGCAAGGATGGGGCAGAGTAACTGACATCTGAACTGTCGATTGAAGGAAGGGGGCAGTGGCATTTGGGTGGGATGGTAGTGGTAGGATTATTAGTGAGGTTGTCATTAGGATCATGAACAGGGGGGAGCTGGCTGTGCCGGAGAAGGGCCTCATAGCACTGCCAACCATTATTCTTCACATCAACCATGAGCTGGCTGGTCATGTACAGGTAGTTAACATTGTTTCCCATTCCAGCGAGTATCTCCTCTATGATGCCAATTAACTGGTCATTGCCCAGGCCCTGGTTGAAGGCCAAGTTGAATTTGATACCTCCCCCAGACTTTGCCTGTGCAATCCCCTTGGACATGAAGATGTTGAACATCTTCTCCATGCCTGTCAGGATCACCGTGTCATGCCAGTAAGGTTGAATGAGGCTCTTGTAGTACTCCCAGTTGCTGAGAGTCTGTAAATGAGACTCCAGGACATTGCAAAATGTGTAGTGATACAGTCCTGCCCTCATCCAAAATGGGGGAAGCAGCTCCATCGTGGTGCTATCAGTACCATCGAATACAATGCTAGTAGTCTGCGACTGGGATATCTTGGCGAACCATCTCACAATGTCGTGAAATGGACCTTGACACTTTACAAGGCACCAAAATATCATCCAGAAAACAGATTCAAGGTCGTGCTGCTCGAGATGAGGTATGATCTTGCCATGGGGATCAGCAAGAAGCTGTGACGACATCATCCAGATTGTACCCTGCATTATGTTAAGACATTGCAAAAAGATGAAAGATAAAATTAACATACCGTGTAGTTGAAAGCTCCAGGCAGCTGATTCAGGCACTCGCATCTCTCCTTCTTGAAGTTGTCCTGAGGTGCAGTAACCCCAGAATGACTGCAGTCCTGGACAGTTAACCCGTCAGGCGCTACAGAACTACCAGACCATTTCTCGTCAGGAACTTTGTACAAGGCTGATTCAAACTTGCAGCCCTTCAGTGGCATGCAGAGTCCCCAATCTCTGAGTTGATACTTTCTTGGAGACTGATTGAAATTATCGGGGAGGTCAAAGTCAGGGACCGCATCTGTGGGGGTTGCTGCTTTAACAAGGATGAAAATGTTATTTGGACTTATGTCCTTATGAAGCAGACCACACTGCTGCACAGTGAACTTGTGTGTTATATATGAGGCAGCAATCAGTATTAATGTTGGCAATTATATGGAAATGACAAACCCTTTAAGGTTGCCAGTATTGCCCTAAAGAACTCTTTCCTCGTCACAAACCATGTAAGGTCAACAGTGACCTTGCTGAATCTGGCGCAAAAATGAATGTGCTGTTCATATTTTATATCTGTGCCTCTGCACCACAAGTGAGTGGAATCAATGATGTCTCTTCCAGTGCATGGATCTGTGCATAGCACAAGTTCGCCAAAGAGTGGCCGAGGGAATGTGGTGGAAGGTGGTAGGTCATTATCGCCCTCTCCTCTCCTCTCCTCCAGGACCCGGTGAATATAATTTAAATATTCAGTTTCAAAGGGTTCCTCTGGGACCGGCCAGAAGTCTTTGATTGCAATCTGACCATGGCACATCTGATCACTGGGGCCATTGAGCAGCGTAAATCGATGTGGCATGTCCAAGAGCTCAAGGGTTTTGAAATATGTAGGCTTTGAGTTGAAACATTGATTGGAAGTACATGGTGTGCAGGGAGTTGGCGGGCGTGTGACCAAGTCCATTGTTGTTGACCTTGAATGCATTGATGGTTTTATCATCGCCCAGCATCTCATCAGCACCCATGGTCAGTGCAATGACTGTTAAGGTCGTGCTCAAAGGTAACGGATCCAAAGGGCTTCGGCCTCAGCTCGTACGCTGTGCCCCTTTCCTGAGTATAGCCCCGTATTTCAGAATGCTATAAGTATCATATCCGAAGATCCAGATGGCTGTTGTAGCGTATCCGAAAGTCCGGACGACTATCGTATGATATCCGGGTGTAGAGGAGAGTAACATATTCCTATCCGAAGACAAGGAATAGTATCGTAGGATATCCGAAGGTAAGGATTAGTATTGTATTCCTATCCGAAGATAAGGAATAGTATCATATACGTATCCGGATGGCGTCCGGATATCAGACGAGAGTATAAGGGCTAGTCTAGGCAAGCCTAGGACTAGAAACTAGCAGAGTATTGACTATCCGTAGATAGAGGCGGATGCGTATAGACTATCGGATACAATCCTTAAGTCTCAGAGGGTGACAAGAGTTGTTAAGACTCGAGTCTGTATAATGGAATGAGGACAATCTATGATGATATTCGAACTGGGGTGCTAAGAACATATACAAGAGTTTATATACGATAGAACTACGCGAGAGGCTATGCACAAAGTATCGCAAAGTATAAGCAACGCTTATTAGAAGTCAATCATAAGCCGGAAGGTAATCACAAGTGAAGTGGATCAGTAAACATAACCGGGAATTAATCACAAGTGAAACGGATCAGTAGAACATAGCCGGAAGAAAGCATAACCGATAAACCAGAAAGGAGGATATACTAAATGGAGGAAATAAGCAGTGTTTAATGTTATATGAACAGGATATGAATGAAGAAGCTTATCGTAACGGATCCAGTACGGATCTGTGGATCGGATCTGATCAGATCTGACATCCGGAACTTCAGATGAGAAGCGCAAATGTATGGGATATGACAATGACGCACTGAACTAATTCCTCCAAAAACATCTCAGTATCGACATCGGAGGTTGAGACGGTGCCGCCATGGTCGACCATAGACATGTTGAGTACAGATCCACATAGGGCAAAGCCTACAACATATCTTCGCCCAAATGTTGAGCACAGAGTGAACCAAGAAGCATTGATGACTGCCTCCAGCGCTTTACTTCTCAATGAGCACATTTAACCCCCCCCCACCATCGCAATGTGATGCCAATTGAGGTGCACTTCACTGCTTGAGACATTTGCTGCATCATGCAGGATCACTATGTCAGGTTTCCACCACTTTCCCACAAGCTGATCATGGAAGCTGCGAATGTGACAAGGGCATGCAGTAGGATAGAAAAAGTAAGCTATGCGAGTGATGGTTTCAAAAAGGATGGCTACACCCTCCTTGTGCTCCAAGGGAACCTTGTCTGCATGAAAATCTGGGGCATCAATGTATGCTGACTCCGGTGGCAATGTAATAAATTCTGCTTGGTTGGTGCATTGCAGAAACATTTTCTTCCAGAAATATTTTTTATCAGTTTCTTGTGCAAGCTGCTGAATGAGCCCATGCTTGATGAGGTAGGCGGCCACCTGTGTAGTGAGCAGTTTGGAACTGCCCCCATGAAATGCATGGGAGCCATAGATGAAGTCAAAGACTGAAAAGAGTTGATTGGGCTATTTAGTAGGATAGGCATCTCATACTGCAAAATATTGTCCAATGTGCCGTGGGTCGCTTCAAAAACTGGTTGGGCACCAATTTGGCCACTTATCTGCACCATTAGTTCCTCGTCAATATGCAGAATTGCCGGAACATCCATATATCAAACATACCTTGACGATGCGTGGTTGGGAGTTGTATGGATGGTCAGGAAGTCGGTGCACAGGTGCGGATGGAGTGGATGGAGTTTCAAGTGCTCCAGCAGAATGCCCAACTGCAGGTGCAGCCTATATGATAAGTCCCAAACAAAGGCATTGGTATTTTTTCTGCTGAGATACTACCAAGACACCAAGTTTACGCCAAAACGCTGCTCTCCATCATTAATATATCCTTTCTTCACCTCTATGAATACTCTGCGATGAGTGATTGTTGGTTGAGTGGCCTTTGGCTCTTCACTGATTAAAACTCATCAAATCATTCTGGGATCATAGGGCCGAATGCCATTGACATCAAAGCATGGTCAGGAATTCGTTTCATTTGGAGCGGAAGAAGCAGGGGTCTGAAATTTGAGGGTTTGGGAGTCCAAGTTCATGTGTGAGAGTCGCACAAAACAGGGAGGTTCCTCACAGAAATCAAAACCAACACCAAGGTTACCGCAAGTGATAGTGATAAATTTATTTTTACCTTGAAAGTTGAATCTCAAACCCGCATACTTGCAGCTTAGGAGCGCAGATAGCTACATATCAATTTTGAGCAATAATTTCTCTCAAAGCTTTCCCTGCAGATGTGTTGATTAAACGCATTGCATCACCACATTAAAACAGTGGCCGAGGGTCCTTCTCCCATTTCTTCCCGTGCGGCATTCTCTTGAGGCACCATCTCCGGGAACAGCTGTAGAAGCCATCCATCCAATGTACAATTCAGTCAATGTGATACTGTGCCGCCTTGTTCATCGATAATAAGATGGTTCAGTCTCTGGCATCAGCCCCATACTGCATATATACTACTAATTAATTCCCAAAATTAATGGTTCTTCCCACCTTATGACCTCTTCTTTTTCTGACTGGTCCCATCAGCACCAGTGGTGGTGATCCTAGAATCATTGTCCCAGTCGCGCATAGTTCTCTTGAAAGATAATAGGGAGGAAGATGATGAGGTGCTGGCTGCAGTTGAAACATGGGAAGTAGTGCCTCCAAGGGTAGGGAGGGCCCGCACCTTGACATAAAGATTTTTTGCCAGACAGTCTGCTGTGCATTTGCCCATGAGATACACAATTGCATCATACCCTCCATAAGCGCCACCTGTCTTAATGAGGCGGATCACCTCCTCATGCTTTTCAGCAATCTCAGAGGATGTGAGTGCCTGGATGTCAATCCCCCACTTGGAAGAGGATAAGGCGCAGGTAGTGCAAGCTTTAGCCAGACCCAACCTGCACAGAGTGAGTGTGGTGATGCCTTTGTTAGCTGACGGTGCAGATATCAGTTGTCTGAAGACTAGAGAAAGCTCGGAAGAAAACTGACAGTGTTTGTGGACCCACTCTTGTTTTACATCTGGTCTTGATGATGTGGGCGACTGCGGGTTGTACAAGGCGATTATGAAAGTCGTCACCATCGTAATGAAAGGTTCTGCGCTATTACTACCCTTTTTGGGGCGGGAAACCCACTCTAGGTTTCGTGTATATAATGTCAATTCATGAGATCCTGTTGGAATCCCTGCCCTCTGCAATGGGGGTGCATAAACACAAGGGACCAAACTGGAGAAGGCAATGGATACAATGAGGGAGAGGTGATGAAGGGGATTTGAGGGGTTGAAGATAGTTTATATGTTGTCTTACTAGGATATGAAAAGCAATAAAATCACCAATTTCAATATCCTACCACGGTCAACGGTTCAGACAATTACCAACGGTCGATAACGTGGTTGTTCATGGGGAATAGGTTTGTTGAGTTCTCTAAGCAAAACACTAGTGACTAAAGGTGGAGGGAAAATAAGATCAATAACTGGCTTGATGCAGTGCTATGACTTCTCTGAATATAATGGTGCAACAGAATATAATGACCTAAAGCTGTATCCTTCTTGGATATTCCTTATCCTCAACAATGGAGATCAAACTAAGATCAAGCACTATCAAGACGACCCAATACGTGACTTTGAAAGCAACCCTCTGCTGCTCAGGCACTCACAATGAGTATGATGCAGACCAGAACAGAATACACCCTCTTGATGTAGTCTTAAGTGGCCAAGCTCTTAATATTGTTGACTGACTGCAAGCCTTATTTGTCTTCCCTAATTGCTGAAAATACTAATATTCTCCCCACAGAACTGTTTCTGTGTCTAAAAGAGAACCTGGAATGTACTGTGTAAGATGGCTCAGATGTGGCCTCAGATGCCTTGTATGATGTTGCAAATGATGTCAAAGGAATGGAGGAAATAACTTAATATTTCTCTCAAATAGTCACTCAGATATTCACTCACTGAGAACCTAGGGAATTTTCCCTATGATTCCCCTACTAATTCTTAGGTGTAAAAGATGGGTATTATTATTGCAAAGGGGAGAAAGTGAGCCCCTTATATACTACTCTACTGGTGGCTATGCTAGAAATTATTGGTATACAAGTAAAATACCTAGAATTGTTGAATAAAGTATTATGAAGCACTTTGGCAGAGGAACCCATATTTGGCATCCTTGGGTCAAGTAGCAGTGCTTCCTGTGCAGAGCTAACCTAATTTGGAAGTCTCAGGTAAAGTGCTTGAAAGGCTGTGTGCCAAGACTTTGCACTGCCTAGTTGATGTGCTCTAGCCACTAGCCCTAAAATAGACATTCTTAGTGCTCTCTTGTTGAATACCTTAATTCTGAGTTTGTTCATATTTACAGACAACACATTACTCAAATGATGTTGTGTTTATTTACAATTCTTCAAAGCAAAATTCCCTACATAGACATAACTATGTCCAGATGTAGAATTGCTAATGCTTTAGATATTGGGGTGTTACTGCAAAAGTATCTCAAAAGATGTGAAAATGTGTGAAAAAATTATGAAAGGTGTGGGAAATTGCTGACTAATGAAAATTAAAGGGTTTTGAAGCTGTTTTCTGACCAAGATAAGTATTATTGTGAAGAGATAAGTTGTAAAGTAATGTTTGTAGGCTCAGAAATTATTGAATAAAATTCTCCTTTGATTAGGAAAATTCAGGACAGTATAGTGGACTATTATTAGGAGCTTGTATAGGGTAGAAACTTAGATGAAAATATGTCTATGACCATGTACAAAGCAGAATTTGTGCATGTCAATGTAGTTGTAAATGTCAGTGGTATGTTGAGAAGAACATGATAGAGAAGCCAAATCAGTGTTCCATTCGATTGGCAAAACAACTTTGTGCAGCACTGAGGCAAAATTGTTGAGGCGGACCTCACTAGCGGACCAATCTCCATGGGAGTCACTGAGCTGCACTTGTGCCAAGCTGTTCAAGGCAGCCACCTGGATGGACTCTTGCCTCATGAGAAAAGATGCGGACGGGGCAGGTTTGGGGGCACCAGTAGCTCCAAGATTGAGCCACACATTATGAACGATGGTGGAGGAATGATTACCCCTGTCAAGCATGAGATTGGCCGTCCATGGAATGTGATTTATCTTGAGTGACTCGCACACATGAGAAATGGCCTCTGAGACAAAGGAATCAACATCCTTGCCCTGAATAGAGTCCCAACCCACACACCGCTTCATTTCCTCGATAGTGATGCACATCACAGCAAGAAAGTTGCCTCCAGCAATGAAGGGAGGTTGACACTGAGGGAGATTATTAGTGCTTTGCTTAATAACATTGTCGATGAAGAAAGAGATTGGTTTGTTACCTAGATGAGATGATGTAAGCTGAAGCACAGTATTCCCATCATTTGTGTCGACAATGGCCCTTAGAAGATATGTGAGGGGGCCAGCATAGGAAAGAGGGTAGTCTTCGTCCAGCCATTGGCCCAGCGCTGTCTGTCTGTCTTTAGCAACACGACATGCATGTCTGTCATCACCTTCGAGGGCTGGCTCAATCTCATGCAAAACTTTAGCGTAGACCAGATGTTTGACATCATCAAAATAAACCTTAAATGCTATTTTGGCTGCATAACATTTCAGGAAAAGGTAGGAAGAAAATACTTACCTCATAATGTTCTTTGCTGTATGTCAGTTCCTGGCTCCTGCGAGATGATCCGTGTGTCCTGATCCACTGGCCATAGTTCCTGTCAGATGACCAGCTTTCCCATGTTGAGACTTCCATAGGCTACAAAAGTGTCCAATATGGAGGGCATTCCATCATGAATGATACCTAGCAAAATCCAAGCTCTATCCATTAGTCTCTGGCACAACACATGTACATTGCCAGTGTGGCTGAAATTGAGCACCTGCTCGACCATTGCTGTGAACTCGATGATGCAAGGATCGATCACCGCCCCACCAACTAGAGTGTTGCTGTACATTTCCCAAATAGTTTCCAACAGAGCGGTCAAGGGGAAAGTGGCACATCCAAATAGTGAAGGGATGTGCTGAGACAAATGAACCTCTTGAAAGAGGACAAATAAACTAATGACTTACGTTTGGCTGAAAGACCACAATGGTGTCTTTGATGGGAGACAGGACAGTGGGAGGGCTCCAAGTTTTGAGTAGTGGCCTTATGACATGGTCATATATATCGCTAGTTAATCAGTCAAAATATAAATGAGCCAGAATATCATGTAAAGGGGTGGGAGGCTAACCTTCCATTTTGAAATTCTTCATTCATCTGATACACATCCAGCATGTACATATTTTCAAATCAGAGAGCCTGAGGCTGGTTGTCACCAGACACCTTGTCATTGAATCATTCATGGGGGAGGCTATCGTTACATTGCTGGAGGCATTGAGTCCAGCGGCGTCTGGCAGCGTCTTTGGCCATTGTTCCCAAAAGAGCAGCAGAAATCATGCCAAGTTGGACAGGGTGAAACTTTGCTTCATCCTGGATGCAATGAGACAATTCATTATAAATCTGGCAACTGATTCCTTAAAGAACAGAGGCACCGCGGATAGGATTGCCTATAAGGGGTGGGTGAAGAGCGCCATCGATTTGAGTAAGATGCAGGAGGAAATTTGATATTAGGCTGCGAGACTGAATGTTGCCGAGTGTCTTGGTGCATGCAAGGGGGTATACGTCAAAGTGAGCCTTATTGCGAGTATTTCCATGAGCATCATCGTCAGAGCGAAAGAGCTCATGAATGGAATGAAGATTAAGCAGTGCCCCACAGGTAGAAAATTGCACTGGAGCATGCCAAGGGACCCTGAATCTCTGCTCATTATAAACATTGATCTCAAACCCATCCCCATCGAGTAAAGGAAGGTCCTCCAGATTAATCTCAGTCCATATGGGATTGTCGCTGGATTTATTGTAAATGATAGCACCTTCATTTTGAAAATTTGGAACTTTGTGCCATTCCCTGACATCGAGATAACTATCAGAAACCAGTCAATATGGTGCCAAAGAAGCAGAAGAACACATACATACCTTATATGAGTCGCCAAAGAGAAGGTAAACTGCCGAATATGAGTGTAATTGTGATATTGTCCCAATTTCTGCGCTCATCATTGAGGGCTCCATGGACAAGGAGGGGCTGGTTCTGTCCACATCGGATAGTGACACCCACGGGCACATTGTTGGTGAGAAAATTATCCTCCTTCCATGATGGAGGTGCCTGCGCTACCCAGTCATCCCAGCCAGTGTTCAAGATATGACTGAGTTGCTTGAAGTCTTCCAGTCGCAGAATGATACGCCAGTGATTTTCATTGACCCTCCCCCTTACAAATAACCCGGCTACATAAGTATGGGATTGATGCAAGGGTAAAACAAAACTCACAGAATATCTGTCGATTCATTGAGAGCAGTACGAGTGAGAGGGACCGGATAGCGAACTTGGCAGTGTATGTCTTGGAGGAGCATCTCAGCAAATGCATGGGCGATGAACATGATGATCATCAATGCATGACACTGAGTCAGGGCAGTGCTGGGTACGCTGCTCTGGCATTATCAGGGTGATTTGGTTTGAAAAATGTTGTAGGAACTACAGCTAGCCATAGTTGTTCCTGTAGGTGCGTTCCAATATACACCATGCAACCAATGGGGTTGAAAGGAAGGCAGGCAACGTTGCTATCAGGCCACAATCGGTGTGTGTTGTTGAGGTCTAGGATGACCTGCCAGTTATGATTGGCTCGAATTTTAGGTATTGCTGCGTCTAGTCCTTTGCGATTTCCAATTTAGAGTGTATGGTCTATATAATGAGGACCAACTTGAGGAACTACGTTGGGGCCATCTTTCAGAATGGTATGGATATTGTTGATAATGAGCCTGTGGCGTCCAGATAACATGCCTATTGCACCCAAGGAGTCCTTATTGCGGTACATCATATGCAGTTTTGTTAGAGTGACTGTGCGAGGAGGGGTAGTATTGAAATTTGTCATGTAATCCCGACCAGACTCTGCCTGCTGCTGGTACAGGGCAGTACAAACATCCTCCTGAGCATGCCCATCTCCAGCTGCCAGCTGCTGAAGAAATTCAGACACATTGAAAGGCATGTTATTGGGTTGCTCGTCCTCATCAACATTATCATCGGCTACCAGGTTGTCATTGTTGTCGTCCTGCTCCCTACAGGAATGAAGAGGATGAATGCTAAAAACTTGAAGGAGAAAGGTTCAAGAGAGCAGCTCACTGTCCAGCATGCAAAATATCCATGTTATAGATAAAATTCCTAGATACTAGTATGGGTTGTAAGCGTCAATTTGGAATGGATGCAGCAGCGAGGAAGGAGCACTGGCAAAGTCGGTCAAGACAAGACTGTCTTATTTGAATGTATTGAAATGCAGGGACCTTGCATATATTATAACAATCAGAAGTGAGTTGACATGCAACACTTAAGTGCGTAGCCTCCGATCAGGCTTGTGTCACTAGTTATGCAAATCCCGGCATAAAACTATTCCAGACACACTAGTACTGTAATTACATACCAGATAAGCCCACATACAAGCTCAAGCTCAGTGTCATATAGCTCAGTGTCGCATAGGACCCCCCGGGCCCCTGAGGCAGGAGGATGGATACCCTGCCATGGTGGAATGAAGTTACCAGGTGCTCTGAAACTTTTGTAAGTTATTATGTCTATTCAAAGAGTCCAAACTTTGAATCTGGCCTTAAAGCGCTGCCTAATGTCCTTACTAATAACCATAGCTGCGTTGCATTGATTGTGATGCCGAGAATATTTGATATCACCGAAATTACACAACTCAGACATGGGTATACATGGCAATATTGGAGCTACCATATCTGCCATAAGTATCTGGCACAAGTTGGACAATGTTTGGAGAAACAAAATCATGCCATTCTAACTGCTATATGACTTTAGTATGGCATTGGTCTGCCATTCCGATATAATAGACATCTCCATGTGTATCAGGCATACGAATCTCACTCAGAGTAATCAGTCATTGCAAATTAATTCCGATATAATGAGACATTATATTGAAAACATGACAGTACAAAGCAGTAAGATACAATTGAGTATATCGTTCCGAGCCTATGTATGCGAACGCAGGTAATCGAGAATGGACAATAGAACAGGAATATGAACAATCTGTGAGTAGGTCAATAATACAGCAGTTCAGTAGTGCATAACAGCAAGAAAATAAAAGTGAGAATATAAAAATAACATGAGTATCATTTGACGGCCTGTGAGTAATGCAAATAAAGGAAATGTGCAACGTGGATCCATTAAGTAGTGGATGGCTACTTCCTCAAACTTTTTTGTGCTGATATTGGTGTGGATGCCTTGTGCTTCGTTGAATGGCCACCAGCCTGTGGATCGAGATTGTTACATATAATATAAGCTCCAGTATATGCTGGACTTACCTTCTTAGCCTTGCGCTTGGTTGCAATCTGTACAGGTTCAAAATCTTCGCACGACTCAGCTTCTGTCAAATCACTTGGGACATGCGACTCAGCACATGCAGGCACTGCTGGCTTTGGCTTAGGTTGAGGAGCAGGGGGAGGTGGAGTTGGAGTTGGCTCACGAGGTGGAGGTGGAGTTGGCTCGCGAGGTGGAGGTAGAGTTGGCTCACAAGGTAGAGGTGAAGTTAGTTCATGAGGTGGAGGTGAAGTTGGTTCACAAAGTGGGGCTGGAGTTGACTCACGAGGTCGCAAGGTGGAGGTGGAGTTGGCTCATGAGGTGGAGGTGGAGTTGGTTTGTGAGGTGGAGGTGGAGTTGGCTCACAAGGTGGAGGTGAAGTTGGTTCACGAGGTGGGGCTGGAGTTGACTCGCAAGGTTGCGAGGTGGAGGTGGAGTTGGCTCGCAAGGTGGGGCTGGAGTTAACTCGCAAGGTGGAGGTGGAGTTGGCTCGCAAGGTGGAGCTGGAGTTGGTTTGCAAGTAGAAGGAACTGGTGTTGGGATTGCCTTGGCTGCACGATGTGCTGCCATTTGAGTGTGGACTCTTGCTAGATCATTATCCCTGCCTTCACGAGAGCCAGAGAATTTATTGTCATCTCTATTACTGCTGTTGTCATGGCCCTCCTCATTCTTGAATAGTTTTCTTAGATAAATCAGAGTTAGTGTGAACCTTGAGGATATAAAAAAAACTTACACATTCCAAGCTTTGAGGAGGTCTCCTTTCCACTCCAGATCAGGCGAATCTTTGATAAGCTTGATGATGTTGTTGTAGAATTCCCGGTAGTTGAAAGCAACATCGATTTCGGACCAAGTGTTCTTAGTGCTGATACCAAAAAATTGAGCGACTCGTCAGCATGTAAGTTTGAAAGAATCAAACCTGTAAACAGCCATAGGCAATATGTGCTGCTTCCACCGTGGTCATGTTGTGTAGAGCAGTGATGCAGGTGCGTGTCGCGTGCATCTCCCCTCCATATGCACTTCATGGACTTGTGAAAATGTGCCGCATAGTCTAATAAACAAAGGAATATCAATCTAAAATAATACCAAAAAAAACGCCTACCCACTCCAATAAGTAGCCATTGAATATGCCCTCAAACATGTTGTTGTCATCATAGTCTTGACCTGGTGGGTCTCCGGCCCATAGGAATGCAGGAAGCGCGAATGCAGTTGAGTTAACCTTGCCACACTGATTTTCTCTAAGTGCCCTACAAAATGTTAGACCAATGTGAGGTGAACTTTAAAAAACCTCACTTGTTGGTGTCCTCTGAAAATCTCCTGAGTTCCCTGACTGGACAGAGAAAACACACTAGAACAGGGCGCTTAATACACAAATGGGTCTGCAAATCACTTCTGTTGTATATAACCGGATGTCCTGGGTGGTCCTTGGTGTTGAAGGCTGCACAATGGCCGATTTGGCTCTTGAGACATGATGTGCCATCAGAGTGAGTAGCCGAGATAGTAGCATCCATCTGATGGATCAAATAAGTACATAATATATACATATATGTGCATGCACTCACTTTATTGATGATAGTATTGAGCTCAGAGGCTTTCCTAGGGTCGCCGATTAGAGGTTTTAAGCTTGGAGTGAACTGAAGCAGCCGAGCATAGTTCCTCTTGTATTGTTCTTGGACTTTAGATGAACTGCAAAGCAATAAAAGAATTACTCCATACTAAGATTTGAGATTGACTTACATCTTAGAGAGTTGCTTCTTGCGACAAACCTGGGCATCTTCGTCTTCCAATAGCTCACCATTTTCCACAGCATCGCACAGCTGCAGAGCCAGACCTACATTAATTAGTTGTTTTGTCTTACAAAATACGTCGATGCAGTGCGCTATACAGCATGCAGCGGCGAGAAATTCTTCATGAGGATTGATGTTGAACACTTTCTTTCTATATTGAGTTGTTACAAATGATCAGAACATTTGAAATGAATTAATTGAGTTACCTTGCCCTTTTCTCATCATCATGATCCTATGAATGGTGTCTTTTCTTGGGCCTCGTATCCTTGTTTGAAACTGTGACCTTCTTTGGAGGTAAAGGTTCCGCTGATGATGCTGAGGAGATTGAGATATGTGAGGACACAGATGAATCAGACGAGACAATCGAGTCAGAACGTTTATGACGTGCCATGACGCTGGGGGAAAGAAAGTAAGCATCAACAAAAGTATGACACACTATGGCTGGTTACTACCTTGTACGGTTTACAAACCCCGCGTTTACAGAATGTACTGTAAGAGATATGCATGAGATTGCAGCAGTATGCAAGACTAACAAATATGTGTGAAATGTAAAGCTAAGCTTGTACATGAAGTGTGCCAAGCTTGTAGAACCAACAGAAGTGCGGAGGTATGCATGAGATGTAGCATGTATGCAAATTGATGGCAGATATGTGCTAAATGTAAGCTTGTACACGAAATGTGCGAAGTTTGTACAGTGATCAACAGAAGTGCAGAGGTATGTATGAGATGGTAGATGATACAATGAGGGAGAGATGACAAATGGGAATCAAGGGGTCCTGAGTTTGTATGTAGTTGTAAGTTAATAAGTAGCCTAGTATATAATTTAGAGTTTATTGGAAACTTTCCATTCAAACTTTGAGTCCAAACTTCCAAATCTGTCCTTAAAGTGCAGAACAAGTAGCCTGCATCTGTGGGGACTTCTCAGCTGATCTTCATTGGAGGTGTTGTGGCACACCCGAGTCAGTCTCATAGTCTCATGCAAAAGGAGCCAGGGGCTTGCCAGCATGTGAGTGCCATTACATCGATAGTGTAGCTTACAATACATACTTAACGTAGTCTGGAGCTGCACGACCTTCCAAAAAAGGTCATTTTCGGTCGAAATATTAGGAGATTTTTGCCTACCATTTAAAGTGTGATATGCAGCAAAAAAAACTTTTGGGGTTCTCAGGCTCTTCTTTCCAGTACAACATGGCACATGCAAGAGCGACCGCTGGCACGAAATGCGCAACAATCAAGGCCAAGACAAACATGTTGTAGGAAAAGTAGAAGACATTGCAACAGTCCTGAGCATTGCAATTGAAGGCGGTCAAAATTCTTGTCCTGGAATATCTAAAACACCCCAGAATGCCCCATTGTTGCAGGGCCACAGTGAGTGGCTATGGTTTATTGCAAGGAATTTTTCTCTCGAACCTTTTTCTTAGCATTGTCAGAACATACAAAGAAATCGATGACGAACAAACCATTATCAATAGGCACCGTTGGGCAGCAATATTTGAACATGGATCTGGCAAGGCCCTTGATCCCAGTGTGGCCATCTAAGATGTACCTGTCATCTTCATGTAGTGACAACAAAAGTGGACCTAGCCCATTGACATGCCTGCGGAAAACAAAGATGCGTCCAGTGCAACTTGTGCACTGTAGTGGGCACAGTCAATGCTTAGCAGATGCCTCTGTCGACGGTGAAGCTGCATTGCAAGTGTGTGGGAATAATGTGATTACGTCATGTCATCATATTCCTGTGGAATTCTGTATACATCAAATTGTACATTGAGTGTATTCTTCCACCTCACATATGATACCTCATACTATACGACATGGATGGCATGCAAGCTAAGTGAATTTCAGTGACATTGACAACTCTGACAATCAACTGGTTGCGAAGAAGAGGAGTTTTCAGTTCATGATCAGTCAGTGGTACTAAGAGCATGACGCCATGACCTTCGAGTTCACCTTCCGCCTTGCCAACTTCATCTCCCCGGCATAATTTGCCTTCATCATGATAATGCTACACCTCAACAAAATTTGTAATCCAGGTTTGCAGCATGATCGATTGGAACCAGATCCTCCACATTGGGAGTTCTATAGCATCTGTCTGAGCCACAGGGACAACAAGCATTCCAACTCATATCAGGACTCTGAAGGAAGTTCTACTTCACAAATCACTCGAGAATGTCAATATGGTATGTTTTGTCTCATTCTTCCTGATCCTCTGATAGCATCTCCTAGGACGTTTAAAACCCTTTGACCACCTGGCAATCAGAAAGCTATGTCTTTGATTGGCTGACCATCACTCAAGCCCTCACCAGAGTCACCACATTTTCCAGAAGGTGAAGACCTGGATGCATTCCATGTGCGGAGCACGTATGTGCACCTCAGCACGATTGGTGTCAGAGGCAGCAGCGTTGGTATTGTATGCCTCTGACCACCACTACCACCACCATTATCAACGAGCCACCATGAAGCGACTACACTCCTCACATGCCTTCTCCCCGACACCTACTACTTTCTCCTGAATCTCTAATTACTGTACAGAGTCCTATCGTCCAATCAAGGATAAAAGCAATGTACCCGCTGTGATGCACAAACTTGGCTAGGTAGTAGGATCACTCCCTAGCCAATATGTGGCCAATACCTTGCCTAGCTGCTATGTCCTAGAAGACAGTGTTTGACCCTAAAGGGTTTCTGATCAAGGCTCAAGCTCACAGGTAGTGAAATATCATCAAACTTCAGACTGGTACTGGTGAAAGGGAAACATGCTTATATAATCCACAAATTAATGAATGTAAAGGTAAGTAAGTATAGCTAATATCAGCCCAAAGAAAACTAGATTGTCACACCGCCATAGCCAGCTGTGACTCCCAGGTGGTCGCACGCATGCATTTTGACGAGTCAGCCAGTTCTCTAGTGTCCTATTGTGTGAAAGGTGTGGCCTGGTGTTTCTGATTTCATTGTAATTCTAAGCTGATGCTGCATACCTTCAGCTCTGCCGAAGTTGTGGGTACATGCATGTGCTCAAAATTGATCAATCTTACCAGACAGCAGCCAAAGCTTCATGGACGGGACTCTGGAACTTCCTACATGTGCCAAGCGCGTTTACCCCACACCAACTCATCCCCAAAGTGCTCTCACTTCATGTAGTTCTTTGATTGATCTAGACACTGTTTCATCTCCTGTATCACATCTTACGCCTCCCCATAGTCATCCACCATCCTTGTCAAGGAGTAGGGAGCACCTTCAATGAAGACCTGGATACAAGGTTGGTGTCAGAGCCAATGACTACAAGGAGGGCGTGGAATGTACACATGCACGAATTCATGCCAGTAGAGGAAGAAAACTATGCCCAAAGGCTGCCGTAGCTGGTCCCTCAGAGACCTTGAAGCTGAAGAGCTTAGCGTGCTGTCAAGCAAGCTTAGACCAGTAAGATTGGATCAGGGGAGCACATCATCTCAAATCTCACATTTTACAACTAGCTATAGATTCTTCATTGTACCATCTCACAGCCCACTCGTTCTACTTCCATCTGGTCTCCTGCTTAAAATATTAGTGCCAATCAGGGTTGATTCAAAATTGGCCCCAAGTCCATCAGCATTGCCTGCAGCTTCATTTCCATATGCTTGCTATGTTTCGTGCCAGTCGGAGGGTCAGGGGTAGCATCTCCTGCACCAGTATATGACAACGTACCCTTGCCCGAGTTCCATACTCCCACATCCCACCCAGTACCTGCTCAGGGTGACCATCCAAAGATCAGGGCAGTGCACATGGAGAAGAGACTGGGGAGGATCTTAGCAGTTGTCAAGGTGCAGGGTTGGGCTACCTCTTATTCATGATCTATGTTGGATATGCACTGGCATTTGATTTTGAAGTCTGCTCCCATCTGTCGTGAAACTGCATTTAACATTGGTCAGCAGCTAATGTAAGAGAGGTTGTAAATGTATTTTTTGCCATCTTAGTCGGATTATCATCTCTTGCCCTATCTGCGCCTGATTTACAAGGTAATCATGATCCCACTTTTTGGTTCGGTATTCTCATCATGCTTTATTCAAGCCATTGCTCATGCCTTTGGTGCTGCCATCAAACTCATCGCTATGATCGAGCATGTCCCTGATATTGACTATGAAATCCCAGGAAGAATGAAGCTTGTAAAGTCACTGGTGAGATTACATTTGAGGAAGTCAAATTCAACTATCCATCTCGTGCAGATGTCCCATTCTCAAAGGCATCAACATCACCTTCCCGGCTGGCAAGACCACTGCTCTCGTTGGCGCATCTAGATCTCATAAATCTATGGTCATATCTCACGGAATGCTTCTACAATCTGCTCAGTGACTCTGTTATGTTTGATGGAACTGACTTGCGAGAACTTAAACATCAAATAGTTATGCTCTCAGATCGGTCTAGTCTCACAAGAACCTGTGCTTTTTGCAACGACTATCTGGGGCAACGTCGCATACGATCTCATCGGCACACAATATGAGGATCTGATGAGGAGAAGTTTGACTCATCAAAGTAGCCTGCATGCATATAGCTTTATTAGTCGCCCGCCACTTTGGCCCTATGGTTGATGAGCTAATTTTTCTGTTATCAGGAGGGCAAAAACAGCACGTGCCATTGTATCGGATCCGCATATTTTGCTCCTTGATGAAATAATGAATGTCCTTGACACTCGCTCAGAAGTGATTGTACAAGATGCTCTGAACAAGGCAGCTGCTGGTTAAACTACCATCACCATTGCTTATCACTTGTCAATGATTAAAGATCCTGACTGCAAACTTGTAATGGGCGAGGCACTTGTGCAGACCTTCTGGC
The DNA here is from genome assembly GCA_016758765.1 of Suillus cothurnatus. NCBI lineage: Eukaryota > Fungi > Basidiomycota > Agaricomycetes > Boletales > Suillaceae > Suillus > Suillus cothurnatus. The sequence continues at coordinate 76,676 of JABBWL010000070.1, forward strand.
AGACGAGAATGGCACATACTCTCTCATCTCATCACAGCTCAATCTCTCTGCGAGGGCCACAAAGATAATGATCTGGATGCAGTAATGAGACAGATTTGGAAAAGCATAGATCAGAAGAACTCCTTGATCGAAGGAGCACCGTTCGCTCTATTGGAAGCAACGTCGTCAGTCAATTAAAGGATAAAGTGGGGTGCTGGACTCTGGAGGAAGACTATGACCTATTCTATTTGATGAGATGCATTGCTATTCTTCGCCACGAAGGGCTTCATCGATACTTGATTGGATCTCTCTTTGCCATATGTGAGTTCATAAATTGCAGATTATCAGCTGTGCTCACATGTTTCTGCAGGCAATGGTGCCGGCCTCTGGTATCATCTTTGGTAAGTCCTTTTGCCAAACAAAATTGAAGCATTTTATCTTGGCACACACTGGCAGGGCCCGCGATCTCTGGCTTTACCGTGACCACAAATTCTGAGTGCTGCTGCCAAGGCGACAGGAATGCTCTCTGGATGAGTTTACATATTTTCCTGGAGATCATGCTGGTGCTTAACTTGAGCCAGGTTTTTCATCCTTGTCATCCTGTATGCTTTTTGTACAGGTTTCCAGAATTACGTCTTTGATTCTTCTGCTGCTGTCTTGACTGCCAAGCTCCACTCGATGAGCTTCAAAGCCATATCCGACAAGACAGTAAGTGCTCCATCGCCACATTATTTTTCTCACTTGTGGAGACAGTCGAGTACTTTGACAATGACAAGAACAGTATAAATCCTATTACTCTTCCAGTTCATACAGAACCTTCATTGGACTCTGTAAGACTGGTGCTCTGACTTCAAGCTTGAGTGAAAGTCCCCAGAGGATCAATGGTCTCTCCAGCATGCTTCTGGGAACGTGAGTATCACCACTGACTCTGCTAGAATCATCCAATCAATCGCAAATCTACTTGTTGGTTTGGGCATTGGCTTTGCCTTGGAAGCCAGCTATTGTTGGCAGTGGTACATCCCGTTTCCGATTTTACGTATTTCTCTTACAAATTTCATTGTTACTTAGCATGCATCCCCGTCGTGGTGTCTGGTGGCTATATATGTTTGGTACGTGACCTACATAATAAGCTCCCATTGTGCTACATGTTTTCTAGCAAGTTATTGTTCTGAAAGATTGGAGAAAATAGAAAGCACAAGAAAGCTCTGCTCAAATTGCCTGTGAAGCTGTTGTGGCCATTCGCACTGTTGCATCATTGACCTGAGAAAAGCACTGCCATAATATTTACACACATACAGCTGGAAAACGTTCATTTCAGCCATCCCATCCCATAATTTGGGTTCTTTGTGGTTTCTCGCTTACCACCGAACCTGGAACTTAATACAGCCTTGGTCGGCTCTAGCGGTTGCAGTAAAAGCACAATGTAAGTCTCACCATTGTACCGTATTCAAACACGCTGCGGAGCATCCAGTTACTAGAACGTTTCTACAATCCACTTTCTAGACGGATCTCATTCGATGGAAAGCTTATTGACAAGCTTAACATCCAGGCACATTGACAGCAGATTTCAATTGTGTCACAAGAACCTGTGAATACAGTCGTGATATTGATCTTTTGGTAGAGAGAACTGACTGCTTGCATTGCAGACTTTGTGCACAAACCATCCACTTTAATATCTTGCCCGGTGCCTCCAGACCAGAATCCGAGGTCACATAGGAAGAGATTGAGGCTACCTACCGTGATGCCAACAAACTAAATTTTATTCAATCACTTCCAGAGTAAGACCTCAATACTATGAGAACATGAGGCTTACTAACATGCTAATGTTAGTGGGTTCAATACCAAATTCGGTGGCAAGGGATCCCAGCTGTCAGAGGGTCAGAAATGTGTGTATCATTCATGACAGATATCTTTCTTTGTGTGCTGAAATCACGATCCAGAACATATAGCAATCATTTGCCCACTGCTTTGGAACCCAAAGATTCCCCCACTTGATGAAGCTACATCAGCCCTTGATTCGAGCACAGAGAAGGTAGTGCAAGAAGCTGTTGACCAAGCTACCCAAGGTCGTGCTACCATTGGTATCGTCCACTGTCTTTCAACTAACCAGAATGCCAATCACATGTGAGTCAATCAAGAGCATCGTCACTCATGAACACTTTCTCACCACTTTACAGACTTTTATCAAGGGCAGAGTCAGCGACTCTGGGGCCCATGGCGAGCTTCTTGTGTGGAGAGGAGATTGTTATGAGTTCATCCAGCTGCAAGCAGTCAGCAAGAAATAGTGGTAATTTAAATAATGCCCAATGTCTAACTCATCAAATGGTTACAACCGCATCCACCTCCTCTTTCAGAGCGAATCAGTCATTTCAGCTTTCCAGAGCCATAAAAGAGACAAGAGACCCAGAGTTCAGCACTTGACACTGACTATACAATCACACTTGCCACAGACTTGGATGTCCAAATGCCTGCATTGTCATATGATTCAATGCCAACTCTTGCACTCAGAAGCTGCGTGCTCACGCATTCTGTGGATACACATTGCTCATCAACTCGTCGAATGTCATGGTCACCATGGGAGAGGCAAGGTGACTTGTCTTTTATTCATATAGGCCACCTTACAGATGTTCTTATACAGGATAACCACATCCATGGCATGCAATTCGACAAGGACCGGCAGCACTCCAGCCTTCGCGATGTCATGGTGTGGGATCATTTTCTTAACATCTCTTACTAACATCAGTTGGCACTGATGTCTCACAGCTTGCTGCCCACCTTGGCATGTCTAATGATGGCAGATCAAAAACTCATCTTCTTCTGTTTGCTGGTCAAATGGAGATTCAAGGAAATCAAAATCACCTACTCTTCTGCTAGCGACACCGATTTCTCATTCGTTCAATATTTGATTGAAAATATTGAGATTCCGGATGATGTGTGGATTCAGGTAAGTACTATTGCGAAATCACTTGGTTACATCTGCTGATCTAGGTTCTGACTCCAGCTCGCAATGATCTCATCCGAAGATCATTCGAAGCTGTTGCTGGTGCAAGGTATGTCATCATGCACATGTATAACGCCCTCTGTCCTATGTTCTGAGAGGTCATCTTCCGTAACTCAAAGGAACAGACAGTTGAGCTGGCCTCTAGACATTCCAAACTCATCAGCGAGCTTGTTGATCAATACTCTGCATCACACAGCATGAAATTCCATTATGAGTACAGCCCAGAGACATTTACCTAGACAGAATTGGAGTTTTCTCTCCAAGTTTGCAAGGCTGTTGAGACTGCATGGGGTAAGGCTAGGCCAGGCATTGACCACATCATCTTCAACCTTCCTGCCACTGTTGAAATTGCTCCTCCTAACCACTATGCTGATCAGGTAGGTGCTTTTATAAAAGTCTTCTTTACATCTGTTCACTATACTCAAAGATCAAATACTTTGCCACTCATATATCTGAGTGAGAAAACATCATCATCAGTTTGCACTTGCATAATGACAGAGGTGCGTCATGGACACATTTAATCACGGATGTATTGTAAAAACATCATGAAGGCACTGCTGTCGCTGCCGCAGAGCTCGCAGTCTTTGGTGGTGCTGAGACAGTGGAGGGTTGTTTGTTTAGTAATGGGGAATGTACAGGAAATGTCGATCTTGTGACCCTAGCATTGAACTTATACACACAAGGAATCACCCCCAACCTCAACTTCAGTGACATCCAGAAGGCCATTGACATTGTGACCTCCTGCAATGACCTCCCTGTACACCCAAGACACCCTTATGCTGGTGAGCTTGTCTTTATGGCCATCTCTGGTTCGCACCAGGATGCCATCAAGAAAATTTTCGAAGCACAGGGTATTCATCACAGAAAGAATGCTGAAAACAGCAAGCTCAAGATGTGGGACATGCTGTATATGTCCCTGGACATCGCCAACCTTGGATGCAGTTGTGCATCAGGAAACTACTTTGCCCTGTACAGTGTCCAAGAGTGACAGCTTGGTCCCTTTTGGACAGAGACCCACAGAAGCACTGGTTCTGTTGCACTCTGCACAGATGCTTACAGATGCTCCAGCAACTCGCTCATGCACAGGACTCATGCTAAAATATATTACTGTAGATTTTGTACTACTAGCACACATTGATCACACACCAATACCAGAATGAGATGCTGATTAGATCATATTGATAACATGCTGATAAAAGATCAACATAATGAATGTGGTAATGGATATATGTAGATATATGCGAATGCTAGGATGACAGATAAAAGCAGTGCCAGGGGGGAAATACATGGAATGCTCAATCAAGAATAATCTGGAGGTGGTCATGTCTCAACTCTACAGCTTCATCAACCTTTGAAATTTCAGTCCTGTAGAAAAAAATTCATATCATGAGGATCAAACAAAGTCAATTCCTTACCACCCTGCTTGGGCCCATTCCCAGAGCTGTGCTAACAGGATAGGGCCATGGTAATGATCCCTCAGGATATCCTTTAGTAACCCGAGCATTTTATGGTAAATGGGGCCATATTCCTTTGCAGTGAATTTAGGGCAATATTTTCCATTACCATTTTTTTTCGAGACCATCAAGGATACAATTGAACTATAAAAAATGAAACAAAAGTCAATGTCAGTACTAGTAGAGGAAAAGGAAAGTACCACAGCACCAACTAGAACCAAGCATGATAAGGGCATCTGGTTCCAGAAAATATCTGACTGCCTCCATCAGCAAACTAGGGGGTCATTGTACAAGATTTTACAGGCTTGTACAAGTAGCACAAATCCACAACAAAGTCCCCTCTTTACAAGCCTGTCACAGAGTATTACAATCAAGCTTATGAACAGTGAACTAAATACGAGAATACCTATATATCGGGGTTCTAACACCAAAGGGTATCTCTTAATCTGAGAGCAACCCTAGCACCAATTTGTCTTCATCTTCACTATCGCCAACAACCAGCTTTGCTTACATTACTTTGACCACTCTGGTATTATTATTTCCTGCCCCATATCCATCATTAAGAACCTGGTATGTCTTCTTGATGTTTTCAACATCATCATGCTCGCACAAAACAGTGGAAGACAATCATATTGCAACAGACTACCAATTATATCTGCTACTACTAGTCCCAAACTACACCTACATTTCATATTCCCAGTGTGAAAATTAAACAGCTTGCAAAGCAGTCAAAGCCTAGCAAAGCAGATAAGGCCATTCTACCAAGATCATGCATGATGTGGTGGACTGAGAATTCTATTCCTTCTCTGTTAGGTTTGATGATAAAGATGGAAATTTACTTGTGGCATACTTTTCTACAGAATTCTTATGATGGACAAAAAGGTAAACAAACTTTCAGATACAATATACATTAATAGACCACAGACTCCACATTTACTTCATTGGTCTGTCAATAATGTGAAAAAAGCTCAGGCAGATGTCAATGTCAAATTAGTCTTTAACAGCATTCCAGTAAGCATCTCTCCAATCTTGGCATGCACATTCATTGCCTTAAATTCTCAGCTGGATATTTTAGGGGATGCACTGTATGCTTTCTAAGCCTTACACTATTTTCTTTGCCTGCATAAAAGCAAGAGGGACAGCAGGCATGATTTTGCTGATTTTCTCATGCAGTATAAGCATAAAGTGAGAGGAGTAGATGAGGATTTCCAGCAGGGGAATAATAACTAGGGTGACAACAAGAATGACAACAACAATAACAACAATAACAATAACAACAACAACAACAACAACAACAACAACAGGGAGGATATGCCTATGACTTTCAGTCATGCTGAACTAGAGTATGAATTTGCTAACAAATATAGAAATTCAGAGTGTATCAGAGTCTCTCATCTCATTATTCTTGGCAAATGCAAGGTCATCATGGGAAAGAGGTAAGTATTCATCAGCTGGCACAGCCCAAAGAACTGATTGCTCACAAGGTTGAAGACAGTCCATGGAAGCCTTCAGCAGATATGCTTTGCAATGCACAAGTTGCACTTGCTATACATTGGTATAAAGAAAATATCTAAGCTGGCTTTATCACTTAAGGAAATGTTTAAAGTGATATACCTAGAGGATTTTAAGTCTATGAAAAGGTGTTCAATGCAGGAGTATGGGAGACAGCAGATCCAGAGCTATAGTTAGGATGCATATGGAAGCTCAACAGTTTTACTCCATAGAGATGGACTAGACAGTGGCCCTACAGCAATATTTGCTTCAACCACTTTTGGGGAGCAAGGTGTACTTGACTGATCTCTAGCTTAAACTCTGGTGCATTTAAATTAACAATATGCCTATAGCACCCAGCATGGTAGTAGTATGAGTTAGTGTGAAGTTAGTTGGTTTAAGGGGACTTTTAAGTCAGGTAAGGGATAACCTAAGCAAATGCAATGCTACTATGACCTCATTAGATATTGAAATCTGCATTAGGCTTGTAAACTAAGTATGCAGTACAATCTACCTATGAGTTTTCTCTGCTGGTCTGACTAGGAGAGAGTAGTCACTGCCATCAGATCAAATTATACAGTGGGTGTGAAAATTACTTAGAGAAATCCAAGGTATAGATCTAGATCAAAGACTTATGGAAGCAGCAGGTCAGATCAGGTACTTTGTTACTAAACTTCAATATTTGAATGTCTCAGTAGGCCATCACCATCCAAGTGGAGTCCAGACCATGCACATTGGTCATGTGATTTAAAAGGAACTGCTTTGTTACACAACCTTCTTAGCTTTTAGATTGATGAGTATTCTAGCAACTTTAAAAGGTGCACTCAGCACTTTCAAAACCAAGCACAACCAGACTCCACCTTCACATTTTCAAAAAAAAGTTTTTATGATTGCTACATCATATATTCAGTATAGCAATAGCATCTATATAGGATGTACTAGGACCTTTACTTACAACAATTTGCCCATTTTAATTAGATGTTGCTTAGCATCCAGAACACCACTTCAAGCCTTGAGTGCTTGAGCTCATTTGTCTTGTTAAGCTGGGCTCAAACAGCAAGTATTTTAAGTTTTATAGGCTTCAAACTGCATAAATTAAAGCCACTCATACAAAAACTCATTGTGATACAATCAGAAGAAAGAAAAGTATTAAACAAGATTTTAGTGCATAAGTAGTGAATGGGGAGAATCAGACTCTGCCAGAGATACCTGAAATGGCATCAAGTGGCTTTGGTCATAATGTCTTGTAACCAATGTAATTTATTGTATTAATATCTGAAGTGGCATCAAGTGGCTTTGGCCATCAGCTATATCACTTTAATCATACTTTGAATCTTGTTTCTTTTATAATATAAATATCATGTCTTATAACCAGCATGATTTATTGTATTGACTTTAAAGGTTCCTAATGTAGATGACTTTATAACAAGGTGTACCCACCTACTCACCTATCTTATTGTCTTGCTGCAATTCACAATGGTTTTGTATCACATGAGGCATTCCTTTGATTCAAGTGTTAGCACTCACTCAAATATACATAGAAACATTCATCCTTGGGTTCATGTCAAATCTCTCAAAAACAGCAATCCAGTAAATTGTGAAAGTCTCTTACTTTAAGAAAGGTTAGTTGCTAGGTTCACTCCTCCGATACATGGTTACATATTGCCACAGCCATATTTCCAGCTGGCTCAAGCAACAGACATTGCACTGGCTGTTGCTTTCTTAAGCCTTGCAACCATGCTGGCTATGATTTTGTTAGATTCCTTACACAGATTCTACATTCACAGGATGTGTAAACAGTAGATCACATGCACATCAGAGTGCAGCATAAGAGAGATTATTTGTACACCAGAATGCACAAAGAGTGTCATAATGTGATTGTCAGCTTTTTTTGGCCAAGTTCAACCAATAAACTGGTAGTTGATAGCTTGACTTAGTTCAGCTAACTCTGGGCTTGGCTTGAATGGCTAGCAGATTTGAGCCAAGCCATGGTAACACTAAATCACTATGTCTATGAGCTATCCTCAGGAGTATAACAATTCATATATCACTCTTACACTGGTATTGCTAGTTATATAATGTAGCATTATTATAGTACAGCCTGTGACCTCAGCAGAGGTTAAGGCTCATACCTGCTGCACTCAATGTGCAATGTTTAGCAGAGAAAGTCATTTGGCAGTCATGCAAGAAATATTCTGATGATGGAATCCATCACAAGTGCAAGAGCACACTTACCACTGGACAGGATAAAGAGAACAGCGGTCCATCAAAGAAGGCAAAAACACATACCAGCACCCAGCATTAGAAGGCCACCAAAAGTACAGAGTTTGTTATGTCATCTGAGGATGAGGGTGCCAAGTCAAGGTCATGAGTAACTGCAGTCTTGGAAAGGGAGGGAAGGTTATGAAAGAAATTCAGACTGATGTAGCATTGGTTGAGTTCCTCACCTGCCTGTGGCCCAACCCTATCTACCAATATAAAATAGATAAAATCAACCTCTGGCTAAAGATCACCCTTGGCTGGCACCTGCTAGAACAGATGTCAAGAATGGCTAATGAAATCTTGTATTGTTAGCTAGGTAAGATCATCAGCATCATCCAGGTATTGTATAGCAAGAAATTGTAATGACAGTGAGGACAAATACAAATTGCAATGAAAAGGCCAGAGAGGAGGGGGGGATGAGAGAAATTGTGCTAGCATGGTCTGTATTATAAATATCTGGCACCCATACATCTCACTTAAAGATTGTTTTATTTTAAACTTGAAGGGCTAAGGTTGCTGAGTCCATGTGTAACCTTTCATGCATTCTATCCTAATTTTGTTTAATATCTGTGTCAATGTAAAACAGCATGCATTTATGATGAATGAGCTCTCAGTTGCAAAACACAAGTGGATTGGACCTGTTTGCAAAGAGGGTCAAAAGTCTAGCAGGGGCCTACTAGTACCTCAAAAATGGTCAGCAGGATGGTTAGTGCAGGAATACAGAAGTTGACTAAGAATAATAGCCAAAGATTTTTTTGGATGCCATTGAACACATCTACATAGTTAGTTTCAGAACAGAGAAAATCCAAGCCAGCCTAAGCATGATATATTGACATGTGACTAAAAATCCTTTGGCATACATATACATTGGTCTATTCATACTTGTAACTTGTACTGAAGGAAATTTTCTAAAAATACAACACTGTGAATGATACATGATGTAAAATCAGTTTGATTGAAATATAGGATCAACATACTCCACGATTGCATGAAGTCTAGCATGATCATCAGTGACAGTATTTTGTGCAATTATTTTTTTATATGTATCCCTTGATATATACTTGGGGTGCACTACACTGTCTCCCATGTCATGGATTGCTGATGGTCTCTGAACCACAAGACTCATCCCAGTGTCAGATGAAATGAATTTTTTTGTGGTGGCATTGAGTGTCAATCCTAAAGCATTCAATAGTTTATGGGCAGCTTGCAAGCACTTAGTAATTGGTTTGGGAGGAAGCCAGTGCCTCCCTCCAAAGGAAAGACTGTAATATAAAAGTTGTTTTCACACTTGGGAAGTCCAGATATAGTGAAGTAAAATACAATCCAAGAGTTTAGTATCCTAATTAATCGTTCAACCATTGTTATGGCATTGAAATTTTGATACTTATTGCACTGCTGATCCACCTATAGTTTTAATATTCTTGTCTTCAATCTCCTAGATCCTAGATAGCATGGATAGCTTCTCTAACTCCCTAACTTCCTTCTCCTTCATCCAGATCTTCTTCTCCTCTGAAGTAATTTCTCCAGGTCCTTGATCTGTGCCTTGTCCTCTTGTTGGCTATCCTTCAAGTCTTTAATCTGTGATCTGTCTTTTTTTAGGCTGTCCTCCAAGAACTTGATTTATGATTGGTCCAGGCTGTATTTTTACTTAAGGATATTGGTTTGATTCTGAGTCTTCTTCAACTGTTACTTCACATCCTTAGTATATCATTGGAACTGTTGTTTTACACCCTCATCCCTCCACAGTTAATTGCATTGAAACATCTGCATTGTTTTCTGAAATTGGGCCTGTTGTTTAGCCCTTATTTGGTCCTTGAGTTTAAGGGCACTGTTCATTGATAGCACTAGGTTGACCAACTCTTGACTTTTTAGATAGGCAAAACTCACCAAAGTTTTGGTCATAGTTACTGTAAGTGAGGGAGCAATAGAGGACTCTAACTGTCAGGAGGGAATAATAGCAAAAATTTTGTTCACCAAACAACACATGCTCTTGAGGGTAATTAAATTATCTTCAAGCATGGTCACACCATGCACATTTGGAGGCAGCATGAATAAATATTTATGCCAACAGAAGTAGTCTTACTTGTAACAAGAAGTACAGAATTTAGATCAGGATGGATCTCAGGGGGTTGTAACCATTCTCTGGATTCTTAGACTAAAGTTCTAGTTATTGATCTCTGTCACTTATATTTAGAGGAATCCTTCTCAGTAGCAATTCCCTTGGGAAAAAATAGTCTTGTGCCCAAAGAAGCTTTTGAGCCTCATTCCTTATCACTAAATTCTCTATAGTGCCTAATCATCATTTTTTGCCTTCACCAGTTCAGTCTAGTTCTCCAGAAAATTCAAAGGACCATAGATGGAACCATCAGTTCAGTCCAATTATGGTTTAACAAAGATTTAAACTAATATAAGAATTAATTTCCCTCTAAGCTTATATTAACAATTTTTACTTAACTTCTCTTACCTTACTTTCCTTGTTTATGTCTACATTTTTACTACTTATATAATCACCAAATCTTCGCCCTACACTTCCATATAGTGGGTAGACTTTCAGTTATATTGCTGGTAGTTTTCTTTCTATAATTCAATAGCTTCCCCAGATCTGCAGCTTATATGCTTAGAACTAGAGGGCAAAGATATGAATTTTGATGCCTTAGATAGGAATGATTATAAGGGTGCAGATGAATATAAAGATGACAATAACAGAAATAACAACTTTGGAGTTAGTAACTCAATTGGAAAGGCTCTTGCACTTGTGAAGCAGGTTTGTTGACTTCCATCTGGCAACTTTGACATTTTACTAACTATTGATTATAGATTCACACATCTCCTCAGGCCTGTGCATTCTTTATATAGCCATGTAAACAAGTAGATGTTCCTGTCATAGAGCTTACACAAAAAATATGGACTTGGTGGGCTTTCATGCACAGTTTTATCACACAGATGTTGTTACTTCAAAAGGTCCACCTCTCATATGTTGCACATATATAAGCTCATTATTTTTATAGGGTGTCAATTTTTTTGTTGAGCTTATGGATGACAGTGAAGATATCCTTAGCCTCAAAGGCAAGTGTTATGTGTATTTTCATCTTAATAACAAGGACTAGGAGAAATTAAAATTGGTGCACAAAGTTCTTCAGATATATGTATCTAGTTCTAATCTAGTTCTACCAGCTGTACTTATTACTAAAATTTGCACAGGAACCAGCAAGCACCACTTGAACCTTTTCTAGTTCTTGTGATCTTTCTGTCTGGTGGATAATTCCTGTCCTTGAGTTTTTGCAGAAGTCCTGGTAAAATATGACTACTCTTCCTCAATTCTCACCAGTCCATGATACTATTCACAAGGGATTAAATAATGTTGCAAAAGGATACAACAAAACAAAAGATACTAACACATGCTTTATTTATTTGGTACTTAATCCTAATGTCAAGGTTGCTTATTCTAAACATCAGTGGGATGCAGAATTATTTAAAGTTAGTCTCAAAGATATTGAACAAGTTGTACATATAATGTTTGTTTGATTATTAAAGCCAATATTTGCTGACATGTTTCAATAGTTTGACAAGTACTATACTATTGCCTTTATCTCAGCTCCTGCAGATGCAGATATAGAATAAGTGCCACCTGGGCAAGCCCAATATGGCCAGTCCTAGGTCCTTACTGCTGTACAAGCACATCAAGCATCTGATCACACCCAGCTTAGGCCTCACACTAAACTTACAACATACCTCTGGAGTCCTCTTATGCAGGGAGAAGATGTTATGGATTAGTGGAGTACAAAACTTTTTTTCTTGTTATTGCAAGTCTGTTTATATCAGCTTGATACAACACTATCAGTTGCAATATCTGACACATTTATAGATGGCTAGAGTCAATCTAGCCATCCAGGATAGTAGCACAGCATCAGAGCATGCCTTTTTAAGTGATGGGTTAACAGGAACCAAACAATGGAACTGTTTCAACAAGGACATATTTAAGAACTTGCAGCTGTTAAAGAGCATATACCACAATGGGCATATCTTTGCTGCAAGTGATATCTGTTATAGTAAGGCTGCACCTCTATAGCTTTTCTCTCTCTTATTCATCTATCTATTCTTACTTTGTATTACATCATGATCACTTCTTGCTGTTACTAGATGACTATCTGTACTATTCTTAGTATCTCTGACTCATTGCACATCACTTTATTAAACATGGTTATGCTTCACTGACCTGCTCTAGACTTGATTCCCATTTACTACACATATGTGATCCTGTACTTAGTAGTTCCTTACTTAAATCTTACTAGATTTTACCCAGAAACTTCTTAGAACCCTTTCACTTAGGCTCTGCAAGCCTAAGTCATCTGAACCTCTGATTCTACTATGAGCACTGCTCATTGTAGCTATAAAGCATTGACATTCTTACCTTGAGTTCAATCTCATCATAAGTCTTAAAGAACCCTTGCTCAGTCAACAACAGTTCACTTTTGAACTTTGGCTGTTACAACTGTCCTAGTTTATGCCAACACTGAGCAACATTTGGATTCATTGATTGCAGCACTCTGTGACAATACAGATAATGAGGATGGTGAACTGATCTAGTAGCATATAGTATTACATCTGTTGTTGGGTGTATTTCAAAATGATTTTTCTTGACAAAATTTCTATTAATTTGGATGGTCCAGTTCTCAGTGAAGGTTCAACAATTCTGCTGAGATGCTGAAGAATGATGAGTGAATGCTGCCAAGCTACTATTAAACTCAAGGGCTTTTGGACTATACTTAGAGAGAGAGAGAGAGAGAGGTGGGGTGTGTGTAAGAGTGTAAGGATATGAGATCCTCTATGCCCCAACCACAACTTCAAATCAAAAACTGATGCTCAGAATTTTTGATGCGTTCCAGATCGTCTACATGACTTACCAATACTTCTTTTACTACTATTAGCTCACCATTGTTGTCATTCAGCACTGCCCACTCACTCCCTTAAATCAAAATTCCTCATTTATTTGCTCATCAATATCCCTACTCTCGTTATTTTTACTGGTTGAGTTCACCATCCCCCAAAACAAAATGACAAACACCATACAATTCTCACAGACCCTTCAGTCATTTCCAATGTAGAACCCAGGCTCTGGACATGCAAAAAGGTTGTAGAATCCATGCCAGCCAGTCACTGGCCAGTAGACATAGAATCAGTGCTGGCCAGTCTGTCTAGGAATTCTAGTAATAGCATTGACAAGCATATTGCAATCACTGTATGATATGCAGAATCTGTGCTGGCTAGATTGTATAGTATATTAGTACAGGATGAGCTTATTGTATAATCCATATATCTAGTTATGACTATATATAATGCTTAGCCTGTATGTCCTGAGGTGACATAGAAGGGTAATGGCCAGGACTTAAGGACTAGGCATATATCTAGACTACTAATATATGCTACTGCAAATAACCTGGCCAGCTTGTCTGTGGGCAATGTGGAGCAATGATGGCCAGTGTATGGTGTATATAAAAATTATTGGGGCTGGCCAATGTGCCCTATTGCCCATATAGATGGATGGTAGCCAGGATGTGAGAAGCTGGCCCAGCCAGCACAATGGCTATGTGGCCTACACCCATGGCTGGCCATTTTGTGTACAACATTATAAGCCTTGGCTGACTGATCTATGGTCCACATAGGGGAATGGCGGCTGGGAGGTTATAAATTTAAAGGTGGCATGGCCAGCATGGGTTTTACATAGGATACAGACCAGACAGGCCATTCAGTGTACTATAGGATGGTGGCCAGGTGGTTATAAATGTAAGGGTGGCATGACCAGCATAGGTTTTACATGGCCTACAGACAAGTCTGGCCATATAATGTACCATAGAATAGACTAACACCTACTGGCCAGTCTCAATACTATGTGCTACAGGTGTAAGTCGGCCAGGTAATATTATGCACACATGTAATGGCCAGCCCCAATATTATGTGCCACATCTATAAGCTGGCCGCACTAACATTGTGATCTAGTCGATGGACAACAGTAACATTGATGAAGTATATACCAGGCAGCATTAATATTAGTATGCTTTATGTTGGAAAAAAAATGTATCAGATCATGATTAGTAGCTTGTCCTTGAATTTTTCATCAGCTTCTGCTGCAAAGGCTTTCCACATCAGCACCTGTTTATGGGCATATGGTTGATGACCAGGTTTTGTAGCTTGGTGCCAATGTAGTTGCCATTTTTCCTCTTGGTATTTGAACCAACTGACTGTCCACCCCATTTTGTGTTGAACCAGACTTAACTCCTCCTCCCACCTGTTCCATCTTGCCTTTGCCTTTAACCAGTTCACTCTGTAGACTAAATATATTCATTTAGCTGCATTCAAGTACAGAGATAAACTATGACTCACATTCATCCATCCAAGTGTCTGTTTGATCCTGCTTTCCATTGTTAACCCTCCAAAACCATGCCAGTTTGTCTGAACCCTGGACGAATCAATTCTCTTCTGTCACCTCCTTATCAATACTAAGCTGTTCAGCTAGTATTTCTTGATAAACAGTTTCTAGAGATTCTTGATCCATGCCAAGTCTTTCCATAGCTGATCTTGCCCTTTGATAACTTTGGACATACTTGTCAATTTTGATATGACAACATTGAGCTTCTTGCTTGGATCTTGTCCCAGTCCACACAGAATCAGCACTTCTAAAGTGTTGACGGTAGATGACAGCCTTATCACTAAGAGCCAACTGAATAATAAATGAGCCAAAGTGACTTGATCATGAGGCACTGATGATGGCATCCAGAGACTCATATCTTCTGCTGAAATTTCGTTATCCACCAACTCAGAATCATCTTCAAGGTCAGCAACATGAGCCTCCCAGTCATACTCTTCATCTTCTGCCCAGCAAAACCTAGCATCATCTTTGTGCACTGTACCTGCTTCCAGCTCTATTCCCTCTGTCATAGCATCAGCAATTTCATGGAATGCAGTTATACGAGCTGATAGTTTCTGTCGTTTCTTTTCAAGAGTAGCCTTCTGAGCAGCAGTGGCATCAGATGGGAGTCGACAAAACTCTGATCTTAACCCATCCCTAAAATGAATGTGGTCATGATTTCATGATTGAATCACTTATGACTTACTGGGCATCCTCAAGATTGATGCCTTGAATGATCCAAGACACTGTTCCTAGTTTTCCTGTTTCAGCATTCTCTGCTTCAGTTAATATTAGTTGAATCTCAGCCATTGTAGGGGCTTCAGAATTTCAATGAAAAATCTCAGTTAGCCATCATTTGCACTGGACAGTAGTAGTGATGAATTACCTTGATCAATCTTGAGCTGATAAATGTCAAGATATTTGTCTCATTTCTCCATAGCCTTCTTTTCATCATTTTCCCATATGGCAATTTTTTCAATGTCCAATGAGTGTGTTAGCTCATCAAAAGGAGGCTTTGTATCACTAATTCCCTTGATAGCTCATTTATGCTTTTTCAAGAGAGTCTTGACTGTTCTATCATGATTAATCACTTCTGTAATTAGAAACAAAATATTTACCAAGTCCAACCAGTTTCTTCCAATTGGAGTCCCACATGTGATCATCCAAAATTTCCTGCCGGTGGTATTGACTCATTGAATGAGCAGTTGGTGATATCTTATTGAAAGATGCCCAGAGAGTTTCAAGAATTTCTCCATCTACTTGACCTGCCCCTTGAAGAAAATTGAGATTAAATCTTGTAAAACTTGGAAGTTTATGTGTGCTGAGATGAAATTTACCAACAGCTGCCAAAACTCGACTATGTTCAGGTAGGGATAATCCTGGGCAGTTGGCTACATGTTCTGCAAAATGAATGCACCACTGACAGCCTACATCATAGATGATAAGCAAGGTATCAATTCCATGAGAATGATGATTGATAGCATTGCATATTGAGTAGTCGACATTCATGTGGCTACCACCCCATATGAGCTTGTTGAAAGTCTTGAATCTCATTATCAAAACATACCGTTCACCCTTCTGGAAGTCCACCACTGCTTGACGAACAAAACATCCATGACGTGCACAAGCAGTGGCAGCTACACCAGTTGCTCGAAGATTGCTTCTATTTGTGTTGGCAGCATTGACTGCACGGTGATTACTGCAAGAGGATCTCTTTGATATATACCTAGTCAGAAAGACAGATGTAGCAAAACCAAAATAACATACATCCTTACTCTCCATAGCTGATGACAATGAGCCTGGTACCCAGCCTCTGTCACCATATACCCTAGACCATCAGAGAGGGAGACATCAAGATGAGGTTGTCTCATATTCATATGTTGAGCTGTGAAGTTGCCATCCACAACATATCTCTGCATGATCAACCAGCTATTTAAATAGGAGTCAGTATGATTTTGATTGAGAATAGTAGATGGGCAGTGTGTAGGAGTAAGCCAGCCAGCCTGTCAATCTGATCAAGCATGACCAGCCAGATGGCATTTGCCACATGTAGGAGTCATGCTGGCCAGCCAGTTTAAACCAATAAAGCATGACTGACCAGAACATATATGCCACACATAGGAGTGGTGCTAGCCAGGACAAGGACAAATACAATAACCAACCATGAAATAGATAAATCACTTGCCTTGGATACTTATGCCGCCAATGAAGTGGCATATTAATTCCAGGCTATGGACAGGCAGCACAAAATGAAGCCAGGTTACCAGGCCCAGGCTTGACCAATGAACTATGTCCAAATCCAAAATGTTTTCAACCCATCAAATCTCTCCATTGACGAGACTCCCTCATCAGTTCATGATACTGATCCTGAATCAAACAAGATGTATCAATAAAAATTCACATAAGATAAGTATGTCTTACTGGCACAGTATCTGGGAAAGCATTATTAGTTAGGTGTTGAAGTGTTTGGAAGAAGCTTGATGCAGATGTCTTGCATTCAAGAGCATCAAAGGTGAAGGCAGTTTGAGGCTGGGATATACTGGCTGGAAATAATCCTGCTTTGAGCAACTGCAAGTATTGTTGCAGAGATCCAGGGCAATGACACCAGAGTATGTTATGTGTAAATACTCCAGTGGAGTGAATGATGGTTAAGGACGTGGTTGGTGGACTTGTTTCACTGGCAATATGAGATCCAGTGCCCTCACCCTGCTTGTCTATATGCACATCCAAATCCTCCCATTCCCAAGAGCCTTGAGAGGATGGACATGGACAACCACCATGACCCATATGCCATATATAACCCATCTGCACAAGGGATGTGTCGCCAAAGCATTTTCCATTCCACTGTTGCATGAGTCGGTTGCACACTGGGTATCACTGGAATTTTATACCATCGACAACATAAATGTGAAGTGAGAATTGGACTTCCTACCACCTAACTTTCCAGTCCGCTTGATATCATCCAGTGTCAAGATTTGCGCATGCTCAATACAAGGTCGCAAAGCATCTATGCAAAACGAAGCGTTGGCGAGAATATCCTCATAAATGTCAAGTACAACCTGATTTGCACAGTCCCCAATGCAGTGGATATTCTAGTGGCAAGGGGCCAAACAATTGAGATAGTGTAAGGATGAGAAGAGATCACGAACATCAGATACTTACAACTTGCCAACCATCAGTCGAAAACTCCCTTACTAGCTTTGCCAGTACTTCTGGCCGCACCCACATTATACCACTCGTTGATGGATCATCACTATACTAAAATCCTTATATCAGCACATCCATGCTTGTACAGTAATGTGAGTAGAAGCTCACGGGTTCAAGCAGTGCAGCACCGGATGAACCAAGTGCACCTATTTATTGAAGATGAATGTAAGCACAAAACATTGATTAGAACGGAACCAACCATCCAAGAAAAGTTTCACGCTGCGCACTGTCAATCGTTCATCAAATCCATGCTGAATCAGTCTTGGAATCTGACTCCCCCAGTAGTCATCAGAGTTCACATTGCCCATGAGATAAAGCTGGGGCTGGTATCCATGTTAGTAAACTGCTATGCTCAAGGAGACCAAAAACTAACAGGCAACTGAATCTCTGAAAGTCTGGAAGACGATTAATTCAACATTGTTTGGGAAATCGTGGGTTAAATACTTCTTACAGAACTGTATTTCTTCTGGGACAGAAATGGGTTGTGCACACTGGTCAGACCCACAGCGAGGGCATCACTAGCAGCGCGGGTGAAATACTCCATCGCGTGGGCCTCGCTGAAGGGTTGTGAGGGAACGAGATCCATAGCATTATCAACGAATATCCCTGTGACGCCATAAAGGTTTCAGACAGAGGTTTTACATCAAGAACAGTACTCCCGAAGAAGAGAAATGCACTGGTAGGTTTCCCATGCTTATCGCGAATAATCAGCCTGCCATCAATGTGCTCTGGAGGGGGTGCCACAAGCTGCAGCACATGATTGGATACACAGGAGGTGTGAGCATCAATACGGGCGAGAGAGATTCGTCGACCGCGAAGAAGTGGTTCCCTGTCAAAGTTGTCCTTAAGAGTTGTGAGGAGCTGTGAGGATAAAGTAAATAAACAGACATACGGCATGAGGATATTGCGCTCCAGGCCATCTACTCTGGTCTCATCCCATGCCCTCTATCCATCGAGTTGGATCGCCCAAAATGTCAGGATGCAATCTAACATAAGCTTTCAAATGGTTCAAGACATCTTTCATGCAAGCATCAGTAAATTGATGGTAGACTGCAAATTTGATCAAAGCAAACCGTCTACAGAGGTACAGTCTAAAGGGAACTATTTTCCCACCACAAGCTCAAAGTATTCCCACACGGGTGCGTTTGCAGGGAGTTAGACATTTTGTTGCAACATAACCCTCTTCCACTAAAGTGGAGTCGGGGGACATAACAAGGCGTGATATCAGCCCCATTCAATTCTCACTGGGGTCTATCAATGAGATAAAATTTGCTTGCAGCTGGGCGTGTAATTGCATGTAACCACGTAATGTCGTTAAACTGATTATCATACTATGTTCATACATAAATGCAGATCCATTTGGGTGGGCCTCGCGTGGCCACAGTCATTGAATTTACCTCACAGATTATATTTTGTGAACGTAACTCAACTCAACTTATGTCACTTACCTTCGGGTCAGTTGGCGAGTTGGACCCGTGTACAGCAGGCCGTCCCAGACGCTCACTTGCAATGTGGAAGCAGGCATTACAGACACTTTAACAGCTGGAATATCTCGGGTCTCAATCCATATAACGTGTCTCAAAAGGTAATGTTGTTAATGTGCAATAACAATCAGGGTCTACTATCAGATCTAGAGTTTGCATGCAGCTGACCCGGTGCATAACTGATCTACTTTATAATCTTTATTACATATGAGATGTGTTAGAGCACCCACTTAGCCAAAGCTGCAAACATTTTGTTTTGTTGGGCGTCATTTAACTTGGCTTAGTAGCTGCTTGCATATCCAATTTCCGTGCGGTGGTATTTATGTATGTGTTTATACCAGGAACAGGACTTTCGAACCACATTCACAACTAGTACACGTTGTGCAGTCAAAACAGACTCGATAGCTGCAGTTCATCATGGAAGACCCTTAACAACATTAGCCACAGTCAATCAAGGACCCTTAGGTCTTAGTTCGAGTCAGAGTGGCTGAGAGTTAACCAGCATCTTGGAAGCGGGTAAGTCTTATTGTGCTGCTTTACATTGGCACGCACATTAAACAGGATTAGGATAGGACGTGCAAAAGGTTCCACACGGACTCTTTGAAAGCAACCTTGGCCCTTTGAGTTAGAAAGAAAGAAATCTTTGAGTGAGATGTACAAGTGCCAGATGCTTATAATACAGAGCGCACTAGCACAATCCCTCTCATCCCCCCCTCTCTAACCTTTTCATTGCAATTTGCGTTCATCCTCACTGTCATTACAGGTTCTCGCCATGCAATACCCGGATGATTGTCATGATCTTACCCAGCTAACAATGCAAGACTTCGTTGGCCATTCCCGACATCTATTCCAGCAGGTGCCAGCTGAGGGCGATCTTCAGTTGGAGGTTAATTTTATCCGTTTCATGTTGGCAGGTAGGGTTGGGCCGCAGGCAGGCGAGGAACTCAACCAATGCCACATCAGCCTGAATTGCTTGCAAGGCCTTCCCCCCCTTCCCAAGACCACGGTTACTTGTGACCTTGACTCGGCCATTGGAGTATCTGATACCTTGCCTTATACCAGTGCACTGGCGGTCTGGCCCCTTACTCCTTTCAAGGAGATGTTGAAAAAGGACAACCATGTCAAGAGTAGAGCATACAATGCTCAGGCAAGACTTATACTTATAATAAAGTTATACATGCTGACCATGAACCAGGGCACCGAGATTTGCGTTCTTATGCATAAGATTCCCAACATAGCCTTGGGCAAAGTTCAACAAAGGCACGTCATGAGGGTATTCTTCCCCCAGCTCTATAGCCATAGTGCATCCTTACTTGGAGTGGGAATGTCTCAAGCGGACTTAGCCCTTATTTATGATCGTTGTCTTCGTCCTACGATGGCAGAAGTGATCCCGGAATCAACTGACCAATGGCCGACTTCTTATGCTACTGCATACACCCAATTCAGGAATCGCTTCGGGACGCTCGCATTCAGCAGCATCGACATTCCATGGTACAGGTTGGAAGATGTCGCACAGACCTTGCTAACCAAACTTGGGGACAAAAAGCCCGCATTCAAAGATGCCTATTTTGTGCACAAGCTGAGGGGGATGAAGAATGCCACCGTGCACAACGGGGGTGATGAATACGAGAGACAGCTAGCTTTCAAAGACATGTTCGAGCATGTCGATGTTGGAAGCTTGGTTGTGCAAGACTGGCAGGTGGATGTTGCACTCGCCATTGGCGTACTGGGGCATGTTGTCACCTGGCGTGAGTCCTGTCACCAAGAGCTTTTGGGTCATCTCATGCCTAACACACCCATGCCACGCATTGATCACCTAATGAAGAAGAAGGGGAATTTTCACCTTGATCGCACGTTACAGGTCAAAGAATTTGCTGGATTTCGTGCAAACACAGCCAATGTTGCAGGTAGAGATGGCATATCGTACATGCAGGCTTATTGCACTTCGAAGAATGTGACATATCAACTAAATCCTGGAGTATTTCGCCGACGTCAAGCTAAGGAGCTTCTACAAAAGGAGATGGAAGAGAAGATCATATGGGACCTGGATGTCATGAGCAAGATATTCTTTGAATGCGCTGGCGAACAAGAGGGTGTGGCAGGTCGCGATGGTTGCACCCGTCTAGAGATTTGAGTTACACTGGACAATGTCATGGACTCGCTGTCTGCTCTCCCTGAGGATCTTATTGGGCGTTCTGTGGTTGCAATTGACAGATGGCTGTGGTGGTGAGTGCATCTGCATTATTTCCTGCTGCGCCCCTGAACTGATTTATCGTCTCAGGCTGTTCGTTTATTATCGCCTGGCTGCAATCCACCTTGTCCTCTTGAACTTGGCAAAGGCAGATGGCAGGATATGTTCCATGGACTCTATAATGGCATTGGGAGCAATATGCATTTATATGTCCAACACATCTTTCACGTGTCCTGCTGAGGGATTCAGATGGGAGGACTTGATTGAGATATCTTGCCAACAGGTGCTTGAAGACCCCAATGACGACGCGGATGACAAAGACGCCCCTACTGTACCCATTTTGTATGACTGTGGAACATACTTCATCTGCGACATTGTGCTCAACAGGAACCCAGCATTTTTTCGAATGCCTGTGCAATGCACATTTGATGCAGATTCCATGGCTCGTATTTATCATAAAACATCTGTGGATGACATCCGTGCTTCGTTTACTTGGAGCACAGCTCCTCTCAGCAAGCGCCTCCCTAATCTGGATCGAACACAAAATCACAAGAAACGGAAGACTCGCGATGTTGATGATATCAGAGAGCCCGATCAACAGCGCTTGTGCCTTGACACAGAGATTCGGGGTGTTCGCATCAAGCCTGCTGTTCGCTTGGTAGGCAGGGATGTGGACTTGCACGTCATCGACGGTGGCAATGAACGAGAGTTTAATGGGGCAGGTGACAATGAGCAAGGTGAATGCACGGTTAACAAGCAAGCTGCCAAGATCTATGAGCAATTTTTCCTTGACATTATCAAGGAAGCGCCTAACCGGAGATCTGCAGAGCTTGGATCATACCTCATGATCCCTGTTGACATGTGTGGTGAGCTGGTGCGGCCAGAGCTGCTACAGACCGCAGAACTTCCATTCGAACTAGCTCAATACTGTGTCTGCACACCGGAGCAGTGGGAGATGCACTTCGATCGCCTTTTCCCTGTTTCTGCCACCGCAGCTGCTAGGAGTCCTGGTTGTCAAAACTATGGG
The DNA here is from genome assembly GCA_016758765.1 of Suillus cothurnatus. Taxonomy (NCBI): domain Eukaryota; kingdom Fungi; phylum Basidiomycota; class Agaricomycetes; order Boletales; family Suillaceae; genus Suillus; species Suillus cothurnatus. The sequence goes on from JABBWL010000070.1 coordinate 99,178, forward strand.
AAATGTACATACTACAGCAATTACCTCGCTCTTGCTCGTGTCATATCAGTCAAGTCCCTCGCCAAGACCAGGCAGGCACTAAGGGTCGAGTTCGATAAGCTTGTATGGGTGCCATACACTCAATGGGACCGCATCTGGTCGACCAGAAAAATGGACACATCCTCATGGAAAGCACTTCCTTCTGGGACGAAAGGTGGCCCATTGATTGGCATCAACCCGAGGCGTGCCTGGGAACGGGTCACCCTGCGGGCTTTTGATCAGCCCCATGAGGGCAACCAGCTTGTGGCAGACTTTGAGGGGGAGATGGAGGACTGAACTTGCCCGTATTTAGTATACCATGGACAACCATTAATTGATACACACATTCATTACATATCCTTTGGACTGACACCAATAGACGCCAGTAGTTCATTCAAATGCGCAATAAAACCGATTCGGAACCAATTTAAGCTATTTATGGTGTAGGTGTAAACAAGTGGTGCCAGCCTCTGTCAGCGCTTCAGCTGTGGAGACCAGTCAGCCTTGCCACCACTCACCAAGCATCTTCAAAAATCAAAGACCAATCTTATTGCAACATGACTTGCGATATTGAAGTCCATGCATTCTACACTGAAAAGGCTACCGCTGCCTCTTATCGGGTTGGGGACTCAATCAGCAATATGGGCCAGCTGAGAGCCTGTCTCCAGCGCTCTGTTGGCCTCAAGTTCGACAAAGAATGGTTGCAACCGCTGGAGATCCATCCGGATCCAAACTCTGTGCTTCTTGCTACAAGTAAGTTTTCTTCTGTTAGCACGAATATTCATTCATGCTGCCTCCAGATGTGCATGGTACCGCCATGCTAGAAGATAATTCAATCACCCTCGAGAGCGTGTGTGGTTCGGTGAACAGTATTTTTGCTATCATTCCCTCCCAACAGTTGGAATCTTCCATCGCTCCCTCACTCGCAGCAACCATGACCAAAACTTTGTTGAGTCCTGCTCATCTGAAAAGTCAAGAGCTTATCAACCTGGTGCTATTGATGAACAGCGCCCTTGAAATTAAGGACCAGATGAGGGCCGAACAACAAGCTCAATTTCAGGAAACAATGCAAACATTTCAATGCAATCAACTGCGGAGGGATGAGGATGCAAAACAGCAGTTCCAGTGATACACTAAGGATGTGGAGTGACAGCTGAAGGAGACTCAGCATCAAACCAACATACTCAAGCAGGAATGCAGCCTGGTCCAATCATGAATCAAATTCTTGGAGGACAGCTTAAAGGAGGACAGATCACACATTAAGGACTTGGAGGACAGCCAACAAGAGGACAGGGCTCGCATCAAGGACCTGGAGGAGTTGCTTTTGGAGGAGAAGAAGACCTGTATGGAGGAGAAGGAAGCTGGGGAGCAGGAGAAGCTATCCATGCTCTCCAGGATCCAGGAGATCAAGGATGAGCATATTGAAACTGCTGGGTGGGTCAGCAGTGCAGTAAGTATCCAAACTTCAATGCAATAACAATGGTTGAACAATTAATTAGGATACAAAACTGTTGGATTGCATCTTACTTCGCCACTTGCTCAATCTCGCGCAAGCAAAGCTAGCCACCGCATCTGGACTTCCCAAGCGCGAAAATAAATTTCATATCATGCAGTCTTTCCTCTGGAGGGAGGCACTGGCTTCCTTCCAAACACTTACTGAGTGCTTGCAAGCTGCCTGTAAGCTGTTGAATGCTCCAGGGGTGACGCTTGATGCTGCCATGAAACAATTCGTCGCATCCAACACTGGGATGTCTCTTGTGGTCCAGAGACCATCAGCAATCCGTGACATGGGAGACAGTGTAGCGCACCCCAAGTATGTATCGAGGGATGCATATAAAAAAATAATTGCACGTCATAATGTCACTGATGATCACGCCGGACTTCACGCAATCTTGGAGTACATTAATCCTGTATCCCAATCGCACTGATTTCGTATCATGTATCATTCGCAGCGTCGTATTTTTAGAACTTTTCCTTCAGTACAAGTTACAAGTACAAATAGATCGATGTATGTGTATGTCAAAGGATCTTTAGTCACGTCAATGTATCATGTTACTCAAACATGCTTGGACGACAGTGACGATAATAGCCCTTCTAATGTCCAGATCAACGCGGAAGACACCTCTGGATCAGTTCCTCCCTCAAAGGATCCTGCTCGTTCAGCTTACTCTGTTGAGTTGGACGACCATGATGACGATGAGGGTACTTTGCAGGCACATAAATCTGATCTGGGGCGCCGAGATTCGCATTCCTATGCATAAGATTCCCAACGTAGCCTTAGGCAAAGTTGAACAAAGGCACGACGTGAGGATATTCTTCTCCCGGCTCTATAGTACATCCTCACTTGGAGTGGGAGTGTCTTAAGCAGACTTGGCCCTTATTTATGACCATTGTCTTCATCCTACAATGACAGAAGTGATCCCAGAATCAACTGACCAATAGCCAACTTCTTGTGCTACCATACTCCCAATTCAGGGCTTCAGGACGCTCGCATTCAGCAGCATCGACATTCCATGGTACTGTCAGTGAACTGGTGAAGGTTTTATAAAGGCATATATGACAATATAGAGTACATAATCACAAGAACTACATGGCTGACCATTGATTTTGTACATCTGATGTCCAAATTCAGACTTGTTAGCTCAATATTCATATTATATAATATGTATGCTTTTCGTCTCACATATGGTGTGTACATAATATGCACATTGTGGGCATTGGATAAAAAACAGGAAAAATTACATGAGTGCGGAATCGAACTCAAAACCCCTGTGAATTTTAACCCACCATGATGATCATACCACAACACTATGGGATCTTTGATTGCATGTTTTGTAAATAATATAAGAGCTAGTGGGCCAGCTTACTATTTTGCTCTTAGCTGAAGACCAGGAAGTGTGTTTTTAAGGCACTGAGTCACATCCAAGTGTGACCAATCCTGCCTTAAAAACGCCCTGATGTGATCATGATAACACAATGACAGAACCTTTTTGCTCTCTAATGCAGTGGTAAGAACAAGGGTTTTTTTTTTTTTTTTTGGGGGGGGGGAGGGGGGGTTGGTTTCTGCATGCAGGGGTGTGTGCTGTGTCTCTGAAGTACTTGTAGGATCATCTTTGCATGTGGTTAGTGCTTGTGTCACGTGACTGATATGTGCATAGCTAATGATCAAAGACATGGCATGAATGTGTTAAATGACTACCAACTAATGGAGACAAGAGCAAGCCCAATCAAGCAGAACCAAAAACCTTGAGTGTGAGGTAGATAGGTGAGTTTTTGCTGAGGGCACAACACAACCCATAACGAGCAAGGCTCACAATGGTTGTGTAATCAGTGAAAAAAGACCCCCCAAAACGAGACTGCGAGTGACTGATTCAACAATGGCAGTTGTGTCTTAACAATGAGTATGACCAGACAGTGCTACCAGTAATGATGGGAGAAAGTGTTCATGGAAGAATTAATCATCGTGATATGGGAATCTGAGAATGCTGAAGCAATAACAACTGGCAAAATTGAGTTGATCTTTCTCCAGTACTCGAGGAATGCTCTTGATTTCCATCTGCCTTGTATTGCTACAACATCAGGGGGTGTTCCCCTCAAGAGAAGTTCTGTTGCCCCTCCAATTCTAAACAATGGCCCATCATTTCTGGTAGACTGGCACTCTTCCAAACTTCATTGCAGTGATTGATGAACCAGGACCGAATCATGGGAGACCAGCCCCCTTGATCTGTTTTGAATGCAAAGAAAGGAGCTATGTCAGGTACTGTTACGAACTGAGATGGGTTCTAACAACCTAGACTCAAAAGAGAGCCTTCGTGGTTGAGTCTGGTCCAACAACGCAACAACAATGAAGTCTGCTTGCGAAGTTAATAGCTAACAGCAAGGTACGACCTTGGAGTTAGGTTCAAAGGTTCAGACTGAGAAAGAGGAGTGCTCTAACTCAGAGATCTATTCAGACGACTAAGCTTGGAGGGCTTAGATGAAGGAAGTCAAATGTCAGGTGAAAACCCAGTAAGATTAAAGTAGAGAACTACATAGTACAAAGGCGTGTATTTATAAGGACTTCTAGGAGAGGCTTAGGGCCGGTATGAGGATAAAGAATGACCACCAGATTAAGTATGTATGTGCAAGAAAAGATAAGCAATCCAAGAAAGGAAACATCAGTCATCTAGCGACGGCGGCAATGAGCAATTGTGATGTAATACAATGGTGAGAGAAGAAGGGAAAATGAATAGGGGCTAAGCGTACTGTACCAGGTACTGAGGCATTAGTCGAAAGATGGTGAATGATTGCTGAAACCGGATTTGAAGGATCATCCACACTGGATGATGCGATAATACTTGCACCTTCACCATGTGACATTTTAGTCCATAGTATCTTCAAAACAATGTATGATATGCCCGTCAGGGTGCAGCTATGATGTGAAGGTGCATTGCATGTAATGTGGTGAGTGGGATCGAAGGAGTTAACAGAGTCAATGAGCAGCTCTCCAAGTCTACAGCAGGACCAAAAGGTGGTGGAAGCAACGGCAAGAACTGACACATTGAAGGCATTAGTAAGGTCAAGAAGATGAACGAGGGCATGCATATGTTCCAAGGTTACTGGGGGTCTTTGTGGTTGCTTCAATGACTGCGGTACAACCGTAGTGAGACCAGAAGTAGCTGTACACAGGAGCACCCGACTGTGCCATGGCACCCCATGAATGTTATGCCAAAAATGACTCCCCATGAGCCAATTCTGTACTGTTGAACTCACTACTTTTCCAGCCCAGGAAGTGACAAATGATGCTAGGAGATGGTTGGGTGTGGACATGCATAAGCTCTCTGGGATTTTTCTCGAGTCACAATATTGTGGAAGCTTAAGAGTCCGGCTCCATAATTCTCGTGAGTTTTGACCTTGATAGAGACCAACATCATATCAAGAAGTTTAAGAATGTCGTTGGAGGGAAGATGCGAGAGAGTTGATGTGTGAAAGGATGTAGAATGAGGAGCGGACCATATATGAACATGGTTGTGCATAAGAACATGGGGATGAAAAATGGAGTGCATCAAGGTATTGTTGTTTATGAGGCTTAAGTGGTTTGCTGAAGGAGCTGGGCAGTTCCCCTGCTACAGGTTGTCTTGCCAAAGACTCCATAAGTAAGGCCAAATCATCCACTACACCTGCACAAGCCGGTGCTGAGGACGATGGAATGCTAGACATAGTCGGTAATGTAAGCTTGAAGCTCCCCTGGGAGCTTGAATGGAGGAACAGATGGTCTGACCTCACTGTGAGAGGTCTTATCTGCCCTGTTCCTTTCAGATTCCACATAGGTAAGAATGTGGGACACATTTTTTGCCATTGCTATAGATTTGACCCTATGAATGCATAAGTTAACTTGGAAGTTACAACTTCTCCTATGCTGGAAGGCACCAATGACACCTTGATTATCAGAATGTATGAGCACAGCAGCGTTGTGCCACCCAAGGTTGAGGAGTGTTCTCATGGTGGACTCAACAGCGATGGCCTTGAGCCATCCTATGTCTCTACCTTGCCCTTTCCATCCATCGCACAAAGTCCAAGCATTCCATTTGTCACCTATGACCAAACCAATTCCCCAATCAGTTGATGCATCTACCCAAAGGTCAATGTCATGCAGATCTCCCCACAGAGTGTGTGAACATGGTGGGGGAGTGTGATTGAGAACGTCTAACCACCACTTCAAGTCTGGCACCACTGAGGTGTGTGAGAAGTGGGACACGTGAATGGAGGGGAACTCAGCTATGAAAGACAAAAGATTTGCCAGGTATGCTCGACCATGAGGTATAATGAACATGATGTGTGACAAGGTCCTGTTGATGCTCATAGCATCTTTGCATGAGATTCTCTTGCCACTTGCTAATATGTCAAGAAAGGTGAAGAGTTTGTTATGATACTTCATCCATTTTGTGTCTGGGAGTGTAACAGTACGAAGAACAAGATCCCATAGGACACCGAGATAAACAAAAATGAAGGCAAAGTCCATTCATTTCTTAGGGTGCCAGGGTACCACAAGTGGACCAGACTTGGCAAGGACCTGGTCAAGGCTGTGCATGTATGTATATGGTGAGAGTGATCCATTCTCCAGTTGTTCTCCTCCACCGGAAGGGTATCTGATGAAAAGATGGTTGTCTACCCACTTCCTGATTGGGCCCAACTCCATCATGTGCAAGATATCTACCGCTGCATCTGTGATGTTGCCTTGGACACCTCTGGCTGTGGACAGACCAAATGGGAACATGTGATCTATGAAGAAATGGCCATCAACTTCAACAACCAAGAATCATTTGTGCAGTGGCCATACTGGGATGGTGCGATATGCAGCCTCTACATCCAGGGTTCCTGCTTGCATATTTGGGGGGGCTGAAGCGACCTATGAATGTGTGCATGAGCACACCAATGAAGACTATGAGTGAAGCAAGAATGAAAGTCAAACACAACAACCAAAGGGTGTTGACATGACAGAAAGTGTGCTTGAAAGAAACATGAGAAATGTGAAGGGGAAACAACTCTGTATCAAGTCCATAATGAACACCTCAGCAGATTGAGAAATTGCTCTGTGATGAGCACCTGAAGGTGAGAAAGACCACTTGGTCAACAAAGTAGGGTTGAACACCCCACCCACTCCATGAAGACTACAAGGTGTGAAGAACAGTGTGTTCTAGTGCTGATGTGATATACAACCCAGGTGCAGTATTAACTCATAGGACCAGAGGATGGGCGGCATGTGCATGTGTTTATGTGCATGAGTATCATAGACTACTTGCCTCCAAATGGAGGTGTGTGCAGCTGACGATCAAGGTAGAACATGTAACTGATGAACCCACTTCTTTCACTACCACCTGCAATTATTTTCCATACCCTTCATACAATGCATTCCCATGTGCTCCCACCCTTTGTGATCTCAGATCAAACACCTCCACCCAACACCACCAACTCCTGCCCTTCATGACCAAACACCTTCCCCTCCTCTCTGCCTTGATTTGCAGCATTTCTTAGTCACACTTGGCTTGTATAGCTCTTGTGGGGGAGAAACACAGCATAATTGCTGCTTTACTTTAGTATTTGATTAAGCACTAAAAAAATAATGACTTACTTGATCTTGGGGGGCCATTAGCACCTGTTTGATTATTGATTGTGTGTTGGTAGTTTGATCTTTGATAAATCTAAATTCTAATCTATTTTTAATTAATTTCTTGACTTAGATGTGGTTCCTGAGCTGAGTCAAACCTTAAATTAAATAAGCTGAAGTCACATGTAAGCTCGGCTATTGAATGTCCTGGAGTCGTAGGTGCCCTGTTACTGTTCCAAAGTAGATCAGCTCCCAAAAGCTCCTGAAAACAAGGTACATGCAAGGTGACGTTACTCAGTCATCCATGGACCCCAGCAACTCCTAGGTAAATCTGTTTATACAACTTGGCTGCAGTCTTATGTTACATTATATCATCCTCCCTCATCATTACTCTTAACCAGCACTGATATATGCTAGGCAGGTTTCTCTCGAAGGTGAATGTCAACCATATGAATGTCAAGACCAATTAGGTTGCAAGTATTTTACTACATTTATAGTGCTATAACCTTGTCTAACAATCTTTCATCAAATAATTGGACAGATCCAGCACCAGTGTCTTGTCAACTGCACCATCCAGTGTCACAGTGCCAAAAGTAGTCACCAAGTGCTCCTGCCAGGGAGCTATATGTTGAGATGCACCATTTCGAGTCATCTACAATAATCGATGATGGAGACAGTGCACAGGTCAATGAGTAGTCTAAGATTTGTGCATCTGGCTGTAATGCAAATGACAGGCTATTGAATGTGCTGATTTGTGATGGCATCAGTGGTTGGTGAAGTGGGACTGATGGTGACTTGTCAAGCTTGTCATATAATGGTGTTGCAATGGCGCATGTGGTGGCAGTGTGTCCGGTCACTGATTGTACTGGCATCATGACATTGTGGACAGTACAAAGTTGTGGAGGTCATGGTGTGGCCATTGTTTGTGAAGACTTGTAGTGTTTTTTGTGTGCCAAAGCTAAAGTAATGTTTAGTTAAATTCAATAATCAGGACAATACTCGTACTTTGCTGCACAATACACCTTGTTGCACGATAAACTTGAGTTGCCTCTTGGTCTCGTGTTGATACTCCAAATGTAGCATGAACATTGATACTACTTGTTGCTCCTTGATCAAATTTCATGCCCTTCATGATCCCAGCTAACAGAGTCAAGTGTACACCTTCATGGTAAGCATTATGGTGAGCTTGCTCATTCCCATTGGTCGTAGAAAGTGATGCTTTCCATATTGCAAGGGGAATCAAGCTCATAGGTTGGTACAGTGCTGGAAGTGCAAATTTTGTTCCATTGAGTTTGTCTTTCAACCATGCTATTGAAAATGTGAGTGAAAATTAACTGTTCCTGTGATCATGAATGATTACCTGCAGCCTTTGGTCCACTGTGACAAATAGTATTCAATGTTCTCTGGATGTCTGAGTGTTCCTCACACATCGCTAAACTAAGCATTGCCGAGTAAACTTCATCTGAAACATGTGTGCGAAGAGCATGAACATTCCTCTTGTAGTGAGCTACACATAGCCGGTAAAAACGACAAAGATGATCATATGGGCTCAAGTTGCACACATGTCGGTGGGGTTCATGTGCGCATGGTGTCAAGATGGAACATGAAAGCTGTACACAGTACATTCCTAAGCCTATGCCTCATGCATCAGTGAATGCACGGATAAGGATAATCAAACATACCAAGTCCTTGGCTTTTGTGGCTGTCAGCAATGACAATTTCACACCCAAAGCCATGAATGTGGTGGAATGAAAAAGATTGGCCAGTATCTGCAGATGCAATGTCAAAAATCTGCTGAAAGAAGATTAAGTGTGCCTTTATGCTCTGTGACGTGGTGAGGGCACGAGCTCTGACAACAGCTGAAGAACCATTAATACCCAAGGGCATGAGTAGTGATTTACTTCACTCACAGTGACAATGTTCACTATCCCATGATTCAATCTCAAATTCTTGCCAACCTTGTGCTCATTTGAATGAGGTGTCAATCGACAAGCGTTTGGCTTGCACAAGATGCGATGACATTCGTGATGTTATACACACGACCAGTTTGAACTCCACACCATGCTCGATGCCATGTGTCTCTGCGCAGTGGATGTAGCACTGCTCCAGAGGCAAGGATGCATGTTCATTTGCAAGATGACATGCACCTAGACAGAAAATCATAATAATCAGGGATCGTACTAGATATTTTACAAACATACCTTCAAATCCGGTTCCACTTGGATAATTTTTAGACCTCGTTATGTTAATAAGGCGACACATGTGGTCAAGATTAGTGAGCAATGGATGGAGGTCTTGCAGCATTGCGTCACGGCCATCAGGAAATTACCAGTCAAGTGCTTGATGAAGACCCTCAACAAAGGCCATGTCCAGGTATATTCTGTGTGGTGTTGCATCCGCAAGTTTCCACTTCATGAGGGAGACCAATCCATGAAATACATCAATGAGGGGAGGCGGAGTTTTGACAGGTAAAGGAAGGGGATGTGAATGAGGATTGGTGCAAAGGACAAGTATTTGAGGGCAGGCGAAAAGATCTTCGGGAACATATATGTCGAATGATGCTACACAGTTGTGCACCCATTTTCATAGAACACCTTGCTTCAATGTACCATCAGTTTGGTAATGCCAATGTGCTGAAGCACAAAAATGTGATTGAAAGTAACAAGCTACAAAGCAGAAAAAACATACGGCACACTTGTTTTTGTGATGAGGGACCAGTAACAAAACTACATGGTATCAGGGGACCATACCCCCATGACTTCGCAAGTTGCTCGCACTTCATAATCATGTGACGGTTGTCATCCAGTAATGCCTGTAAGTAGCAGGTATCACTCTCCTGCAAATTTCATATGAATAAGTGCGAGCATGCAGTGTGAGAATGCAGGCTGCATCTGTGATGCAGAATGTGAGATAAATGTGAATGCAGTAAATAAAAAAAAACTTACCAAATGAATGGTTGATTATATGCATCAAAGTGCATAATGAGTCTTCCATTACATTTCTTTTTGAATAATTGACGACTCGATGGTACGCAGCCAATATGGAGATCAGTATTGGAACTGGTGGAGATGCTGTCGAGATACTGGTCAGCCATCAGACTCTTGAAATCATCATCAACATCTATGCTACTATCTCCTACTATATCAGTGTTAGCAGTGGAATCACCATTGTGTCCATCAGCAGGAGAATGAGGCGAGCAGCCACAAAGACATAAGGCAACAAAAAACACAAGTGTTTTCTCAAAAGTTCTTGGTCAGCAGTGCCAGCAGGACCTTGTGGTCACAATGCAGATGGATGGTGAGCCAGAACTTCAGAAACATTGGTGAAATTATGTGCAGAGATATCGTGTTGATGTCCTGAACAAATCTTGAGGCCCTTGCCTGCAAAACACTTGAGAATTACCCAAAGAAAATGTATAAGTTACTTACACAATGTTCTGAGCTTTGCGCATGAAACTGGTTGCCCTCCAGCATCATGGAGCATTAGAGACTTCCCAATGATTTGACCACCATGCCCATCACCCAACAAGGAATAATGGAAGCTTGACTTAGGATGCAAAGTAGAAGTAAATGTAGAAGGCTCTATATGAAATATGTGAGCAATGGATTCATCGGCATGGCGTCCAGTCTGTGGGTATTATACTATGGCACCAATTGAATGCTCAACGATAGCATGTGCAGAAGTCTTGCATGTGACACAATGCCGTCCTTTCATATGATCTTCCACTGTAAAAGGTTGTGCAGGAGGTGGAGTATAATGGGCACCAGCAACAGCTAGACAGGTATTACAAGTAGATAGTGAAGCAGGGCAGAATTTAGGTAGAGTACTAGGAATAGGTGATGAAGGAGATGGTGGTGGTGGTGGCAATGGCGATAATGATGATGGTGATGGAGATGACAATGAGAATGAATCCAAGTCTTGTAGAGACAGACCAGCATTTTCCAGGAGGATCTGTGCGCTCTGAGCCGCAGAGCGCTGAAAGTCAGTAAGAAACGACATAGATACAATACTTACCAGTTCTACAGACCTCTTACTATACTGTCAATATCGGTTAGGTTAGACATCAATCGGTGCTGGAATATAATATGCTTAAGCGCTGAGCGCAACACCAAGTCCTATTGCCTGGCTTGGAAGATTATTGGCACTTTCGGTTAACTTAATGGCAAGCAGGACCTACATCATCTAATAATCCAACTGTAGTTTGAGACTCTTGCAAGAGTCTCTGTTTTAGTTAGACTAAAATCTAGCCTGAGTTTGTAACTATACCTATAGCTTAGATCACTGCTTGTCATTCAACTCAAAGAACTTGGTGATCTGGTTTTGAGTGGACTAATTCCTGTTCGCCTACTCATGGAAAGGGTGATGAAGTGAACAATGCAAGTACTCACATTAAAGCATAGACTTGTCTTTGACTCAAGCTGATGTGCGCTGTGCCAGCACAGGAAGCTAACTGTCAAGTCTTTCAAAGTCCGAAGACCTGACGTTTCACAGCACACAGTCATTGGGCCAGGCAAATGGAACTTGCATCTTCAAGATCACCAGCTTCATCTCCCCCCCCCGACCAAGCAGTCCTGCTTTCACCAATACTACGTCAAGTAGTGCAACTCATGTTGAATTAACACCCTTGGAGATTTTTAAGAAGGCCGACTACTCTGAGTTTCCAACCAATATGACCACTGCACTCTTATCTGGCTCTGACTGCTCCCTTTCTCCCAAGCTGTCTCCTTCCCTTCCAAGTTCTCCAAAAGTCTATGTCTCCCCAGTGGAAGAGATCCCATATCTTCCTGATGTACATGAGAGCTTATTGTATAAGCCTAGCCTCATACAATCATCAAGGTCACCTTCTCGGGCAACACATTTGCATGAGAGGTCATCCAAGAGGCATATTCCATATCCTCTCAGGCCATCTCCACTAGAGGTTCACCTTGCAAACCGCGTGACAGGGCAAGTGCATGAACCAGATTTTACACTCGAACAACTCCAAAAGGTATTTGTATTTTCCTTTCTTTATTCTAGAGTATCCTTACATAGTCTATTCAAAAGCACAAAGACACAATTTCAGGTGGTCTTTTGCAGATGAGCTATGCTACATTGTACAAAGTGTTCGAAGCACTACTCGCTGGTCATGAGGCTATTCGCCATGAAGTGGCAACATCACTATGGCAGGTTGAATACTCAGAATGAATGACAGTATAAGCCAAAGTCTCAATCAATCGACTTCACATTCCTACTGAACAACCACAGATGTCTTTTTTCAGCTCTGATGCGCATGCAGCCAGTGGAGGCTGGCAAGGTAGTAGTGATGAAACACTTCCCCTTCAAATGTCAAGTGCTGGGAGCATGTTAAGGTCGTGCTCAAATGATATCAGATCTGAAGGGCTTCAGCCTCAGCTCGTATGCTGTGCCCCTTTCCTAAGTATAGCCCCATATTTCAGAATACTATACTTATCATATCCGAAGGTCCGGACAACTATCATATGATATCCGGATGTAGGGACAAGTATCATTTACCTATCCGAAGGTAAGGATAAGTATCATATACTTATCCGAAGGTACGTCTGGATATCAGATGGAAGTATAAAGGCTAGTCTAGACAAGTCTAAGACTAGAAACTAACGGAGTGTAGGCTATCCGAAGATAGAGGTGGATATGTTAGACTTATTGAATACAATCATTAAGTCTTGGAGGGTGACAAGAGTTGATAAGACTCAAGTCCGGATAGCAGAATGAGGACAATCTAAGATGATATTCAAACTGGGGTGCTATAGGACATATACAAGAGTTCATATACAATAGAACTAAGCAAAAGGCTATGCACAAAGTATTGCAATGTATAAGCAACACTTATTACATTACAAGTCAAACATAGGCCAGAAGTAATCACAGGTTAATGGATCAGTAAACATAGCTGGGAGTAAGCATAACCAATATACCGGAAGGGAAGATATACTAAAAGGAGGAAATAAGCAGTGTTTAACGTTATATGAACAGGATATGAATGAAGAAGCTTATTGTAATGGATCTGGCACAGATCTGTGGATCAGATCTGACATCTGGAACTTTGGATGAGAAGCGCGAATATATGGAATATGACAGAGCACATGTAAGTGCATCACACTTTCGGTCACTAATTACTGAAAGTTCTGCAGCTCTGCATGATCACTGGTCCAATGGTAGCATGCAGGGTGCCTCCCAAGGTACTTCATCCCAAGGCACTTTATCCAAAGTGTTAAAGACCATGGCACGCCAGGTGCATACAATCTCTCGGAGGGGTGAGTATGACTGACTCAGAAGGGCTTTGGCCTCAGCTCGTATGCTGTGCCCCTCACCTGAGTACGGTGCCCTTAATTTCAGATAAAGTCCAATAAGGTCCTAATGAAGTCTGGAGGACTTCGGAGGCAGACAACTCTGGTGGAGTGTCCAAAGGACTTCCGGATGAGCGCGAGAACTGTCCGGATGAGTGCGGGAAACTTCCGGATGAGTATCGGAAACTCGGATGGAGTTCCATCTACTTGATAGGAAGTAGAATAAGTGCGTGTATCAATCCTTAGTGAAGACATAGGGTGGAAATACTGCAATGGACACAGTCTGAGGCAGGAAGAGTGGTCTGGAGTTCCAGATAGGGGTTCTGGAGCGGACATGGATAGATATAGGCTACCCTTAGGTAGAGACAGAGTTGGATAAGGATCGGAAGGAGTGTGAGTATCGGAAAGACAAGTCTTTGACCTAAGGATACAATCCATTAGGCCTAAGGTAGGATCCGGAAATGGATAAGGTCCGGAAACACAGAAGAGCAGAGCTCTGGCCTAGGGAATCAATCCCTAGGCCCAAAGGATAGAGAAGGGGTCCTTACAACACTAATGTGTGAGGACAAGAATGCTGCAAGACTGTAATATTCAAACTGAGGATCTATTGAGATGTACAAGAGTTTATATACTGTAGGTAGCTAATGGAATAATCAGAGGCAGTGTCCAAGGTTATGTACTTTAGTGCAGTCAAGGATAATGGATCAGTAAGCATAATGGATAAGTAAACAACCGAGTACTGGTCATAGACAAATAGCGAAGATATCGGGTAAGTATAGAACCAGTTATCCAAAAGGTAGAGAATACCGAATAAAGGAATAGGCTGTGTTAACGTTATATGGACAGGTAATGAATAGAAAGCTTATCGTATCGGATCTGGAGCAGATAGGCATATCGGATAAAGGAATAGGCTGTGTTAATGTTATATGGACAGGTAATGGATAAGACAGCTTATCGGATCAGACGGATGAGCAGTAGTTGGACAAGCACAATAGTGGATGAGACTGGATATGGTTATGAATGAAGTCTAGAGGTCTAATCTAAGGATTAGTCCATATATCCAACTATAGGATAGGTCTGGAATCCAGGATATAACATGAAGGCACTTCATTCTGGGATGTGCCCTTCTACTCCATTGACGACAACTTTTCTCAGGGCTACTCTTATGGTACCTCATCCTCCTCCCAGGGCACACACTTCAGCAGTGCTTTATCTTTTGAGACGCCCTCCCAAGCCCCCTCCTTTGAGACGCCTTCCCAAGGCTCAAAGATGACACTCATCCAACAAGGTGAGGTACCTCAAATGGACATGATGCATGTAATTCATTTGTTTTTCTTCAATTCATTCAATACTAATATACATTTAGACGATGGCCCCAGCAATACTACCTAAGACGTGGGCTGACCAATGATCAACCCAACCTATACTACGTATGGAGCCCTATGCAACAATGCATCCACACAGCATGTCTGAAAGCTTGACATCGTCAGCATCCCAACCCCTCCTCATCAAATTTTCCAATGACATCATTAACCAGATGGTGAAAGCTGTGATGAAACTTGTCATGCGCAAGCTGTTCAGCGAGCATGTGATGATAATTGAAAAGATCTCGAAAAGGACATGTTAAAAAGGGTGATCCAGAATGTGGTGCCACGTTGTTTCAGACCCAATGGTAAGCCTTATGCATCGATCATAAAGCTTATACTGACCTCATTCTATTAGTGATGTTTGAAGAGTTCATTATGGATAAACACTGCAAACATATTGCAAATACACTGTCAGTGACACACGGAAAATTTGTTGAATTTGTGTATGAGGGCGTCTTCAACACGTATCGACTATTCCCTCCACTACATAGTACTATGCCCCCTACCATCTATCACAAATGACTGATCAACAAGAGTATGGTGGATGTCAATGGTCTTGTTTTTATGCATATCTACATGTTTGATCAGGTATGTTTTCATTTTCACATGTTGCTGGAGGGCTCAACTTGATTTTTTCAGGAGGGGAGGGTCATAATCAAAGCAAAATTTCAACATCCGTTTATAATGTCCAACATCATCCACTTTATTTGGTATGGTTTGCGCTATGGATTCCTTGGTGAAACAGAGGAAGAAAAACTCAAGAACTTGAGGTTCGTCTGGGCACTCGCTGGCACCACTACATTTTGCAGCTTGTACGAGCAATCCGAAGATACTGTGCAGGTTGATCATTTCGGGGGGATGGCATGCAACCAGAAGTTCCTTTCCATTCTAAATGCAATGGACAGCCTGACGGATGACAAACTAGCAGAACTTTGAAGGTTCTTTCAGTACGTGTTGGTAGTTGGACCGACTCAAGCACCTTTGTAGATACTAGTATATTGCGCCGGCTTCAGTTTTAGTCTATTATTTGTACTACTAGATAACGCATTATCACACTTATAATCTTGTGTCGCATCAATCATGTGGAGTGAAACTTGGTAGCTTGAGTCAGGGTTCAAACGTTCAAACATAACCAAAGCTATTTGCGAACTAAGATTTCATCAGACTAAGCTAGAATGGAAACTCTTGCAAGAGTCTTAATTTCTGTTCTAAACTATCCACCAGGTGAGTAACCATTGCTAATTTCAAGCCTTTCTTTTGATTGTCACAGATTTCACAGCATTAACTCCCTCTACGTCTGAGCATCTAAGCACACCAATCATCCCTTGATCCACATGCACTATTCTTGCAAGTGTCTCTATTTCACCAAATCATGACCCAATTACTCAGCAAGGCAGTTCATAATTACTCAAAGCTCACCTAGGCAGCAGCAAATGAGCATTAGCAATGTCTTAGAAGTATTGGTAATCCAGGAGCAGAAAATGTTTTTGAATGATGCTAACGGTAAGCCAGGTGTATACAAGCTAGTATGTGCAATCATTCACCCACTCACTGTGCTTTCATCTCCCCCCATAGAATTCTATCGCTTTACTACAACCAGTACCATGCCCACATATCCTGAAATGTTTCATGTTGTTTGGGCACTTCAATGTGCCAGCATGGAGCTCACCATTTTCTCCCGTGAGCTGGGCAAATGTCATATCCCAGATTCTGGACCTATCGTATAGTCGGATTATGGACTAATCCTTAGATTAGGATCCTAGACTTCATCCATAACCAGTTCCAGTCTCATCCACTATCGCAGTTGTCCAACTACCAACTACCGCTCATCCGTCCAATCCGATATGCCTATCCGCTCCGGATCCGATACAATAAGCTTTCCTATCCATTACCTGTCCATATAAGATTAACATAGCCTATTCCTTTATCCGATATGTCTATCCGCTCCGGATCCGATACGATAAGCTTTCTTATTCATTACCTGTCCATATAGCATTAACACAGCCTTATTCCGTTATTCGGTATTCTCTACCTTTCGGATAACCGGTTCTATACTTACCCGATATCTTCACTACATGTCTATTACCGGTACTCGGTTGTTTACCTATCCGATACGCTTACTGATCCGTTATCCTTTGACTGCGCTAATGTACATAGCCTCGGACACTGCCTCTGATTATTCCGTTAGCTACCTACAGTATATAAACTCTTGTACATCTCGATAGATCCTTAGTTCGAATATTACAGTCTTGCAGCATCCTTGTCCTCGCACATTAGTGTTGTAAGGACCCCTTCTCTATCCTTTGGCCCTAGGGATTGATTCCCTAGGCCAGAGCTCCGCTCTTCCGCGTTTCCGGACCTTATCCATTTCTGGATTCTATCTTAAGCCTAAAGGATTGTATCCTTAGGTTAAAGTCTTGTCTTTCCGATACTTACACTCCTTCCGATCCTTATCCAACTCTGTCTCTACCTAAGGGTAGCCTATATCCGTCCGCGTCCGCTCCGGAACCCCTATCTGGAACTCCAGACCACTCTTCCTGCCTCGGACTGTGTCCGTTGCAGTATCTCTACCCTATGCCTTCACCAAGGATTGATACACGCACTTATTCTACTTCCTATCAAGTAGATGGAACTCCATCCGAGTTTCCGATACTCGTCCAGAAGTTTCCCACACTCATCCGGACGGTTCCCACGCTCATCCGGAAGTCCTTTTGACGCTCCACCAGAGTTGTCTGCCTCCGAAGTCCTCCAGACTTCATTAGGACCTTATGGGACTTTATCCAAAATTAAGGGCACCATACTCAGGTGAGGGGCACAGCATACGAGCTGAGGCCAAAGCCCTTCTGAGTCAGTCATACTCACCCCTCCGAGAGATTGTATGCACCCGCGTGCCACGGTCTTTAACAGCAAAACAGTTACAATAGCATAGTATGTATAGTGCCTTGTGCACCATGTTTTGCCCCTTTATCGGTGACTTGTGTTACAGTCACTCTATTCTTTTCTCACACTACGCTTCTCTTCCATTTCGCTATGTTTCCTTTTCACATCACTTCCTTTTCACTTACTTCTCATTCACCTTGTTGTTCCCTCATGCTCACTTATCTCTGACTCGTCTCGACTCATTTCCCATGAACCTTCCTTCTTTGTACTACTACCCTTGGTCCGTGCTCACTTCTCTTACCTATTTAAGAACGTAGCTACTCTCTGTATTTCCCTAACTTGAATCTACTCGGTTCTCCTTGATAACTTGAACTCTAGCTCCTTGGGAAGGAGGCTAGCCTTGTCGACCTCGAATTACCTCTAGATCCTGCGGGAGTCTAGACGATCGGATCCTGCGGAATCCATAGCCCGACGAAGCTACGCTTCAGTCGGTCCTGATCTAGAACCACCTTTATTGGTGCTATTGATTGCCTTTGTTGGCGTACTCTACCCGAGTCCGTAACAACTTGTATTAGCCCAGTCAACTGGGCTACTGGGGAGCGCATCATCTCTCACAATCTCAAAGATTGGACATGACATCGCAACATAGCATGGGAATGCTTTTGTGGGCTTTTGATGGAGTACTGCACTCCAGTCCACTTCAAAACTAACTGTCATGGTCACGCAATGGCTTATTGCCAACAGTCTCCTAGCATATGCGGTTTCTCATGTATGTACCCTCCTGCTTGTGTATTGGACATATCTTGATGCTTTCTTCAGTGAATCTTAGCAAGGCACGAGCGACTGCCCTATACAAATCAGTATATACAGATGCCCTTACTCGAGGTTCATCAAAGTTTCCTATAGTCTATTGTACACTCATCTTTCAAATCAATTCTTCACAGCATATCTTAATCACCCACACCATGTGAATTTGCATGATTTGGTACTGCAAGTCCATCATGACCAACTTGCAGCAACGCCCAGCGGACACACTGACCTTTTTCCTTGCTTCAAGGGTTACTGTGGCACCCCTAGCTCAGCATTAGCACTGTCGCAGCAAGGCAGCGCTGTTTGTAATGTTGCATATTATCGTTGTCAAGTTCCAGGTAACTATTTGAAAAGACTCTAAACATTTGTTAATACAAGTGCTAATCATATTCTAGCTGTGAATATGCATCAACAATGAATCATCCCGTATCTCCGCAGACAGCCTGCCCCTCTCGTCAATGAGGTTGCAAGTCTGTCACTGACAGAACAGAAGGTACTGCATTTGCTTGCTGATGGTAATGGTATCACCAAGTACGAGCATATTGGACTATTAGAACCATGTGGAGGCTGTCAGAGAATGTTTGCAGCCAGTGCATTGCAGGCACACATCCTCACCTGCCTGCAAAGTTGAAGCTTATATAATCTGGTGTGGTTTCCCAAAAAAATTTACCTTATGTGTCAAACACCAGTGACTGGAGTCCTGGTATGTTATATAATTTGATACTTGCACGTACCTTGTTTTGGAAGCTTTTGGGAGCCGATCTACTTTGGAACAGTAACAGGACACTCATCACTCAATGTTCTGGCCCCAGCTTAAACCGGCAATAAGCCAGAGCCACAGCAATACTACCTATCATAGCATAATTCTGTGTCATATCCCATATATTCGCGCTTCTCATCCGAAGTTCCAGATATCAGATTCAATCAGATCCAATCCACAGCTTTGTACTGAATCCATTACAATAAGCTTCTTCATTCATATCCTGTTCATATAACGTTAAACACTGCTTATTTCCTCCTTTTAGTATATCTTCCCTTCTGGTATATTGGTTATGCTGACTTCCGGCTGTGTTTACTGATCTGTTAACCTGTGATTAACTTCTGGCCTATGTTTGACTTGTAATAAGCATTGCTTATACATTGCGATACTTTGTGCATAGCCTTTTGCTTAGTTCTATCATATATAAACTCTTGTATATGTCCTGTAGCACCCCAGTTCGAATATCATCTTAGATTGTCCTCATTCTGCTATCCAGACTCGAGTCTCATCAACTCTTGTTGCCCTCCAAGACTTAAGGATTGTATCTGATAGTCTACACTCCGTTAGTTTCTAGTCTTAGACTTGTCTAGGCTAGCCTTTATACTTCCATCCGATACCTGGACGTACCTTTGGATAAGTATATGATGCTATTCCTTATCTTCGGATAGGAATATGATACTTGTCCCTACATCCAGATATCATATGATAGTTGTCCAGACTTTTGGATATGCTACAATAGCCATCTGGATCTTTTGATATGATAAGTATAGTATTCTGAAATACGGGGCTATACTTAGGAAAGGGGTACAGCATATGATCTGAGGCCGAAGCCCTTTGGATCCGATATCATTTGAGCACGACCTTAACATTCTGCTATTGAGGAGCACATTGTTATATTTGACCTTATAGAGGAAAGGATGTTTCCCAATTTTATTACCAAGGTTTATGATTGGGAAAAGGTCCTGATATCACTGACACTCAAACTTGGAGGATTTTGTGTTGTGCTTCTACTATTAGCACCACCTTTTTGAAATGGTTGACTGCTGTCCAGTGTATATCAATCTTCCATGTAAGACCAGTTGCTGGTATCTTCTAGACAACGCAAATGTGTTCATTGAGTGAGTGAGCACAAATTTCCATCCTGCTTCAGCTATTAACACCACCTTCTTGAAATGGTTGATTTCCTCAAATGTGTGTCCATTTTTCATGTGAAAACAAAACCTGGAGTATTCCAGGCAACACAAATGTCTTCATCAAGTGAGCGAGCCTAAATTTTTGTCCTGCTTCAACTATCACACCACCTTCTAGACAATCTCCCATGTAAAAACAAGAGCTTGTATCTTCTAGGTGATGCAAATGTGTTCATCAAGTGAGTGGGCCCCAAATTTGCATCCTGCTTCAGCTATTGACACTGCCTGCTTGGAGTGGTTGATTTTCCTCATGTGTGTGTCAATTTATCATGTGAAAACAAAAGCTAGTATCTTCCAGG
Source organism: Suillus cothurnatus (assembly GCA_016758765.1). Lineage (NCBI taxonomy): Eukaryota > Fungi > Basidiomycota > Agaricomycetes > Boletales > Suillaceae > Suillus > Suillus cothurnatus. The sequence goes on from JABBWL010000070.1 coordinate 119,894, forward strand.
TGGCATGAATGTCTTCATTGAGTGAGTGAGCCTAAATTTAAGTCCTGCTTTAACCATCACACCACCTTTTAGACAATCTCCCATGTAAAAACAAGAACTTATATTTCCTAGGTGACGCAAATGTATTCATCGAGTGAGTGAGCCTAAGTGAGCATTCTGCTTCTGCTATTAACATAATTTTCTTTAAATAAATGATACATTACATACTGTATATCAGTTGGAAATGTGTTCAAAAATGCTATGCCATTTTGCAACAGTATAGCATATATCACAAAGCAGGAAATAATCAATTTATATCATGCTTCAAGTGTTTAGGTGATCTGATTCAGGTAAGTTATGAATAGCAGTGTTATACTAGTTGCAGCTGCATTCCAAGAAGTGGTAGCCATACACGGATACTGTGTGATGTTGCACAGTACTTTAGCAGAAAACTTTGCAGCCAAGGGATATACATCACCTTGGTACCACATCTACCCAAAGAGACCAAAAGAGGTGGTAAATGCTGCTTTCCAGCGGTCATTGGGGTGGATCAAGATGTTGTTATATCCTGATTGAACATCCATCTTTGTGAAGTACTTCGTATCACTAAGCTTTGCGATCAGGGGGGGGGGATCAAAGGAAGGGGATAGGCATTTTTTATTGTCCACTCATTGATGTATCAATAATCTTGGCAGGGTCGGAGAGAGCCATCCTTCTTTCCTATGAAGAAGAATCCGCTGGCTTGCGGGGATTTCGATGGTTGGATAAAATCTTTAGCGATATGTTTGTCAAGGAATGCTTTTACAGCATCAGTTTCTTTCAGGGAAAGGGGATAAGTCTTTGCAGACTTTGGAATGAATCCAGGTTTCATTTCAATTCTGTGATGATGGAGTCGTGCCAATAAAGGCTAGGTCAAGATCAGGACTGACTGAAGTAGAACTTCGTTGGGCTAAGGACTCCCACAGGATCCGATCATCTAGACTCCCGCAGGATCTAGAGCTATTCAAGGTCAAAGGCTAGCCTCCTTCCCAAGGAGCTAGAGTTCAAGTTTCAGAGAGAACCGAGTAGATTCAAGTTAGGGAAATACAATCAGTAGCTGAGGTCTTAAATAGGTAAAAGAAGCGAGCATGGACCAAGGGTAATAGTACAGGAAAGGAAGGTTCATGAGAAGCATAGTCAGAATGAGTCAGAGATAGGAGAACATGAGGAGACAGCAATGTGATAAAGAGAAGTAAGTGAAAGGGAAACAAGGTGATATAGAAGTATAGCGGAATGGAAGAGAAGCATTCTATGAGAAAAGAATAGGGTGATTGTAACAAAGACCATCCCATATGCCATGACAACAAAACAGCCACAGTTATTAAATATCATAAAAATGACAAAAATCAAGCAAGACAAAGTCAAGTCAAGATGAGATCCTGTCCTTGGCCAACACATCGCCCCAGACAAGCACTACCATAGCAATAATCTGACCAAAATCAAGCAGGTCCACAGCAACAAAACATCAACAAAACCAAGTCGGGTCAAAACAAAGTTCCATCTTTGTCTTGCCCACCACCCCAGACATTCCATCATATAGACTAGTCCAACACCCATTGTGCCTTTGGCACAGGAAGCAAAAGGAGCGCTTTGCGCTCCTTTGGGAGGTGCCTGCAGCACCTTGACTTAGTAATAACCATAGTAGATTTTGAAATAAATAAATAATCATAATAATACATTTTTGAGCAGAATTTAAAAGCACAATCTGTTAGCTACTCAATAACTAATCTTGGATGCTATCATGAGTCACATTTGATACCATATGACATCTCTTCACAACTGTCCTCTGGACTACCTTAGCTACATAAGTCCTGTGATATCATCCAGGTACCTCAGTATTGTCTTGATACACTACTGAGCTAGTTGTTTGCTAGCTTGTATAATCTATCACACCTCAAAATTAGACAATACAAATTGATTCAATTTACTATTTGACCATTCCCCATCTCCTCCCGTCTCCTGTCTCCTCCCGTCTCCCGTCTCCCGTCCCCGTCTCCCGTCTCCCGTCTCCGTCTCCCGTCTCCGTCTCCCGTCTCCCGTCTCCCGTCTCCCGTCTCCCGTCTCCCGTCTCCCGTCTCCCGTCTCCCGTCTCCCGTCTCCCGTCTCCCGTCCCGTCTCCCGTCTCCCGTCTCCCGTCTCCCGTCTCCGTCTCCCGTCTCCCGTCTCCCGTCTCCCGTCTCCCGTCTCCCGTCTCCCGTCTCCCGTCTCCCGTCTCCGTCTCCCGTCTCCCGTCTCCTCCCGTCTCCCGTCTCCTCCCGTCTCCCGTCTCCTCCGTCTCCCGTCCTCCGTCTCCGTCTCCTCCTGTCTCCCGTCTCCTCCCGTCTCCCGTCTCCTCCTGTCTCCCATCTCCTCCCGTCTCCCGTCTCCTCCCATCTCCCATCTCCCATCTCCCATTTTTCTGTCCAAGTTGCTGCCAAACATAGTCTATTCAGATGTAGTATTTAACACTCTAGTCTAGATAAAAATATAAACTCAGGGCTCCTAGCCAGGTGGTGGGCCATCCTTGAGTTGCTGTGAATATTCATCATACTGTTCTCTGCCTGAACTCTTCCTCCTCAACCCTCTAATATGTTTCCTCCAAGCATGCACAACTTTGAGACGCTCTTGAAGTTCCTTCTTCTCCTGCAAGTGGCTATCAATAAAAGCATCTACCTTGTCTAACCTCTTATCAGCAAGCCTCCCATTGTGTTGACACTCCTCCACCAGGTACTGTAGATCCTTCTTCAGGTGTGCATCTTGCTGCTTCAAGTCTTCAGAATGCTGACTCAATTCATGGAAGTGCTCTTGGATAGATGCTCTCTTGATATATGGGTCATGTGATTGTTGATGATGTTGGAGATGGGAAGAGAAACTTTGAGAACAGTGACAATGAAGATCTGCTGTCCAGTCAACAGTAGGAGATAAAGAGTGGGAGGGACCAAAGGGCACAGAAGGCGAGGTTACTGCCAGAGCATGGGGCAAGAGGCCACTGTGTTGCTGTAGACGTGCAGCATGACTTGCCTGATAACCTTGCAGAAGGCATGCATTCCAGTCCACAGGGGGCAAGTGATGAAAAGAGGCCTATTGACTTGTGGCAGCTATAAATCCCCAGCCAGACAGAGATATAGAAGGAAAACTTACTTGGTGACCAAAGGCAGCTGCATGTCATGTGACATGGCTAAAAATGCGGCAGTGCTGGCAGTATCTGGCTCAGGGAGGCCTTTGTCATGTGCTGGGACCTCCATGAGGCAGGGAGAGGTGGTGGTTGCATGCTGGAGATGGTCAGAGGCCATGGATGGTAGTAAGGGCACAGGACAATTGTTGAGAGGTGTGAGGTTCGGCCCATCGAGTCTCGTCACATCAAATGAGTGCTGGCGCACTGTAGGAATGTGACTACAGGTCATGCGCGCGCAAATAATTGCACTGCATTTGTCCATTGAGGACATTGAATCGGCACTTGAAAACATGTGACAAATCCACATGAGATTTCCAAATCGAGGTTAAGCGAAATAAGCGAAACCATGTGGGCACCACGCGAGGTTCCACGCAAGCATGACCACTCTCCCACACCATCGCATCTTACTTTATAGATAAGTGCAGTAACAACTTTCTTCTCGTCATCATTGTACACTGCAAACTGCCACAAACCTTTGACACATGTCCAAAATGGGTACCATGTGTCAAACCTTTAATAATATGTCCCAAAGGGTTTTCTCGCCAGAAATTGCTGACAATTCGAAAAATTGCCTAAGCGAGCGAGCCAATGGATCCATGATCTTAAGAGACCTTTACAAGGCACCTAACTATATTTATGAGACCCCGATAGAACATAGACAACCATAGCTAGTAGTTACACTGGATTAGAATATCTTCCATGTGTGGTTTCAATAGATTGCACAGAGGTCTTGTTTCATGGGTAGCACAGAGGTCTGCTCTCATAGACTGAGGATATGTCTTGTTTCATAGGTTGTACAGATATCCCACATGATGGGTCACACAGATGTCTTATATTGTATATATGTTGGTTGGAAGGATGCCGATCTCGCACACAGGAATTCAATGCACCTCAGCCATTTGGAATCAGGCAAGTAAAAAAATTCAAATGAAGCATGAGTGTTATTGCATTAATGCTGATGCAGGTAGACACAATGTCAATCAAAGTAATATGTATGGGGTGATGCCAGGGTATTAAAAGGAAGGTGTGGTGAAAGTATCTACCAAAGGAGTGAATAGTGCCAGTCATTATGCAAGGAATTTCGGAATGAGCTTCCTATGAGAGAAATCAACCCCAAAGCAGTGAGTTCTGGATGTGCAATGTAATAACAATAAACTTACTTTCGCACCACATTTCATATGTTCCATGAGCTGACCTCATATACTCTGGTCCTGCCTCTTCTCTTGCAGCTTTGCAAATAGCTTCAAGTGAGCAATCCACAAAATTCAAGAACTTTGCCAAGGTGAATTTGGACCCTTACCATTTTTTTTGCTTTTGCTAAATCCAGAGCCACTGTCATCATTATTGTCATTGTCATCATAATCCTCATTGGGTTCTTGCTGGCCGGCTTCTTCATCATGATTCTCATGAAATTGATCTTCCTCTCAGGTGTCTATCACATGTCCTCCCTCTCCAAGGTCACCATCACCACCAGTGTCATTGCTCACTCCAGGTTGTGCTTCAGAACCCTGGCTGTCCAAATGGTCCATGCTGTCTTCAAGACAATCTCCATGCTGTTTGCCATTCTCGTCCGCCTCTGTGCCTACTTTGCAATCGAGTGCCATTGCAATTTTGATGTGCAGGTCTTTATGAAGAGAGGGGAGGAGCGAGCTTGAGTAAAGGTCCTTGAGTGGGATGGCTTTATAGTCACTGACTCCAATAAGCAAGATTCACAAGCCACACTGCTAGACTCACATTTATTGCTTGATAACATGTATTAGAATTAAACATACTAAAAATGTGTATCTGTTCCAATGACAAGCTTCTACCTCAATTACACTGTGAGCCAGTGATTGGGCTGTATCCATGATGCTCATATGCTTGGCAATCGATATGACCAACTTAGAGGTGGTCAGCATAACAATGATTTGCATGGGATAATGAAATACAAACCTTGGACTTGAGATTACCACAAATAGAAGAGAGCAACTCACTAACAATTTTGGAGAGCTGTGCCAAAAGCTCTACGTCTTGCATTAGTGCGGCTGGCAGCTTGAATACCTTGCAATGATTCTTGATAAAATCCTGTTGCATAGTCAATTTATGCGCATACAATAGGCAGTGAAAAGGGTGCCGTAATGTTCATGTGCATATCTGTGACATATACGGTAATGTTTGGTGATAAGAGACACACGGTCAAGCAGCTCTGAAGTGTGGACTGCATTTAATCTAGTCAGTATGGTGTTCTCTGAGAAGGCAGATAGAGACCTTGAAATCCTTGGAATCAATTAGTTCTTTCAACTCAAGGAGAGCGGCCTTTTCTTGATCTTCGTTCCTTTTGAATAAGGTGGCTTTCAGGTCAATTAACATGTGAAAGATGCTTCCAGTCTAATAAAGAGTGTGAATGTGTGCAATCATGATCTAATAATATTAACATCAATGAACCTATGAAGAGCCTCCTGAGGGCAACCGGTCTCCTCAGTGACTTGGTTTACATACAACTTGAGTCATTTTGTCAGTGAAGGTGATAGTGACTGAGCCATGTTACAGCCATCATCAGAATCTGTTCTCCGGCAGCACATGCCAGCCATGATAGGCTTATTGAGGGATGCTCCGGATGGAGTCTGCAAAATGATACTGCTGCCGGGCCTGTCAACAACAGTGTGAGAGGCTGAGTGGTGGCTGTCTGGCTGCATTCCGAGCGGTGAACGTTCTCGCTGGATAAGACATGTGGTCTTGGTTGCAGGAAATTGTCAAAAGGATGCTGAAAGACTCCTGCCCTGAGGCCCCCCAGCAGTAGCTGGTGATAATAACCCACTCATCAATCCAGCTCTTCTAGGCTGTGAGCCACCTGTTTTGTTGTTAGAACTTCCAGACTGCACAGGAAACCATTGGAGCAACATAGTTGAGCAGAGAGTTGGTTGGGTGAGGGAAACTGGAGGAAGCAGCCAGTCGGTGTGTGTCACCGATATCTTCCATTCCAAGTGTTATAAGTCTTGTTCAGCTGCATATTACAAGTATCATGTTCAAGGGAGAAAGATAATAAATCATAATACCCACTGACAGAATTGCATCTGCAGCAACGATTAAAAAATGTGCATATGTGATATAACAGTGTACTATCATAACATAAGGTGGAGGAAACATCACTTGGCATCCTCCCAAATACAGTAAAACATATACCAGAGACCTCAAAAACTTTGATCATCCCTCCTGCAAGATTCCAACACTGCGACCCTCCTTCACATCCCTCCAGGCATTGTCATCATGGATTTTTGGCATGGGGAGGACACATCCAGTGATTAAGATGGGGTCAGGAGATACAGTGATCCCCATGTCTTGCAAGAAAGGTGAATTCTGACAATCCAGGGCCTGTACAAGCAGTCAATCAAACTCATGAAAAGATGAATGTGGCACTTACAGAGCGTTGGTCGGTTGTAATTGTATTGCTGATGCCAGCGCTGATGAGCGCCAGGCATTCGTGTGGGTTCCTGGAAGAAAACTTAACCATCATCAGTGAGAATTTGGGAGGAAGGTAACATTGGTCGGGTTTTTCATAACCCTCCCACTTTTCTTCCATTACCAAGGATACACAGAATAGTCCATGAGATAGTGTGGGTGCTGTGCCTGTGACTGTGTGCAAGTGTGAATGGCCTGCACATGAGCTTGAGCCATCCAAGCTTACTGTTGGTGGTTTGAGTACATCTGGGTATGTGCAGCATGAGGCTGCAAACCTGATAGCTCAGCTTGCATAAAGTGAGCGGGAGGGGCATGGGGTATGGTGACTTGCGAAGTGCCTCAGGTATGACCAGCTGGATAAGATCACAGTTGTGAATTGAGTAGGCATTGAGGAAGAAGTATGGAGTTGGCTGATGGTCAACAACAGGCTTCGTTTGAATAGTTTGGATCTGTTCTTGATGTAGGTGTTGCTGGTGCATGTCTATGCACTTTGAATCCATACAGTTGTGTTGAAGATTGACAGTGCAAATGATATCTTGTAATCCAGCAATGTTCAACAGACAGCTCTAAGTGTTAGACCACATCACTTACCATTGCTGTTGAGACTGTTTCATATTCTGTAAGGTTGAGACATGGTAGAAAAATTCAAGAATGTAATGTAGGCCCAAATGAAAAAACTTGCAGTGCAACATGATCCACAGTACTACTGGTACCATGTAATATAAGGATCTCGCGGATATGCCCAATAGACATCTGCACATATATTAATGCTTGATTGCAGACAGACCAAAAATCATTTACCTGTCCATCAGTGGGTCATCAAAAGATGACATGACTATTCAGATCTGTTCATTCTACCTTGCTCATCACAAGTGATTTGCCATGGTAGTATGAAACACCAGATCAAAGAGTTTTGAGAATTTTTGCGCAGTGAGTATCCTTCCATTGTACTCCATCTGCTTGTTGTGCCTTTCCATTAATGCCAGCAGCAGTATCAGGACTTCTGGTGCCTATGCATACTTAGCAGTGGTATGACAACATACTGCCTAACTCACCAGGCAGTGGAGGCTCACACAAGATACTTGAGATACCGAGAAGGTGGGCCTGTTCTCAGTGTTCATTGAGATAACATAGCACCTGCTCTCCTCTACGAACCCATCTCTTAACATTGTGATCATACCAATATCCACCAGTGGCAACATGTTTCACGATGTCCTGGTACATAAAGAGTCGACAAGTGTCCCTGCTGGGTGCACATCAATTGCTGTGAATGCATGACAGTCAGAAAATGTGATTGAATGATTCATATCTCTCAGTGGAGAATATGATTGCAGGTCCAAAACAGCATATGAATGTCAGAAGATGAATCAGGAAGTGAAACTTTGGCTTACTGATGAGAATGCTTGGAGCACATTGCGCTGTGATATTGAGGAAGTCCTCAATCATTCTGGATAATCTTGCCTATTTACAAAAGATCAGTTAGTCCATGACACCTTTCAACACTTATATCTGGTATTGTCATGTGCCAAATGAGTGCGACAAGTTCCCTGATAATGGACCACCCATTGAGGACCGTCTGGGGGACAAGGTCATACACCAGGAAGGGCATAACTTGGGCTAGGCTCTTGAAATGTTTACCTATTAAACCACCTTTATAATGACATATATAATCAGCATTCAGAGAGGGTGCATTCAGTCCATCTTTATCAACAGACTCGAGGTGGCTCTGAAAAATGTGCAGCAGCTTGGCTTTCTCCAGGATAAACACGCTCTGACCCCAAAAATACTTCACCATGACCAACAATACTGTATGGAGGATTTCAGTTGGCATATCCAAGTGGATGTTGATCCCTGTGAGACAATATTGTGAGCACGATATGAATGACATTGACCAAGCTTACCATTCATCCCAAGTAGTGGATTCATTGCATCATTGAGTGTGGCACCTCGTAATAATTCATCAAACTCCTTTTCGAGTGCTGCTGTGATCTTGCCTCCAGATGTTGCTGTTAAACCTGGCCCTCATTTGCGGAGTTTCTTTCTGAGTTCTATGAGAGACTCAAGGATGGATGCTGAGGCACTGTCATGAACACCTGTGGAAGAAACAGCACTCTGCACTTTTGTCGTGGCAGCCGATTTCGTTGCAGCTTCAAATTGATGTTGAATGTTGTCGGTGATCTTTTCAGGTGTTCATAAACTACCTGACTATGAGTACGAGATTAAATTAAGGAAGAGACACTGTGATATATGTTCATACCTTGAATATACTGTTGTAACCAACTTTGGATGCCTTGTATTCTTTTGTGCCGCCGACATTGCATGTCCTGCAGAAATAGTTGCAATTAAGGCCTGCATGGCTGCATTCCTCAGCTTGCATAGGATTATCGCCAGCAAGAAAAAGTTCACACAGAATGAGCATAACTTCCTCCTCATCTTTACAGTCCCATGCAACAATGCCAGACTGTGCTGCATTACTGCAAATATTCAGAAATAAGCCAGAATGAATCTAGAGAAAATGTACCAAATAGAATCTTTCATTGCTCACATTAGTTCCATTGGAGCAGCGTGGGGTGACAATGTGACAAATCACACAAAGAACTCCTTCTCGAGCATTTCATGAGGTAAGTTTGCATTTGACATATAAATAGCATGGTGCTTGTTCCACTGCTTCAAAATATTGCCTGAGACATTGTCCATAAAATTATGAGAGGGACTGTATAAAACCGTTTGGCCTTGCACCTTTTCACACAAAGGATTAGGCTCGAGTGACCCGTATTTAGCAGACGACGCTGTTACACACTTAAATTCACATCTGTCAAATAAGACGAGCTAGATCTAACACACCAGTGAGTCCACAGTCAATCTCATTCATTGATGAAATATCTTCATATGACCATGCAAATGTCAAAGTCGGAATGATTTCTTGTTCGTCATTGATAATAAATTCTGCCTATTGAACACATTAGAATAGTGCATGAGATGATAAAGGTCACTCACATCAGTTTGTTGAGCAGTGCAACTGAGTGCATAGACCACTCTGAACAACTGGAGGGCCAAGGAAAAACCATTCTAGGATAAAGTAGGCTCCTGAAGACTCCTGTAATATGTTAAGGTCATACTCAAGGGGTAACAGATCCAAAGGGCTTCGGCCTCAGCTTGTACGCTGTGCCCCTTTCCCGAGTATAGCCCCGTATTTCAGAATGCTATATGTATCGTATCCGAAGATCCGGATGGCTATGGTAGCATATCCGAAGGTCCGGATGACTATCGTATGGTATCCGGGTATAGAGGGAAGTAACGTATTCCTATCTGAAGACAAGGAATAGTATCATATGATATCCGAGGGTAAGGATTAGTATCATATTCCTATCCGAAGATAAGGAATAGTATCGTATACTTATCCGGATGACGTCCGGATATCGGACGGGAGTATAAGGACTAGTCTAGACAAGTCTAGGACTAGAAACTGGCAGAGTATTGACTATCTGTAGATAGAGGCGGATGCGTATAGACTATCGGATACAATCCTTAAGTCTTGGAGGGTGACAAGAGTTGTTAAGAACTCGAGTCTGGATAACGGAATGAGGACAATCTAAGATGATATTCAAACTGGGGTGCTATAAGACATATACAAGAGTTTATATACGATAGAACTACGTGAGAGGCTATGCACAGAGTATCGCAATGTATAAGTAATGCTTATTAGAAGTAAAACATAAGCTGGAAGATAATCACAAGTGAAACGGATCAGTAGAACATAGCCGGAAGAAAGCATAACCGATATACTGGAAAGGAGGATATACTAAATGGAGGAAATAAGCAGTGTTTAACATTATATGAACAGGATATGAATGAAGAAGCTTATCATGACGGATCTGGTATGGATCTGTGGATCGGATCTGATCGGATCTGACATCTGGAACTTCAAATGAGAAGCGCGAATGTATGGGATATGACATAATAGCTCGTTGACAAAATACACTAACCCATCCACTCATGCTGCGGGAGGAGATGGAAGGTCGAGCAACATCTTTGTGCCATTGAAAACTTGCAACATCCCTTTCCCACAATCCTCAGGATAATCTTGCATTGTGAAATGTGTAAGTGGGTTTGCATAGTCCTGGAATGATATGAATGCAACACCCTAATACAAGGTAGCAGAAGATGGACCTTTGCAATTGTGTTCACAATATCATTAATGTAGAATATATTCCCTGACCGGGCAGTAACCTTCTCAGTTGGTTGACCAACAAGATCTTCAATGAACAGTTGACACTTTTTTGGCACCAAGCTGTTTTGCCCAATTAAGTACTACTTTCTTCTGGGCATCTGAGAAGGGAAGGCATGGAGAGCTGAATAAAAGCAATGTTGCAAAATCCTTGAGAAGAATATAAATGTTTCATTGCACAACTAATGACGAGTGTACTCACAGCTTGTGATGGCCAAGGGTAGGTTGTGTTACAAAATGGGATGGGTTCTAACAACCTAGACTCAAAAAAAGAGCCTTCGTGGTTGAGTCTGGTCTAACAACACAACGACAATGAAGTCTGCTTGCAAAGTTAATAGCTAACAACAAGGTACGACCTTGGAGTTAGGTTCAAAGGTTCAGACTGACGAAGAGGAGTGCTCTAAGTCAGAGATCAGTTCAGACAACTAAGCTTGGAGGGCTTAGACAAAGGAAATCAAATGTCAGGTAAAACCCAGTAAGATTAAAGTAAAGAACTACATAGTACAAAGGCACATATTTATAAGGAATACTAGGAGAGGTTTAGGGCCGGTACAAAGACAAAAGGTAACCGCCTGATTAGGTATGTATGCACAAGAAAAGGTAAGCAATCCAAGAAAAGAAACATCAGTCATTTAGCGACGGCGGTAGTAAGCAATCATGATGTAATACAATGGTGGGAGAAGAAGAGAAAATGAATAGGGGCTAAGCGTACTGTAACAGGTTGGATAATCAGAAGAGATATCTTTGAGAGCATATTTTTCACCAGAGGTTCATAGTCTGCAAACACATTTAAATACAAAACAGCATGAAAGAAACAACTTGAATTCACTCACTGAAAATATCAATCCCAAAGTCAGGGACATCATAATCACATAACTCATTCTCCTTGTTGATGGGGGCAAGTGGTGTCAAGAATGGGATTTCACCGGAGGCAAGATTCTCTTGCAGTTCAGCAAATAGATTGGTAAAGTGTTTGTCGAACTCATATACCTGACTTCCAATGGCATTGTTCAAGTGCTCAGACAGCGGGATCTCCAAGTCAGCCTCACATGCGTTGTATGAATATATCTCCATCAGACCACTATCAGCATCCATATGATCAAGTCCAAATGATTCAGCTTCCACATCCAGGTCCATATTGCATTGTTTAGGATTATTCCTGGCCCAATGCAAGTTTGCCTTGAAAACAGGATGAAATTTTGATGCTCAGTCACCCTTGAAATTTTTGGCATGGTGTGTGTGCTTGTCCAATATGATATTATGCTTCTGGATAAAACAGAGATCCATGGTACAGTGCAGACCGTTCTTCTTGGGACATACATTGCAAATGACGCGACTCTGCATATCATCACAAAATTGGAGAACTGTAACAAGTATTATATTATTATCAGACAGACAAGATATATAACTCACTTGTGCCATCGACAATATCATGCTTCATGGCTGATTCAGGTCTTATTGGTCAGTGTGTCAGAGGTGGGAAGAGGTTGCAAGTCACGTGGTGCACACACGATGAAAGAACACCAAGTCCAAAGTCCCACATCTTCTTTGAATTCTTGTCAAGCTTGCATGAAATATAATGCCTGGAGTGCTCACCATCATTGCAACTGTCTATCCCAATGTCCAAAGCCAAGACATGGATGACATGACATTCAAGCCACTATTCTTCACGATCAGATTTTCTGGTACCCTTCCTAAGCACCTGATAGAACAAAATATAGTAAGTGTTATTAACTGCCTCTGACAATTTGCTACATTCATTTACAGCCTGTCAAGATATCAGTGTCAATTGCTGAAGAATAACAGGTGCATCACTATGCCCTTCGTGAAAGCTATATCATCAATGGATCAGTGGCAGTCCGATACTGAAAGCATGCTAAATTCAAGCAACTCAAATGTGAGCATATTTGGCTGCATCTGACTTGATGAAACTTACATTGTGCAAGTTTTCTGGTATCATTGAATGTATTCCCCCTCCTGATGAAATCCTCATCCCATTCCTCCCCCTTCCATCAACATTCAACCACACTAATCGAGGCAATTGGGTGAAGCTATCAACAGAGATTGAGGGGTGGCTCATAGAACTCGATACCAAATTGTCACAGTGGATGTGGGGATGGGATGCATTTTGGCTGACATTTGTTGCCGCATATCCCTTCTTCCCAAGAGGCACCTGGCCAATGTGGGATCCCCGCATACCATTGGAAGGTGCATTCATTGAACAATGGCTAGAGACTTCGGGTCATAGCATCACAGTCAACCAGGAAATTATAGTGATAGACTTAGGCAATACAGAGGACTTGAAGGAAATCTGGGACACATTTTGTAGGGATGCTGCCCTTTTCTAACCTTAACCCCTCATTTCTACCGACTAAACTCACTACAATGGTCCAGAGGTTTTTTTGAAGCAGGTTAGATATACATACAAGTACATGCCTTAAAGTCATTGTTGTGCCCCCACTTGTTATAATATGTCTCAAATGTCAATTATGTTTCATTTGAAGTATCAAATGGCTGCAGGGATAGATAAGTTGCAAGCTTGAATGTTTGAGCAACCAGTCATCGCCAATCAGGTTGTTGCAGGCATGGAAGTTTGTGATTAGCATTGTATAGACAAAATTAGCACACTCAAATATCTGTAGGATCTCTGACAGATGTCTGTGCTATGTCTCATGCCCAATCTCGTCCATATGACTCATTCTGATCTCCCTTGCATGTCCACCACACGACATTTGTACAACCCTGTGGTTATACATGCACAGCCTATGGTACGAATCACTTAGAGGCCGCTTACTTTGTGCAGATATTTTGACCCTTCAAAAAAAATCAGAATTTTAATCCCTCTTGGGAAAACACTCCTTTTGGATGTAGGAACAAAATCCTAAGATGGATTTTCCATTGGGTCAAGACTGAGTGAGCAAAATATTTTGGTCGGTTCCAATTTGGTGCATGGGTACTATTGCTACTGAATGTCTAGTCAAAACGCTTGCAACAGCATCTGAAATGCATCTATGTCATGGAACTGAATTTACGGACTTGTATTTGAGCATCTTTGGTATCCAGTTCTGACCACTATCCTCGTCACTTCCTGACCCATTGGACCACTCTGACTCCATTTCAGAATCATATTCAGTGCTGGAGAATCAATAGTTCACAGAATAGACTAGTTCCACTTATCCTTATATGCAAGGGAAGCTGAAACTCAAGGACTTAATGACCTATAGTGATCTTATGTCAACCCAACAGCAATAGTGCTCTGAGTGAGACTGAGGCTGGTAGGGCGCTATGCTAACTAAGAGTGCGAAGGAGCATGACAGGGTGCAACTTGTAGTTAAGTAGCGCACTGGTGGGTGACTCATGAACAGCGGTGAACAAGGATATGGTAAGAAAGTGCTGGCACAAGATGCAACAATAGAGAGGAGTGGGTATTGGCAGGCGATGTGCTGGCACAAGAGGCAACAAAAGAGAGGAGCAGGTATTGGCAAGCAATGCGCTGGTGCAAGAGGTGACAATAGAGGGGAGTGGGTATTGCCAAGTAATGCACTGGCGCAGGATGCAATGAGGTGCATGACTTATCGGTTTATAAGCATGACCTTGCGAGAATGAGGGCCTGAGTAGTAGCGCGCAACTGCAGGAACTCAAGTAGCGCACGCGGACACAGAAAGAACAAGGGATTTGACAATTGCGCAAATTAAGAAAATTACTAGGTGACTCTGCTATACAACAGTTGCCCATGGGAAGGGAAAGTCAGTCAGAACTATCTACTGCTGGTCCTTATATTGTAGTGCGCAAATATACGGAATGTGTAGGTGAAACTTGTAGCGATATAAGTGCGGCGCGTCGTATCTGTAGGTAAAATGGGGAACTGGTGCTGCGCAACACAAGAACACATGTAACAAGGCCTGTGCCAATAGCCTTTAGCAAAGATAATCAATGGGAATTGACGCACCAGTGGAGGTAAGTGGGCATAGACAGGACATGGGGGGGACATGATACCGATGTTGGACCAAATTCTGTGTAAGTGCACAACAAGTGATAGCAGTCATGGGAATTTATTCAGTCTGTTAGCTCCATTGTGAATATCAAGGGGAAGGTGGCCATAAGCGCTTATATCCGCCCAGCGCTAATGTGTTTGTCACAATGGTATTAGAGTCACAGGTTGCTCGAGCAGTGCGGGGCCATCTTGCAGCTCTT
This sequence comes from Suillus cothurnatus, assembly GCA_016758765.1. NCBI lineage: Eukaryota > Fungi > Basidiomycota > Agaricomycetes > Boletales > Suillaceae > Suillus > Suillus cothurnatus. The sequence goes on from JABBWL010000070.1 coordinate 134,926, forward strand.
GCCTGAGTGGCAGCACCCCTCTGTTGTTTAGTGACCATAGCACTACCACACAGACTCAATGAACAGTTTTTGTCAGTATTTTCATAAAAGTTTCTGCTTGTTGAGCTAGTACATTTTTGAAGCATGCTGACTTCATTTCCAAATTTTTTGCCTCCAATTTGGCGCTTGCACAAAGTAAGCAGCCTCTAAGTGATTTGCACCATATTACCACCTTGGTGGGAGATCAGGCAAAATTCTCTTATAGACCTCCAAATTCATGCCTTTACTCTATGAATTTATTATTTATCACACAAACACCCATGATAAATACAACCTGGCTGGTTCCCAGGAGCACTAAATAGTTTTCTCATTAGCTTGGTTTCACCCAAAGTGGCAGTTTGTGGTGTAGATGGTTGAGTTCATGGTACAATAGGGACATTCAAAGTTGGGCGCCCACACCCAATGCCTATGTCCATGACCTCTTTGCCCACAGGACGTCACCTAAAATGTAGTTGGCATAATTAGATAATACGAACGTAAATCTAAAAAATTAACAATTAACTGTCACCTTGTACTCACTGTCACATCAATCAGATCTGCGCATATGGCGAAGAACAAGGATAGTGGCATCACAATTCCAGAGATTGTTTGGACCGACGACTTAGTCTGGCAGCTATTGGTGCAGATTGAATATTGAGTTATCACAGAACAGAGTCGTGCTTCTAGGCAAGCGGAAGAAGGGTGAGGTGAGTGAGTTAAAGTTGTTATATGACATGAGATATGATGTTTCCGTGCCAGAACAGGTGATAGCAAAGTGACAGTATATCAGCGCATGGCAGCTTCTGTTTCCCCGCAATTACACAGCCAGAATGCTGTTGTGATGGGGGACCAAGTCAAACGAAAGTACGAGTAGTGAGTGTTGTGCTTCTCTCATTATTTTCTACCTTACAAGTCCATCATGCAGCTTAACAAAAAAATACAAGGTGCATGCTCAACATCTCCGGACAACTGGTGAAGGTGTCCAGTCTGATGCGAATGGCAACATCTCCGACAACAAATTTTTCGAATGCTATGTTTCCACTGATGGACCTAATATGACCACAACTCTGAGGGCACAGTGTATTTGGGGTATGTTACTTATGTTTCTCAGAATAATTCTATGAGAATTTGCATATTCCCAAGCAATGTGCAGGGTGCCAGCTTTTGCCACAGGGGAGCGCTCTTGTAGATAACAAGTTTGTTGAATAGCAAGAATGCAAGATAAGTCACAGTGCAGCTGTGCTGCTGCCTCTTTGGGGGTCACTTCTGGCTGAAACAAAGTACGTAGAACCATAAGCAAGAGATATGAGTGAAGGTATTGCTCGCGTGATGTTCGAAAATGGGCCATTGAGTGTGATATGTGTTTTTGGACAGTGTTAAGTGTAGTCAGTTATCATTGGTTATATAATACATTCATTCAAGTACAAAACAGGAAGTGGTATATGGGCAAGGGGGGCCGTGGGCATAGGCGTTGGGCGTGGGCGCCCAACTTTGAACGTCCCTAATCTAAAGTGCATTCAAGTGTATTTTGACAAGTGCAAGATGTCTTGTTGTTGTCTTTCTCAAGAAGAACGTAACAATGAGAGTTTTGTACATGCAGCTGGACTTCATCCTCCCTCACAAGCTTGGGGGGTCCCTGAATTCCAGCTGCATGTACAAAACTCTCATTGTTAGCGTGTGATCAACAGATTAACCATCACCATCACCCTAACCCTATTTTTGGGCTACACAATAGTGGGAGTCCTGGACTCCCACATATACATGGACATGTGAATGGCTCCATACACAGTGGGAGTCCTGGACGGCCACATTTGCATGTACATATATAGGTGATATGACTCCATACACAGCAGAAGTCCTGGACGGCCACATTGACCTGTGTGTGCATGGAGTCATGCACATATACATATGTAGATGTGGGAGTCTAGGACTGCCACTGTGCATGCAGTCATACACACATACATATGTAAATGTGGCCGTCTGGGACTCCCGCTATGTATGGAGTCATATCACATATACATATGTAAATGTAATGTGGGAGTCCAGGACTGCCACCATGCATGCAGTCATACACATATATATATGTAAATGTGGCCGTCCAGGACTCCCGCTGTGCATGTATATATATATGATATGGCTCCACACACAGTGGGAGTCCTGGACGGCCACATTTGCATGTACATATATAGGGGTGATATGACTCCATACACAGCAGGAGTCTGGGACAGCCACATTTACATGAAGAAATCAGTCCTGAGACAGGCAAAAGTCCAACCCTAGTCCAACCCTTGGAATATTTTCAAAGGCCCATAACTCATGTTCCTGACCACTGACCACCAAATTCCTTAAAAATAGGTGCAATGGAATCCCAGAGATGCATTGCACCCAATGGGACATCAACAATAAGAAGAAAATATGTTGAGTTATATATAATATACAGCCATAGAGTGTATAGAGGAACAAATGGCGCATGGGAAAGGTGACAGACAGGCACTTACCACACCATATTGCCTTTTATTGATAGGGTGACAGGGTGACATTTACAGGGGTGGGCCCATGGAACCAAATATATAGGAATGGATGATTTGAGGAAAAGAGGGGGGACGGGGGACTGAGAGGACGGGAAATGTGGGAGAGGGGACCAGGAAACATGGGAGAGGGAATGGGGGGATCTTTGTGATGGGACCAGGAAATGCAGAAGAGGGAATCAAAAGAAGGGGGGGGGGGGGGGACGAGGGCTGTGGGAATAAAGAGAAGGAGGGGACAGGGGGACATTCGAGGGCTGTGGGAATAAAAAGAAGGGGGGACGGTGGGGACATGGGAGAGGGGACGGGGGACATTTGAGGGCTGTGGGAATAAAAAGAAGAGGGGACGACAGCCGTGAGAAAGGGGACAGGGGACGATGACGAGATGAAAATTCATGTCCAAAGCGTCCCCCTGAGGGGGACGCTACCATAAAAGGAAATAAAGGGGACAGGGACGGCCAAAGGCCCTCAACTTCAAAAACAGATAGATAGGCAGCATGTTCGAGTGCAGGAGGTGTAGCATGTATGTGACTCCTGTCAAGTGCACCAATGGTGTCCTTAAAGAAAGGCCAGAATTTGGGGTTCTCACGAATTTTCTGGGAAACTTCATCTGATGGGAGGTGTACATATTTTGAATAGAATGGGGGAGTGGCAAAAATGATGAGCATTCTCTGAAAGTATCTAGATAAATGAGATAAATGAATCTAGTCTATGAAAACAGCACTCACCAAGAAATAGTCTCATTGGAACACTGAAACCTCTCTCCAATGTGCCTGATTGACAGGCCAGTCACGGCAGTGTATAGGAAGATAGCCAGTTGTTCTTCAAGAGAGAGATACTTGGAATTGGTGTGCCCAAGTGCATGGAGTTCCAATATGAGCTTTCCAAAGACATGCGCATGCACTCTGAGCTCACACCAAATGCATTCTGGATGCCCAGTAAGTAATTCAACCACCCATGCCTCACCAGAAAGCACTGATGTATGATAGGGTTCTGGGTCCCTTGGGTACATGGATGATACAAGGCTACTGGATGCATGAATGAGGATACTGAGGATAAGTACTGCATATTGTATGATCTTATGGTGGAGCTGTGGTCGGTTTTGAAGAATAAGCCCCAGAAAGACATCAGGGAGGGACTCCATAGTAGTGAATAGCACGGGACAAGGTGCTCTTAGAATGTCACCGAACTGGCTGCTAACGGCAAGGAATGTTTGGACTCCGACTGGCCGAAGCAGCGTGCCGGTGCAACTTACATTGCGCCAGATGCACATCCTGGCAAATACCGAGTTACCGAACTGGCTCTTATTGTTTATTTGCTGTTTTCGAGGTCTGTTGTGATGATAAAGATCCCATCGTGCCTTGCTTACTCGCAAATTGGATTACAGGAACCGCATTGGACCCGCGTTATCTTTCAACATGCATTATCATGCAAGTGATGCACGTAAACTTAAATATCATCTTCCGCGCCATCATTGAGGCTTAGCTCTCGACCCACCGTGACCATGGTTTCAGAAGAAAGCCCTCTGCTGGTGGCTACCGCGCATGAAGCTATTTATGACAGATTCGCGCCACATCAGAAGAGGTGGATCGTATTTCTTGTTTCATTTGTGGGTTTGTTGCCTAGTGAGTATAGCTAGGAGTTACAATATACTACTACTGACGCAGAGGCGCGATGTTGACGAACATTGGTCAGTGTTCATCCAAGTGACTTTTGTGCCTTCCATCCCTCAGATAGCAAAAGATCTCGACTTAACGGATGCTGTCGTCAGGTGCGTGCCGTATGCTGGTTTGGTGTATTATTTAGTAATCGAGCGATTTCCCAGCTTGACCTTCAGTCTATCGCTCTTGGCGAATGCCGTCGGAGCGTTGGTTTGGGCTACTTATTCGTCTTTCTGTGCGTGCATTTGCAGCATGCTATAAACTTGTGGTAGTTTTAGTCCTAACTGCAGTCCCACAGATGGACGCCGATTGATATATTTGTGGGGGATGCCGTTTGTATGCGTCGCGAGCTGTGGCGTTGCGCTGTCGACTTCGTTCTACGGTCTGCTGTTTTGGCGATTCGTGCAGACGTTTGGGTGCGCAGGGGGGACGACCCTGGGGGTTGGTGTCATTGGTGACATTTATAAATTGGAAGAGAGAGGGACAGTTATTGGGGCATTCTATGCTGTGAGGAATCATGATGATTTTTTTCCGGTTTGATACTGATACATTTATCTTAGGTCACACTTGTCGGGTTCGCTGTTGCCCCATTTCTTGGAGGTAAACATATTCTGGATGTTTGTGACCGCTAACTCTAGTGACGCATTTGACAGGTGCAGCGACACAGTATTGGTCCTGGCGCAGTTTGAATTACTGTCTTGGTGCATGGGGCGTGCTCGAGATACTCCTCATATACCTTTCATTTCCTGAGACGAGCCATCCTGGCACACTCGGCATTAATAAAGTAACGCGCAGGAGATGGATCCATATTACATGGGTAAACCCTCTGAGCAGTCTCTGGTTACTTCGGAGTCCGAATCTGCTCGCGGTTGTAAGTGCATTTACCGTGCGCCAGTAAACACCCTTAATTCTGTAGATGTTTGCGTCGGCTCTGGCACTCATCAGTAGCTATGGTGTGTTGATACTTGTTACTGATTGTGCAGTGCATCCTGACATAAAACAATGCAGTCCTCCTCGTACCAATGGCGTATACCATTGTAAGTTGACAATCGTCTTCCATCTTGCATCCTCATCACGATATAGGGCATTCGGTATGGAATCACGAACGATGCTATCATCGGGGCATGTTTCCTCCCAAACGGACTGGGAAGCTTCAGTAGGTGTAGACCATTGTACTCGCAATTCACCAACATGACTTTTAATAGCTGGATCTCTGGTTGCTGGCCGCCTATCGGATATTGTAGTCAGAAGATGGCGAGAGAAGCGCAGAGGAGTGTGGTGTCCCGAAGACCGCTTGAGAGCGACATGGATTGGAGGGCTGATCATGGCCCCATTATCTGTTGGGGCATCGGGGCTGATCACAACATATATTGGGGGTCCGATCGGCCTTGGGCTGAATATACTATGTCTTTATGTGAATGGAGTGGGGGTAAGTCCTACCAGCTAGTTCCTCTTACTCCGTGCATAAAGCAACTCGATGGTCTTTTTAGGTCGACTCGGTGTTGAGTCCCATTAGTTCTTATAACGTGGATGTGGTTCATTCCAGAAGTGCGGAGGCCACAGCAGCTCACGTGTCAGTCTCCATGATATTGCATGACTATCAAACCTGAAATCATTCATCTACATGCAGGGCGAGCAGGTGGCTCATTATATCTGCTGCGACTGCACTTATTATTCCATCGATCCAGTACATAGGTGTTGCATGGACGAACATTATCACAGCTGTCCTTGTGCTCATTGGACAAGGGTAAGGGTTCTTCTTTGACGGCAAGATCGGGGATACTGAAATAGCCTCACTTCACAACAAATTTTGTAGGATTATTTTCTTGACGATTCGTTATGGCGATTGCATGAGGGCGAGCGTGGATGTTGGTTTCTCGACCATGGAAATTAATTGACAGATTTATCTTCGTTTATCCTAAGAGAAGCAATGTATTATAAATGATTCATGCGGAAACATGTACTTGTCATTATTGCCAATAGGCTGATCTTGAGCGAAGCCGATGCACTATACTACGCCGGAGGTGAAGTTGGCTGAGTCACTCAATCATGTCAAGTTGACAACAACCGGATGTTAATTATACCTGGAACTTCGTGCTGGTAGGTATGTAGCAGCCTGCGGCAAATCATGAACTGGCATCCTATGTATGCTCCAGATCAACCACTGGTGGCCCAGCGGCCTGAGTGAATCTAGAGGTGATGTGAGATGGGGCCGGTTCCTTTTCGGTGACCTAAGTTGGGTTGGCACCGTAATCTGTGCTAGTTGCTATTATGTGCTTGTTGAAAGTTGTGGGCGTCTACACATTCGTTAGCATCCTTTTGAAACCAACAATATCATACCATCTCAAACGCAGACCAAGGGCGGTGGTAAAGACTTTGAACATCTTGCGCGCTGTGAAGGACTCGTCAGGAAGAATGGGGAGGCGCACATGCTATAAGTGGTATGTTAAGATGACTCGGCCGGGGACCCGAGGTAGGCTAGATATTCGTTCATTGATAGACAGGTCATAGACGTCCGTTCTCCCTATTCAGAATAGATGCTAAAAAGTTGTGTAAAGCGGTTAATGCAAAGCTTCGAGGCAAGGCGTAAATCGTACAGAGTAATGGTTTCGTAAATTGTGTGCACTAGTATGTGCCAGAAGGATGAACAACCTACATGGTGTACGACCAGCTGCCTTCCTGCAATATCGTTCCACCAAAAAAGAAACAGGCGAATGATTTATACTGCCAGTATCCGACAATGTGTGAACCCCCAAGTTATAGTGCACAATGCACATGGGCTCTGCTTAGAGGAAGAGGGTGAAGCAGCCTATCACAGAGCCAAGCTACTAGGCTCATCATACGCTGACACTCACTTGTTTGATGAAGGACAGTATGCAATGGGACCAATACCAGCCATTGCAACTAATAGATCGCGTCAAGTGTAATATGTTTGGATCGAGACAAATAAATTTAGACATGACCTATATCGCCTTGAGCTCGTTTCCGTCAGAGGGAAGGCTCCGAGAAAGTGTTGCATAAATACATTAAAACCCCGCTGGACAGTGCCGACCAGGTAAACGCACAACTTGCGTTTTACTGAGTCTTTGGGGCATATACAAGTATCTCTATGATGATTCACACTCACAAACCCCTAGCAGCCGACGCACTCGACCAGTTAATGTCCGAAGGAGGGGAGGAGAGTTAACATGGTCAAAAGAGCAGAGCTGGCTACGTATAATGACGCAGGCTAGCAAAGAGCTCGACCTGGCCCTTGATTCGTATTTGATCCACGTCAAACGTTCTCGATGACGACACAAGAGGACCAATATATATAATCTGGCCTCCTTCTCGGACGCTGGTATGTACTAATTTCAGTGCTAGGCTCGGAGTGGTTTAACAGAATGAACGTAACGCAGCGTCTTCGGATCCGAGCATGTCATGATATATAGCTCTTCCGCGCAGCTGTATGCAAACTCACGCCTGCAATTCATTGCGATGGTTTCAGAAGAAAGCCCTCTGCTGGCGTCCACCGCGCCTGGAGCTAACTATGACAGGTTTTCGCGAGACCAAAAGAGGTGGATCGTGTCTATCGTCTCTTTTGCGGGTCTGTTGCCTAGTGAGTGCTGCTGGTTAAAGTGTACTGCTTATATGGTGTTGTGATGCTGATGAATGTGAACAGCGTTCGTCTCAGCGACATTCGTGCCTTCTATCCCTCAAATAGCTAAAGATCTTGACTCGACGCATGCTACCGTCAGGTACGTATTGCATGTTCATCGGATGTAACATTTTTCAATTGAGCACTTTCATAGCTTGACCGTCAGTCTGTCAATCTTGGCGACCGCTGTCGGATCGTTGGTTTGGGCTACTTATTCGTCTTTCTGTAAGTATATATATGTGGTGCAATGGACCTGTTGTAGCGTCGAGATCTAATAGCAGTCTTGCAGATGGACGACGATTGATGTATTTGTGGGGCATGCCGTTTTTATGCGTCGGAAGCTGCGGTGTCGCGATGTCGACTTCGTTGCAGAATCTATTGTTCTGGCGATTCGTGCAAACGTTTGGATGTTCTGGGGGGATATCGTTGGGTGCTGGTGTTATTGGTGACATCTATAAATTGGAGGAGAGGGGATCTGCCATTGGTGTTTTTTTTGGCGTGAGCGATTCATGATGATCGTACGTTTTGGGTACTGACGTAGCATTCTCAGGCCACGCTTTTTGGGATGGCTGTTGCCCCATTCCTTGGAGGTAAACATATTCCGGATGTCGATGTATGCTGAATTTACAATGTATCTGAATAGGTGCAGCGGCGCAGTATTGGTCCTGGCGCAATTTGCAATATTCTATTGGTGTATGGGGCTTGCTCGAGATGGTTCTCATATACGTTTCATTTCCCGAGACGAGCCGTCCTGGCACATTGGGCATAGACAAACTAACGCGCAGGAGATGGATCCATATTACATGGGTAAATCCTCTGAGCAGTCTCTGGTTGCTTCGGAGTCCGAACCTATTTGCGGGTGTGAGTGCATTTCTGCGCGCTAGATCCAATTTTTTTGATTCTCTGTGAGACGTAGATGGTTGCGCAGGCTTTTTTGCTCGCCAGTGACTATGGTGCGTTGATACTGATTGCGCGGTGCATTCTCACATAAAACAATGTAGTTCTCCTTGTACCCATGGCATATACTATTGTAAGCCGGCAGTCACCTTCCATCTCGCATCCTGACCGCAGTGTAGGGCATCCGGTATGGTATTGCGAACGAGGCCATCATCGGGGCTTGTTTCCTTCCAAATGGACTGGGAAACTTCCGTAAGTGCTCACCATGGTAATCACTGCTCACCGACGTTATCTTTGACAGTCGCATCACCGATTGCTGGCCACCTATCGGACATTGTAGTCAGAAGATGGCGGGAGAAGCGCAAAGGAGTATGGTTTCCAGAAGACCGTTTGAGAGCGACATGGATTGGAGGGTTGTTCATGGTCCCGCTGTCAGTTGGGGCATCAGGGCTGATCACGACATACGTTGGAGGCCCGATCGGCCTTTCGTTGAATTTATTATGTCTTTTTGTGAATGGAATGGGGGCAAGTCCTTTCAGCTATGTTTTCCCACTGCGTGACGTAATTTACTGGATTTTACAGGTCGATTTCGTGCTCAGTCCGATTGCTTCTTATAATGTGGATATAATGCACTCTCGAAGCGCAGAGGCCACAGCCGCTAGCGCGTCAGTCTCCATGATGTAACGTGACCATCAGAGTTGAACTCAACTGTTTACCTACCAGAGCGATCCGATCACTTATTATATCTGCCGCGACTGCTCTTGTCATTCCATCGATCGAACTTATAGGTGTTGCGTGGACGAACATCATTGCGGCTATTTTTGCGCTCACTGGACAAGGGTGAGGGTTTTTTTTATTGCAAGATATTGAGGATGCTTAGCTTCTCTTTTCTTAGGATAATTTTCTTGATGATTCGTTATGGTGATCGCATGAGGGCCGTTGTGGATGTCGGTTATACGACTGAAGAGAATGATTGATAAGCTCCTCTTCGTTTATTTAAAGGCAAGCAATGGATCATGTTGAGTACAATGTTGTCACTTTTATTACCTCTCTTATTGCAGATATTGTACCAATGCTTATGATCATGTTGTGTCTCGTCTTGAAGCTAATTTACTCTTACTATACTTTGTCTCTAGCAACATCTTGTAGGTACCATTAATGTCGTGGCGGTTCTGAGCAAATGCTGATCATTATCGAGACACTTCAAACCCTGAGCCAACCAAGTCCATACACTCGGACGCCATTCACAATGAAAAGACCTCGGACTTTATGTTCATGTTCACTTCAGTTTGATGCTGACTGCCATTGTCGAGCAGATCACTCCCCGCTTCTCCCATCTACCCTTTTTACCTGCAGGGCCAGCTGATCAGTAAAACTCCCCGATCTCACTGTACAGCACCGAGAATAGTCCTTCCGAGACTCCGGTATCTGCTACCTCTTCTAGCGGTGTCAGTAAAATTTCCACTGAAAGGGTGGTGCTAAGTCAAGGATGATCAGCTAAAGTTCAGAATCAGCGCTCCAATGAAATTAACTGCATGCAGTTTCAGTGGAAGTTACTCTGAAACATCCAGCACCAGTACATATTCCAGTGATTTTTATTGGAGCTACTATCCACACCTATGACGCGGTTTTTCCGGGTGACGACTAACCTTTGCCAGTTTTGCTGCAATTGTACAACACTTCAAAGTTGACCAACTAGAGAGTCCCAGTGATTATGATTCTAGATAGGTACGGTGTGATTTACAATGCATAGCTTGTGGGTTCCCCCATTGTAGATTCTGATATATCAGTGACATGGCCTTACTTTTCAGTGGTCTAGATCGTGTTTTATTTTTCATTTCTCCCCCTCGCCACTTCGTGATTTCTCCCTCTCCAAGACAACACGCTGCCGCGCCTCAAATCCCCCTTCATATCCAAACCAACGTTTTCGAGAACAATGTGGACCGCGGAGCAATAAAACCAGAATTTGGAAAATTTGCAACGCCAGCATGAATAGTGAACATGCTCTCCATCCGTGTTGCACAAAAACGTGGGTGCCAGCAGACGTGCCTATCACTTGCCCAGTGAACAGCTGGGACGTCTTGCTTAGCAGCACTCCGATTGATAGCTTACTGCGGAACTCACTGATAGAATGATAATGGCGTTTAAGCGCGCACGAGCTGCGGAAGATATGCTGTGGTATGATTACTGTACGTCAGCAGCTGTTTCCTTCACGGGAAAACAAATAATGGACCTCAGGACCCGAGTGGTCATAGACACTTGCTGGGCCTGACGCCCGACATCAAGCGCAAAGCATGCGATGACGACAGCTGCAACATTGATTCCACCTGCAGCAGTCTGCACAGCTTGGGAAACCAGGAGCAAGCTGGTGGCTATCAAAGTTGCATACCAAGGGACCACCCTATCAATAAGACGTCCCGAGAAAGGTACAACGAGCACGCCTAGCATGCCAACGAGACCAAAGAGACCGATTTTGAGACTGAAAATGATCTCAAGTTCGGGTAGTAAAAAGTCAGAAGACATGTGCGTACGTGGAGTAATAATAGGGTGAACCTCCGAGAAGGAAGGTGAGAGTGACCCAAAAACTGGCAAAACATGCACTGGATGCAATATTTATAATGGCCACCTGTATCACAAGCGGCTCCGTTACAGCATACTTGGTCATCGAAAATAGGATTTCGAAGTAGGTCAAGTCACGGTTTTTGGATGGATAGTCAGGAAGCATCAAGTAGGCGCCAATGAGAACGAGTAATTGGACACTAATTGACATATAGTAGACTGCACGCCAGGTTGTAAAATTGCCTATGATGCCAGCCAAGACACGAGCGATCAGGGTGCCTAGCACGATGCCTGAGAATACTATAGACAATGCAGACGCTCTGCGTTCAGGTGGGGCCAGATCTGCAGCTAGAGGCATCAAGATCTGAGGAGCGACATTTACAACGCCGATCAAGAAGGACAAGATCTCGAAGACCCGCAAATTCTTGGTCACGGCCAAACCTGTCGTGAGAGTTGTAGATGTCGCAACCAGCAGCAACACCAGTTGCCTGCGTCGAACAAGGTCGCCGAGGGGGGATATCAAAAGTAATCCTACTAGATACCTGGACCACGACAATAAGTCGTGAACGTTCCATCGGAAATCGATAAGTTTATTTACCCTGCTTGAACGAGAGTAGGAATACTTGATAACCGAATCACACTCACTATTAGCCCAGATTTATTGAAACTGACGAAATCACATACCGTGAAACTTCTTCATATGTTACATCGAATGATTTCGAAAACTCGACTAATATGAATTTCAGATCAAAGACATGCACAGCTAATAACTCTCCGCAACAACATACTCAATAGCGGTTGACAATAATACAAGTTAGCGACGACTGTCTTGCCATTAGCATCAATTCACCGTCTGCAGAGAAATTCATACTGAATGTGCTAGCAAATCCAAAGGAGACGTTGAGAAAGATGCCAAAGTGAAAAGGTTTGATCGGATTGTATTGAAGCCTTTTCGGGATCGGTATAAGACCAAAATCTTTTGTGGGCCAATTTTCTTCTGCAGACGCTGCAATGTTTTCGGCAGTTGCTTCGGGAGACTTGCAATGCGCCTCTAGCTTCTCAGTGTTGGAGGGAGACATTAGAGACTAGGTTGAGTCTCAGCGATGGTCATGAACAGTACTGAGGTGGGCTACGACGAGGACTGCGATAAGTATCAAGATACTTGAATGTGGGTCACAAAATCCGAACGAGAAATCGACGAGGAAAGCACACTAGCTGCCTCACAGCTACCTGCCCTCTCATATACACATGACGTCTTTTAAAGGATTATAAATCGGCCGCAGTGTTCTGTCGTATGATTCGGTATCGGTTGTGGATACTACTCGGTTCCTCCGAGTAACTTCGAACCCCGAGCCAACCAAGTCCGCACACCCTCACGACATTCACAACGAAAAGACTCCAGACTCTACCCGACAAGTTCATGTTCACTGCTGGTTGCTATCGTCGAGCGGTATGTAACGGCCTCAACTTCCCACATGTTTGACACTTTTAGGTGATATCCTGTGAGGACGCGCTTTTGACGACCAAGCGGCGCAGAGCATTGATGTTCACGCGTCATTGGGCGTTGGCACTCGTGATTGTGATTCCACTCATACCTATTGTGCATTGAGAAGTATCACTCGTCAAGGTATGCATCTTCACTCACGCCATTCAATTTTTGATTTTGATCTGGTCCTATCTCCGCGCCGCTGCGTCACGTAAAATTCAGCGGTACAATCAGCAGGCAACAGACACCAGCACTACGATTGTCAACATCACACCACACATGGTGATGCACTGCAGCAACCAGCTCCCCCGAGTAACCATACCATCTATGCTAGTGTCATCCTGCACACCTGTCAATGCCCTTTGACCGGATGTTAGAGGAGTACTAGAGCCATGTCTGTGGCCGCAGCATACTATACACAATCATATTGCTGCACTCGTATTAGCGAGTTTGATGACTCACTTGTTCTAGTCCACCTAGCCGATGTTCCTGTCGCACAGTTCAGTACTTTCGATGGTGCACTGTGTCGACCATTAACATGCTTCGCGGTTGTGTACCCATCTTTTTGCTTGTTCGGAGTACCTCACCTCTTCTAAGCTCTAATTCACAAGTAAAGCTCCCCATTTATCGCACCAAACTTCATTACCAACGCATCAATAAAGCTAATACTTTGAGGCGCAATAACGACTAAAGCATAGTAAGAACTAAAAGTCGTTCCTGAGCACTAACTCAATCAGGTTCAAGCTTCAATTGTGGGCCTCTAAGGTTCGTTTCTGGGTTTTCAACTTCCAGATGTACATCAAGCACATATGCTAAACCTGTCGTAGCTAACACTGAGCACGCATCTTCAAAGCTTACCCAAAGAAGCCCGCAGATAGATGCGCAGTGGCCTTGCCACGCGCATCCTGTTCAATATACAAGCAACGAACAAGTTGCATGATGATAGTGTAAATTTGGGCCTGATGGCATCTGCATCAGGAGTGGTTTTTGCCTAACTAGTCCAAACCATATATCTCACGTGGATTGCATAGTTGCGGGTTGTAACTAGATGATAGTTTCGTTCTCTTCTTGCAAATTTCCTACCTGTGAGGTGTATTATCGGAGCTCATGCTGAAGAGGGTCATTTCAGCGATGGCGTGCCACCGTCGCATCGGTGCGCCATTTCTAGGTTTCGAAGGTGTGACATGGTGTTGCACTTGTATAACACGATACACAATCAAAACATGCATATCCATGTGGAGTTACAAGCATAAAGCTGTGGGCTACAAACAAAGACACTTGCCACGCCTCTTTGCGCTCCATCCATTCGCCGTACTGCTTTGTCCACTACCACTCAAATAGTCTCATGGAGTGGCGTATACTCAACACCTCCACTTCAAGTCATCTGGTTACAAAACATGCTCTCTCATTCGCGCGAGCCAAGACAACATCCAAGACTGCGAGTAAGTGGAGGTAATGCGTCATCGTCAAAGTTCACTGAGCCATCCAAGGCCATACAGAATGACATCGGTATCGAGCAAGTAATCCGTTCCGTGCCTCTACCAAAGTATCGAGTCGTGTTCGTCAGCCCTCTTGGTAAATCGCCGTTTTCGTCCCGAAATATTAGCGCCTCTAATAAATTTTAGTTGGTGCAAGGTCCAAAATAGCAAAAGCGTTCTGTCCAACGCAAGCTGACAGGCATCTGAATGGTAATACAAAGTTCCGTGAGTAGCTGATGGGACAAAATCACTATTTATTCAATGCGCACCGCAGCTCGCATCAGGGAATGTATAGTCGACGGCGAACCAGTAATGATCGAGTTGGTCGATACCCTCGGTCCAGGCGATGTGGATCACTACTTGTGCGTAATGTCTCTGCTTCGTTCCTGTTAACATTGGCCAATGAGATATGCGTAGCGAGAAGAACCTTATGAACGCATACATCGAGCAAGGAGACGGCTTCCTATTCATTTATTCTGCCGAGAATCGCAAGTCGCTGGAGCTGGCGAAAGAGAATTATGGATGGGTGGTAAGGAGGAAGCAGCATGAACGAGACAATGCAACAAACCCTATTCCTGGCATACTCGTAGCAGTAAGGGTCGAGGACGAATACAAAGCGACGTGGATGGAAGTGACTTGGGAAGGTGAGACTATCAAAGTGCGCCAAGGTTCTCTAAATGGTTGACAGATGGCGTGGAAGAGGGAAATAAACTGGCGGAGGAGATGAATTTAGCATTCATACAGGTATCGCTCAAGAACGGACGCAATGTGGAGGAGGTGTTTATCCACATAGCTAGATTAATCAAGAAGTACCAGGAGAGGGTGAGTCGAAAGATTGCTGCATGTGACATAACTGACAACGTATGAACAGAAGAAGCGCATTTCGTGTATGCATTGGGCGTACTACGACCAGAAGATACTCGACGACCGCTATGACAAAGTACAGGGAAGGAACGAATGTAAGCAGGTAACAACTGCAAGAGAGAGGGAAGTACTTGGGAAGGTTCATTTTGATACCGAGTTCGAGAAAGAGCAGCAAACGGGATGCTGCGCAGGGTGCATAATTACTTGAAGGGGCGAGCGATATTGACCATTGTATTTACCGAGTTCTACTGTTATAGTTCGTAAACCCTGCTGAGGAGCCTCGCCCGTGTAATCGAAATATTATGAGGGATAAGGGTGTTTTTTCGATGTCTTGCTTAAGATAGCGGCCATCAGAAAGGAATTAGCGGCCGGGTGTTGAAAAAGAGATATGCTGCTCGGTAAAGCGTTGCTTGTATAGTTAGCATGATGAAATGGATGATTTAGCAACGAAAGGTCACCACCAAGTTACCATATACTATGTAGTGGTCTTCCATGGTCGAAAGCCCGTTCAATTAGCTGAAGAAAGGAATGAATAAATTTGGCTTTGCAACCATCGGATAGCGTAAAGAGGAGGCCATCCGCATTGCACACGAGAAAGGGAAGGAGCATCTCCCCTAGTATGGATGGATGGTGGAGTCCTGGTCAAGTTCGCTATGTTCCATTGACAGTGGTCCTTTCCTACAGGCTGTTGTGAAGAACGAGATTAAGCTGCCACTTCAACGATGTTGCCCAACTTGGGCAAGATTCATTGAATTAAGTCAAGTTGACCAATGGCGAGACCATTTAAGCGATTACTTTGCTCGTTGGCCGCAGTGTGCTGGCAGAAGACACCATTAATTGCTGATATCCTGCTGATATGCATTGAATTCGACGGTGAGTACCAGTGAGTTTTGGATGGTTTAAATTTTACGAGGAACACCTCGCGATATCAGTTTCGGCCCCCGGCCCCTCACCCGGTGGCTGAGATCAGATTAGATTAGTCATCTCGCACGACCGAATTCATTCTTATACTTATAAGTTTATAACACGCTGTCTTCTCGATTTCGCTTTCTGAAAGGCCTACGGGCAATTCCTCTCGCAGCCGCATCTGCTTCCCTTCCAGATCGCACGTACTCAAAAATGGCACCGCTCAAAAACGGTACAGTCCCAAAGAGCACGACGATGCATTCAAAAGTCGTACGTATCATTCATGACGGTTCCATCAATCCCCAGCGCTCACTCATGTACAGGTCATCATCGGTTCAGGTCCTGCAGGTCACACCGCCGCCGTTTATCTCGCGCGCGCGAACCTCAACCCTGTCCTCTTCGAGGGTTTCATGGCAAACGGTTTCGCTGCCGGTGGTCAGCTCACAACGACTACAGATGGTGCGTACACGCTTTATTTCATCCGTGTCTTTTCTATATATCTTCTCTCACCGCAGTCGAGAACTACCCCGGCTTTCCGTCCGGCATCCTTGGCCCTGAGCTTATGGACAAATTCCGCGAGCAGTCCATTCGCTTTGGCACCCAGATCATTACAGAGACCGTTTCCAAGATCGATCTCTCTGCACGCCCATTCCGCTACTGGCGAGAGAGTCAGGAATACGAGGAACCAGAAACTGCTGACACGATTATCATTGCGACTGGTGCGAGCGCGAAGAGGCTAGGACTCAAAGGCGAGGTCACGTATTGGCAAAGTGGCATCAGTGCATGTGCAGTCTGTGATGGTGCCGTCCCCATATTCAGGAATCAACCACTGGCTGTTATCGGTGGTGGAGACTCTGCAGCAGAAGAAGCCACATGTAAGATTTCTGAACTTTCCTCCCGTTCTCATACCAGAGGCCAATCACCACACCAACAGATTTGACAAAGTATGGCTCTCAGGTCTATGTGCTGGTCCGCCGTAGCGAACTCCGCGCTTCTAAAATTATGGCCAAGCGCCTCATGAATAACCCCAAGATCGTACGTTCCCTCTATCCTCATACCCATACCCACACCTTACCACAACTCACACGCTTTGCACAGACCATCCTCTGGAACACCGTCGCAACCGAATGTCAAGGCGATGGCGACCTCCTCAACAACCTCCGCATTAAAAACGTAACGACAGGCGAAGAGCGCGATCTCCCCGTTCGTGGATTATTCTATGCGATTGGACATGAGCCAGCTACGGCCTTAGTGCGTTCACAGTTGCAAACAGACCCCGATGGCTATATCATCACTGTCCCTGGAACGACGCAGACAAGTGTCAAGGGCGTGTTCGCTGCTGGTGATGTGCAGGATAAGAGGTACAGGCAAGCTATCACTAGTGCAGGCAGTGGCTGTATGGCCGCGCTTGAAGCAGAGAGACTTATTGCGGAGGAAGAGGAGGGCATAGAGGAGGATTAGATGGTCAGAGGAACTTCAATGGATATACCAACGCAACGATTTCTGCTACCCATTATGCGCAACGGTGTTGTAGATTGGACAGTGAGTATTTGAAAAAGTCGGATCTCTTGTTTGCGTATGCTGGCACCCCACGATATCCTCAAATGACCAAATCAGTTTGAGAGCAATTTGCCCTTCGCTACTACATGTGATGGCAGAGCCTGCTATCATCTCTATGACATGTCTATAAGAGAAATATAAACCTCGTGCGGCGTACGCCACCAACACGCTGTGGATATCGGTTGGCAGAGGAACTGATGTGAGACTGGCTCAGTCATCCCTCATGCCAGCCGACATACACATCATGTCGGACAAGAAGTTGACAATGCAGAATCAAAGACGAAACTGTTGGGGAATCTGGAAATCAGTAGATCGATGTCCTCCCTTGCCAGTGGCCATTGCGACGGAGCGTACTGCGATGAGGAACAGTGAGGTTTACTCAATCGTTTGTTGCAACCATACCAACGGCGATAGAATGATTCAGTGGCACCAAATTTTATATCTTCGACTGTCCCCCTGTGCTTCCAGACCAAAAGTGGTGATTATCGTGCGAAAATAATTTTAACGGCTCCTACTGCACTTTCAGAGTCCAGCCATCAGTGTGTGCTTCAGCAATGATCTCGTCGAATGGTGTGTGAAGTGTTAGATCAACTCTAGTTATCTAGCAGGTGGCATGGTGAGTGCATGGATAATTTAGATTTTACATGAGTGTGCGCTCAAGATCGGTCAGTTATGGTCAGCTGCAGCAAGACACATTGGCAGCGAATCGAATTCATCTCGATATCACATTCTCGGATCTGCCAGAAATTCAGAATGGCTCGAAGAACACTTTCGTTGGGATTGCTATCTCAGGCTGTGTATCCTACGTGGGCGCGTTGTCGCAGGGCATATATCTCGTGTCAGAGACTTTCCTGGTTGGTTGGTTTGTGCTCTTCGGGTCAGTGAATCCTACGTTCATTAGTATGTCCAGGATTCTGAATCGCCCTATACCCGCACACTCTAGACTTCATTTCCCGTCCTACGGATCCAACACCCCAATCGTGTACGTTTGTCCAGGTTGACTCTACCTGTCGTTTAAACAACGTGTAAACAACAGACATAATAGGAACATGGACATCCTTGTACATCGGCTGATTACAGATACTGCGTTATACTCGTGTTATCGTTCTAAGCACAGTAATCAGCACGTCACTCAAAATGGGATTTTATGCGGAAGAACACACCCTTGGCTACTGCTTGAGTGGCCTCAAATATTTTATATGGGATGGACAGGAAAGACGCGTGTTCCTACGCTATAGTGCTAAACACTGGTGAACACTGCCTGTTGCCTGACTCCCTGCCTGGGGGTGCTACACCGAGGTATGTGCAATATCTGGTGCAGGAGGATCCATACGCAACGAGGCGTCCTTATCATGTCAGGGTGGGTCTAGACCAAAGGTGGCGCTTGATGAGTCTAATCTCATTGCCCACTATGATTCGTGAAGTTGTGCGAGGCGTGGTGGAGGGGTTTGGAGGAATGTCCGATGTTGATGCCCTTTGATAAGCGGATTCCACAGTAGTTTACTTTTCATGGTGTATCGAACCTTCGTGCCTGCAGGCGTGATCTTGTTTGAGATCTGAGTTATTCTTCAGGTAAATGCCCGTGTACAGCCTCAGTTATCACATTCATGACACACCATCGATAGCATGTTAATGCTTCTGCGGCTTTAGGGCACGAGCGCTTAGGAGAGCCTTATTAGCCTGGCTGAATTTCACCGTCACTGCACTCTACTTTCACCCCAACAACATGCCTGAGCTTTCAATGGACCAACCTGATCTGGAATATATCATCAATCATATTTTTTGTCCCCTCAAGTTGCCGCAAGCAAGCGACCATACCCTTGAGAACGACTTGGCTTTATCTCAGGCGGTATTGGATGCTGCTCAAGCCTTCAATGACCAGTTGCCGTCTGACAAGCAACAGCTTTGGGCGAGAAGCTTTAGAATGCTTCAGAACCTCCGGGATTCCATCAGATTCAGCGTAATGTCCCTAAAGGAAGTTGAATCTCAGATCAATGCCATGGTGGACAAAGGTCTGTTATCTTTATCTCATTTGTGTTTTTTTATTTGTGCTGAGTATCATTTTAAAGACGTCCTGGTGTTTATGATTCGCGCGCAAAATGCTGCGGTGGTCATGAGAAAACTCGAATCTGAGACCATATTCGAATCATTCGAGATCTCTCCTGACCCCGCCGCAGTAATGGGCGCAAAGAGAAAGCTGATCTGTTCGTATCCTGGACCTGCTATCACGGTTCCAAGCACAATTGCCAATGACGCTACCTTTTCCACCGAGTTGGCGAATTTTCTCGTTTGCATGGATCGTGATGTCCTTGATGCGGCAGCGACGCGCAGAAAAGCTGGTTCTACTATTCCTGAAGAGAGAGATACAACTCACCCCCGGTATATCACCGAACTCCTGACCGGCATACTCCGTGGCCTCGGGAGCATCGCTGATGTTCCTCGCATCCGTAAGCGCATCGGAGATGACGTGCTGTGGAACAACGCGAAATTGCCATGGAGGCGGTCTCCGCTTTGGCTTGTCATTCGTGTTGCTTTACAGACGACTCTGGAGCGCAACGCTCTGGGACGAATGGCATATAAATCCTTCATGCTATTCTTGATGGCTAGGGTCACGACCCTTACCATCGGCTACAACCTGTCGAATGACATCCTACACTTTATGTCGGCAAAGATTGCACGCCGTCTTTTCAAGCTTGGAACCTCTGCTTCTCCGGAGTTATCGCAGATGGTCGTTAAGGTCACGAGTGACGTTAAGAGTATCTTAGAGGGAAGGTGGAGATCTGTTCAAGACGTGCAGCAGGCCTCACCTCCTTGGGCTCCCAAGACCCTCTCGGTTTTGCAGGATACTCACCTTTCCTTGAACACGAGCCGAGAGTACATACGCCAAGCTTTGCTGAACCAACATTCATCTTACCCATCAGCCCCATTCAACCCCAGCCACCGTGCACGTGGGACAATCGATGATTTCCTTGACGCTGATGCTAGCTTCTTAATAGCTGCCCATGCTGCAGAACCATCTCTTTCCCTGATAGACTTCGAAACGGTTGTTAGATCAGGGATCGATGATTGGATAGTGCGCGTCCCATCTCATAGCATCGATTCCGCATGCATTTCGATTGAGGCGTGTGCTTCTGCATACTCCTTGCGAGCGCTGGAAGCTTACAAGGGAAACCCGGAGAATATGTCAATGATGCTTCTCACTCTTTTCGAACTCTGGGTAGCCATGGATAAGATCGTTATCAAACAAATCCCACTCCTAGCGAAATATCCTCCCGAAGTCCCACAGACCCTTTGGAAGAACCTCCTGATCCGAAAATCTCTTGCCCTTGATCGTTTGAAGCAGTTGCGCGCCTACTTGGAAATGCGTCATTGCCAGGCTTCCAACCATCTATCAGTGTTCTCATCTACCAACAATGACAGGTCGTTCGCAGTGCAATATTTTTACCAGTCATCCATGCTGCGGAATTTGAAGCTGAAAATCGAGGCGGACGCTCGGGAGGAGCGGGATAAGAAGTTGGTTGAGCTTCGGACCCTCAACGAGAGGTACGCTTCCCTCCAGACAAGCGCGGCAAGCTTATCACATGAATACAATATCGATTCCCGGGGTTATCAGTATCACGCTCGGTGGTGTTCTAAATGTTGCCTGGAAGGGCAGATGCGATACATGGCTATTACAGTTCATGAGTGGCCGCTACCGCAGCATGAACTGGAGGCAATCATGGTTGTATTCGAGCTAGCATGCCCCACTGCGTTCGACATGTGGCGATCTATATCATTCCATATCCTCGTCGACATCTGCACTCCAGAACGTACTTTGTCCACTCCTCCTTTCATCATGCTGCCGAATTATAACGCCTTGCGGCAATACCGCAAATGTCATCCACGGCAAAGGCTAACTTTGGCGTCGGAAGCCAAACCCTTCACTGCGTGCCATTACCATTCCCAAAGTATTCCCACGGTGACCGACCGCATCTGTGTGAACAACGGTCTCGTATTCAAGCCTTTTGATATCACTACGGAAGCATGGATAACAGACGCACTGCTGCACTGGGATTCCAGCAAAATGTGCACTTTCCTTCTTCCCAAGGGACCGTACTATGATATGCAGCAGTACCTTGCAGGAACGTCGCACACCTCAAACGAGGTCATCGCCAACCAAGCGGATTGTCACAAGGATATGTCCATTCACGAATTCATCGCTTTCGGAACTTTACGGAGCGGACCGCTACTGCAATGGATGAATGTGCTACGTGAACTCCATGCAAGAACGCTAAATTTTCGATGCGAGGAAGTCCATCTGTTATTAGCGCAAGCCGTTTCACAGGTTGGCCCAAGTTCGTCTGACGAGGGCCTTCTGTGGCACGAGGAGCTGAACAGCATACCCTTCCTTAGCGCGTTGCTCGGAGAGCTGGAGTCCTTGATGGCAAGCGTCGAAGAAAATTGGTTGGAAGGTATCACGATAAGCACTATCATTATGATTGTGTGTCGTGTCTTGTCCTCGACACAGGAAGAGAGTATCAAAAATCTGGGATACTCATTGCTTCGTAGGATACGGACAGCGACCTTTACGTTGCTTCAGCAGCTTTCGCGGAAAATGCAAGCCAGCGACGACGAGATGGCCAGTCGTGTTTTGCAAGGACGTCTTCGTGATATGGCCGCCACCTGTCGAAGCACCTTTGATGCTGACGGAGATCCTTCGCTGTTCCTGACATGTGATGACGACATCAAGATATTTACGTACTGTGCGGTCATGATTTACGACAATACTCCAAGTCAACTGGGCAATCTGTCACAATATTCCAAGCTACTACTGGAGCGAGACAAGAGATGCTGTCATGCATTAGAAGCTGCTATTCGTCAATACGTAGAGATTCACAGGGAGGGTCTCGATTGTGCGGTGGCAGAAATATGGGGCAGCTACAGACGAGGAACTCCTTGGAGGGCCTTGCCGACTTCGAGTTCTCGTTGGCTTGTGACGCAGACTGCACCTTCCTGTTCTCAGTCACCGCAAGCCGTGCACTACAACTTGATTGATGGGTGTTTACTTGTTGATGGGAAGCCGCTGGGTAGGCTTCCGTCTATTATAGTGCAACATCCCACCTACCAGACAATTTTCGGTGATGTTAGTTTTCAAACGTTGCAGCTCTGTTAATGCACACTAACTCATTACTTGCAGCAAGTTCTGGACATTGTTCCAGCTGATATTCCTGGAATGGAGTATGCGACACGCGGGAACCCCTATGGCCATCAGGTTAGTCGCCCTTGTTGTCATCGCTCAGCAGCTAAAATAATACATTTACCTGTCAATGAAGGTATCTTTTGCTCTCCGTGACCCAAATGATCTTATCATCCGCGCGAAACATGTCGAACAAGGCTCGCATATCTTTCAGCTCATTCCGAGCCAGAAATTTGTGGGGGACTTACCGATGACCTTGATAGACGGTCATACTCATTGGCTCAACCTGGACAAAAACGAAATAGAGATTCGGCCAGCGGAGCATGCGTGGCAATCTTCGCCTAAAAATTGGGTCCTGCGATTTGCTGTTTCGGGTCCCTCGACGCTGCAGAATGCCAGTGGTGCCACTCTTGTCGACATACGTAGCCACACGTGGGACATGATCTCCAAGAGGATGCGTCCTCTGGAAGATGCCTGCTACATCATGGTCACATACAACAAACCTTCCGTTCACTCTCACTCACTGAAGGCTGATTTACCTCGATATGGCCTGGAATTCTTCGTTGACGAGGACGGGGAACTGCAGTCTCGTAACATGCGTAACATGGTCGTTGATGATAACCAGTCTACTGGAACGATGTTAGGATTGGTCAATCAACTCATCATGCGTCCGAAGTCGCAAATCATAGACGAACATCCCCGTACTGTCATCATTCCAGATGGTCGTATCTCATACGTCGTTGACGAGCATCACGTCCAGGTTACCATTAATACCGAAGGCGCCCGAGTGGCGTATCACTTGTACAGGGTTGATAAAGATCTACGCTGTCTTGCTGGGCTTGTAGGTTTGACGAATAAGCTCTATCAGGCGCTCCTCCATGCTGTTACAAGCGGTTGTCTCCCTGATCCTCTGACGGGTCGAACAGGGACAGAGGAGGCGTTGCATCTCATGCGTTCTGCAGCTTGCAGGTCTTTCATGACACTTCGCCCTCGTGATACAGATCTTTTGCGCGAAATCAGTTCATTGTCCACCATGCGCGTCTGGTATCCCACAGATCTTCAGAAGATGCAGAAAGTTTCTTGGTCGTGTCTTACATCCCTAGCTCAACACCACGGTTTTCATCCAGCTGCAAAATCTATTATGGACTACGGCATGCGGCTTTCAACTTTCTCAGAGGGATCTTCGGACCTTCATCTTACACTTGATCTTCCGCCTTTCACTGACCACCTTCTCGAGCGCGCGTCCGTCCGTGCATCTGCAGTCTACCCTGACCAGTTTTCTCTTCCACTTCTGCTCGGTGACAAAGATGTCATCTATGCTTCCCGCGATGTACCTGATAAAAACGCAGAAGAAAGGGCATTCCACACTGCTTTCATGACACACCAGTGGCCGAGCGGGCTTCCAGTGCAACGGGATATCCTCAGTTTGTTTACTCGGTGGAAGAATGTCCAGGGCATTGGTGAACCATCGCTCAGCTTGCGATACTCCACACACTGGCTCCAGCCATTTCATGATATCTTCCTTTCTGCGTACGACCGCTGTCGTGTTGCTACGAAAAAGGACACATTCTCGCTCGTCTTCATTCTGGCTTCAGTATCATATGGCTCGTTGGATGAGCACGCACTCGTCCCGACAATCCTGGCCTTCGCCACTATCCCTGAAATTCGCACCCTGGGTGACCCTCCGGAGTTCGCGTCATATGATCTCTCGGATGGTTTCGTTCCTTCCAGTGCGACGTTGCACTCCATTATCACTTTGTGTACCAAAGATTATGAAACCAGCCAGGAGAGATACTTGTCTGCAATGAACTGGGAAGATGAAACGGCTCTTGGGAGGCGTCGTCATTCAGCTTTTGAAGATAGGTGTCGCTCTGAAATGCATCTCATTCTCAGAAACATTCAGGACGCTTGGCCGTGCAAAGATCCTCCAGCGCTGAATACGTCACAGGTGAATTGCTACAATCTCAATGAACTGTCGGAGAAACTTCGCCCAGTACATCACAGCTGTTGGGCAAACCGTCGTCTGAAGCAACACTTGGATGTCCTGCAAGAGACTCTCAACCGCTACCATACCATTTATTCTCCGTCGAAACTACCCTCACAATACGATTTTGACTTCCACCCTCAAGGCTCGGCTGTTGCTTCACCAGCCTCCTCCGTCGACCATAAGTACCTCTTCGCTAGAAATCCGCCTGTTATCCGCATGAATGGGTTTTCCCATGTTCTGCCCAATTCTGATCGGGGAGATTTGGTATCTCCGGACACCATAGTCACAGCGAGGTTGCAACAGCTTATCAACGACTTTCGCAAAATCAATAAATTTCCCAATGACTACGTCCGCAATGACTACGCCGTTGTTCTGGACCAGAGCAGATCAACGTTCTGCAAAGAAAACCTTGTTTCCTCACCAGATTCTGCGCCATACACAACGAAAGTATTGCTGGAGTATCATTCTCTTCATAACCAGCAATTCCGAGATGCACTCACATCTATCGTACACGTCCTCTCCCCTATCTCTGTTGCCGAGCACGCGCTGTATAATGCTGGGCTGTGGCTGCGAGTCACACCAAATCTCCTCTTCACTCGCATGGCTTCTGCATCAGAAAGTTGTTTGGGGAAGGCGTGGCGTACGGCTCTTGTCTGCCTGTCGCAGATCCTCTTGCAACTGCAACGCTCGCGTAGGCTGTTTATGTTTGCCGCTAGCAAAAACTGGAGCGAGTTCTTCAAAGAAATGGAGAACGAAGAATTCGAAAGGTCCGATTCGGAGCTGTACCCTGATTGGCTTTTAATACAGGTACATTTCAGAGAAATCATTCGTTCATTATTATTGATAATAAGTGTTGCAGATTGAAAGTCGGTTCTTAGCACGGCCTGTTCAAATGAAGGTTACACGGGAGATGATGTCGCCCTCCGAGGGGGGAAATACTTCTCTCCAACTAAACATGGGTGAAGGGAAATCCTCTGTGATTGTCCCTCTCGCAGCGGCTGCGCTTTCTGACGGTCACAAACTGGTTCGAGTCATTGTGCTAAAGTCGTTGTCTGCCCAGATGTTCCAGCTCCTGGTAGAACGACTAAGCGGCCTTGCACAGAGGCGCATTTTCTATATTCCATTCTCCCGCACTCTTTCCATCGACTCATCGAAAGTGCAAATATATCGTAACCTGATGCAAGAATGCATGGTCACCAAGGGCATCTTGATCGTGCAACCAGATCATATTCTGTCGTTCCAGTTGATGGCCGTTGACCTTCAGCTGCTCCCTCAATCTGAAGCTGCCAAAGATATACTGCAGACTCAGTTGTGGCTCGATAATCATACACGCGACATCCTGGACGAAAGTGATGAAATTCTGCACGTTCGCTACCAACTGGTGTATACTGTCGGCCTCCAAAGGTCGCTTCAGGGTCACCCTGACAGGTGGACCACCACACAGCAAGTTTTGAGTCTTGTCGCGGAGCATGCTACTCGGCTCACGAGCGAATTTCCCTCGGACTCGGAGGTGTCTATTCGCCCCCATGGAGAGTTTCCTTTCGTTCGAGTTTTGCACCCCACAGCAGGCGAAAAATTAGTCCAATGGATCGCACAGGATGTTATTAGCGGGGCACTTGAAAATATCAGTTTCGATCAAGCACCTCTTTACGTCAAACAAGCAGTCCATCAGTTCATCGCAACTGAGA
The DNA here is from genome assembly GCA_016758765.1 of Suillus cothurnatus. Classification (NCBI taxonomy): domain Eukaryota; kingdom Fungi; phylum Basidiomycota; class Agaricomycetes; order Boletales; family Suillaceae; genus Suillus; species Suillus cothurnatus. The sequence continues at coordinate 161,368 of JABBWL010000070.1, forward strand.
ATATATCCGACACTTGTACTAGCTTGGTGGAAGAACGCTATAGACACACCACCGTCTGGCCTGGCCTTCTAGTCCTGCGTGGACTACTGGCATGTGGTATCTTGGTGTACGCCCTTAAAGAACGCCGCTGGCGCGTGGACTATGGTCTCGCCCCCAAACGAACGATGTTAGCCGTTCCATTCCGTGCTAAAGACATGCCCTCTTTGCGTGCAGAGTTTGGCCATCCGGACGTTGCTGTCACCCTCACGTGCATGTCATACTACTATGGGGGCCTCACGCTCCAGCAGCTGATATTATGCTTCGAGCTCCTGCTGAAGCAGGATAATCCCGCTCTTGAGTATGAATCCTGGGTACTTGGACTTCAGTCCGTCCCAGAAAGTCTACGGCACCTTAGCGGAATCAACACAGAATCCGTAGACCAGCTCGGCGACCTTCAGCGACTGTTCGTATTCAACAAGGCAGTCGTAGATTTCTACCTGTCTCGAGTTGTTTTCCCCAAGGAAGCAAAGGGATTCCCCAGTAAACTCACCTGCTCCGGATGGGATCTCGCTCAAGCAAAGAATCATCTCACAACCGGCTTCTCTGGTACAAACGACAATCGATATCTACTACCGAGTTCAATTGTGCAGCGCAACCTCGCCTACCAATGCAGCACGAATGCGCGAGTCCTAGCATTTCTTCTGCGCCCAGAAAACAACTCCTACAAACGCATACCACCTGGCCAAAAGGTGTATGACTTCATTGATTCTCTCGTCGCACAGACCCCCGAGGTCCGCGTGCTCCTAGACGTGGGAGCGCAGATGCTGGAATTGAGGAATCAGGAGTTGGCCAAAGCATGGCTTCTAGTCACCCCCAACGCCCGAGCTGCAGTCTTTGTCAATGACGACGATGAACTCGTCGTTGTCAGTCCGGATGGGACAGTCGAACCCCTTGTGTTGTCTCCCTTCGCACAGCAGCTCGACCAATGCGTCATATATCTAGACGACGCCCATACGAGGGGAACAGATCTCAAGCTGCCTTACGGTTTCCGAGCTGCTGTCACGCTTGGCCCCAAAGTCACGAAGGACCGGCTAGTGCAAGGTTCGTCATTCCAGAGCTCGTGCATATAGGTCTTGATATTGACCGATGATAAAGGATGCATGCGAATGCGCAAGCTGGGCAATGGGCAATCAGTGATGTTTTTCGCTCCAGCTGAAGTTGACCGGAGCATTCGTTCAGCAACCAAGAAAGCTGATACCGACCGTGTCGATGTGTCAGATATCTTGCTCTGGGCGATGCTCGAAACTTGCAACGACATTGAGATGCGTGCATTATCCTGGGTCCAACAGCGATCGGACTTCGATACACGGCATTCTGCATGGATTCAATTCTCGCACACCCCTACCACTTCGATTTCTACCCTGAAATCAGCCTGGTTGCAGCCAGAGGAACATTCATTAGAGGAATTGTACGCGCCACGCAGTTCTTCAGAGATATCCCAAGTTCTCGATCCAGACATTCAAAGGAAGTGCATAGAGCTCAGAATTCCATTAGATTCTGAGAAGAGGATGGACGAGGAACAAGAACGGGAGGTAATCCATGAGGTAGAGAGAGAACGTCAAGTGGAAAGACCACCCAAGGTAGAACCTGCAGCCCAGAACGTGCATGTGGACGTTCGTCGATTCGTGAAGTCCGGCCAAATTGCTGCGGATTCTTCTGCGTTCATTCAAGTGCTATCCAGCCTTGACGACACTACCGCTGAATTTGATGAGCGCGATCAGTGGGCACACAATGTTTTAGTCACCCGCGACTTCGCTAGCACGGTGGGGACTATCTCTGGCATCCAAAAAGTGGACGACTATCTGCGGCCCGTCAATTGGATCGTATCCAGTAACGTTGGTCACCCAATGCTGGTAGTCATGAGCCCGAATGAAGTGGACGCACTACTACCTGATATCCGCACGAGCAAGGTAGTTCACCTGTGCATATACACTCCTCGCATCATACAAACGATGCAGGCATGCGACAACCTTCGACTGTATTGTGTTCCTTCGGCCCCATGGTCGACACCATCAGAAGCGCTTATCTGCCAGCTCAACCTTTTTGCGGCCCAACTCTATTTCTCCGATTACAACACCTATCTATACACTTGCAGCTTCTTAGGACTCAACGCGCCGGATTTGGGGGGAGATGTGACAGCCGATAACGACGGGTTCATCGAGATGGACAATCGTCCTTCCGCGAGAGCATCATGCATGTTCAAGCGATCCCAGCTTCCTCCACTGAAGAAATTGTTCGGAATGAGAAGGAAAGGCATGGGGTATCTACCAACTCATCTCGGAAAAATGCTCAATGGCCGCATCCTGACCGAGAAGGACTTTCAATGAATCCTAGGTCTGTTTACTAGTGAGTTCTTAGCGTCTCTTTACCAGGGACCTGACTGACTCCAAATCTGGTCAACAGCCACTGAATACGACATCAACCGTCTGACATCAGCGAACCGATGAACAAATTGAAATACCATAGCTAACTATCTATTGTCAACAATCACTACAATTGCCATAAATATGGCCGTGGGGGTTATATGACCTTGCATAGTCACGATGTGTTTTTATGGCGACCAAGTCACTTATCGTGTGCTCGATGTACCGTCTTATACTTGTATTATCCTGTGAATGACAGATGTAGTCCAAGCCAACTAAGTGAACTACGGGTTCGTCAGCGTCAAGGCGAGCGCAAAAATTGTGTCACGCAACAATCAATAAAATAATTAATATAGGTAGTTTAACTCCTACGTGATAGACACTTGGCTAAGCCGACTAAAACATCCATTATACGCTTTACACGGTGTCCTGCAACTAGTTCAGATCATCTCCGCCATGGAAGTTTTGCATCTACACTGCCTTTGCGACGCAGGTTAGAAGAGTATATACAACATATGATGACGGAGCTCCTAGATAATGTCGTTTGTGACGTCCATTTCTCACAGTCACGGGATTAGTCAATATTCATAAGCTCATGGTCTAGACTGCCGTATCGAACAACATATTACTAGACTGCCAAATCGAACAAGATATTGCGATTTTGTTCGGTCCTCTACTAAACGTTACAGAAGTCGATTGCCCTTAACGAAAAAAACAATCTACAATTTCTAAAACAACAGGTACATTGGGTAGGTGAAGGAACTGCGGTAAGTGTTAGCACACCAAATTACATGCTAGCCGATCTGGCACTTCGTTCTGAAAACAGATGTAATGTGCCACCTTGACGCCGATACTTATTTTGCACATGCCCACTGCTAATACATACTATGCGCAAAACATACAAGACCAGCCCGTTCCAAAGACAGAGCAGACACTAAGACTTAGACCCAAGACTGCCATATTGGCGCAAGTTCTGAACAGTTCCGGAAAAATCTTTCGCCAGGAAGCCTGGCAGCAATCAACATGAAGGTGCGCGACTCCGGGATTGCCTTCGCAGAGCAAGTTTATTTATTTGGATCAGTCTGGGTAAGCGTAAATAATGGCAACCATAATGGCTACTCCGGTTCAATGGCACTAGGATGATGGAATTTTTGGGAGATGGTCAGGTATGCCTGGTGTCTTATTTTGCAACTGATTGATCTTTATCCCCCATACGCTCGAGTGTACTTTAATATACTAATACTTGTCCGAGTTCCGCCACTCACCTAGTGCGCCTCTCATGTTTGCGAATTTCAACTAATACCCTTCAGTTGGTGGCTGTGAATGCCTTCCTCCACGAGGGCCATTTTACTTGGGCAGCTTTTACGACTGATGCCGCATGTAGACAACAATAGATGCTGCGGATGGGGTTGTGAGGAGATGGTGGGGTATATTTAGTATTTCATTCAGTGTCTGATTGGTCTGGCTTCAGATGTCGTGGCATCTTGAATGAGTTGCAACACACATGCGATAGAACATTTGTCGTCGCAATCATGGATACAATTGATTGCATAGAGAGCAACCCTATGACTTAACCGGATTGGAGGGAAGAATAATTTTAGCAGTAGGCGGCATGCTGAGCAGTATCGATACTACTATTATCAATCAAAATTATTTATGCCTCAAATGATATTCCATCTCTGTAGCAGTGCGTGCGACGTTATGATTACATCAAAGACAACTATTGTAAATGGTATATACGATGACGAAACCGGATCGAGCTACTCAGAATTGAAAGCGGCATCCTCTAGCGCCTTTCTCTGTTCCGCTAGTGCTGTAACGGACATCCGGGAGACAACCTCTGGTGTCAGGTCCTCACGATGATTTTTACCGAAAATCTTTCTAAACAGTAGTGTTAAATATCTAAGAAAATTGCCGACAAAACAATCAATACCTGGTCCACCATTCCAGAAGTCGGTCCACCCTCTGTTGTGTGACAGGGCCAGGGACGTTCTCGAAAAAGTCCACGACGTTGCTCCAGAAGACTTCATAGTCAAAGTCGCCGTCAACGGTGCACCAAGATGAGATGTTGGAGAGCGCGAAACGAACCTGTTAGATACACAATGGGAAGATGTAGACAGTGCGTGGTGACGTTTACTCACTTGGCAGACGACATAGGCCAGGGAACGAGAAGTGACTTTCCTCATATTGATGATGGAGGCCACGCAAGTTTTCACCTTGACCTGATTTAATTGTCGCCGGGCGCGCCTGTTATTTTCAAGGATGTCAGCTCTGTCGCCGTCCTTATCAGCTTCTTTGGCGGACGATGGAGATGTAAACACAGTCTTGAAAGCCTAACACGACAGCGATGAACATAATCATGGATAAGACCGGAGACAACTAACCTGAACAAGAATCTTGGATTTGAAGAGGCCATGTTCCAGATTGTCGAGTTTGACTGTGTAGTTCTCATACAGGAACAATGGCCAGGAATTTTCCGAAACGATATAATCTGACATTCTGTCGCGGATACCAGCCCTCACACTAGGTAACCATTAATGTCATATAATAGTTGATGAAGGCCGATGCTCACCAGTTATCACCCCAGTCCCATTCAGAAGGGCATAGTAACATGCCGCAAATGTCGTGGACGAAGCCGCGTGCATGCTTGTCATCAGACTTAAGTAGAGAGGGTGGGTGAAAGTCTTGATTGATCCAGGCGGCGATGAGGTCCTTGAGAGTGGAGGTATCGTCACCCTGCGTGGCATCTGCTCCTCTTTTGAGCTATGACACTATCAGTATACAGAGCAAAATTTTTTTTTTGAGAGGTTGTACCTGTTTCAGCATATCTTGAGAATCATCCATGTCAAGTTGCGCAAGCCTTTCATGCAGCCACGGCAGGACCTGCGAGAGTATGATATAACCACGCTGCAAAAAATCTTGTCTGGTTGATACCATTAATCTTGGTATGGAACAAAAAAGGTAATAACATACTCTGGGGTGGCGTCCTCCGAGCCCTCCTCGTACCTGCGATCATTTTCGGCAATTAAATCTTCCAGGTTGGTGTAAAGGACACCCATGCGGCGAATAGCCCTGCCTTGAGAGACGTAGAAGGTCGTCTTTCTATGAGGATCGATGAGCAAAGGATATGGCCTAGAGCGCAAGATGATGAACCTCTGCTTGCCTCTTCTTTCTTGCCTCATGGTTTCCAGTTCGTCTTCCAAAGCAGCGATGCAACGCTTAGCCCTCGCCTCCGTAGAGGTAGGGACTGCCCCAGAGAGGTCTGGAAGCGCGAGGGTGTGCGACCCGCTGTAATGGTCAGCCTCTGGCGCAGACATGGCATAAATGAGGGTGTTGAGGTGAGGTGGAGTGCAATAAAAAATATCAAGAGCGACGGGTAATAAAATAGAAAAAATGGGGAGACAGATGAAGAGAGGATGCAGGTAAAGAAAACCCACCTGCACCGTTAAATACTCCGTCGCTAAATATTAAGACGTATAGGGCAATTCCTAATGAGGAAGATGCTCTCTCGCCCTCAAAAAGGTTCACTCTATTCGCTTCCCACCTAGTGCCGCAGCGGGATGTAGAGCATACTACAATGCGATAAACAAGTCTCATGGACAGTGAATGTGCTTACCGCTGCCTTCGTCGACATGAATACGCTTCTTTCATCTTGCCCCAAGTGCGGTGCTTGGCGTCTCGCTGCCTATCATTTTCACGGTGTAAGCTGATGCGTGATGGCTGTGAGAGGTGATTCATCATGATAGTCTTCGAAGCAAGATCCCGCAATCTAAGATGTCGAGAGGAAGTCGTAAATGTCGGGTTGGAGCAGTATGAGCTGCATACCTTGAGCGTTCATTCTTCTTATCCTCCTGGTATTCCTTCCCCTTATCACGCTCGCTGAATCATGGTCTGAGGTCCTTAGCGCTTGGAGCCAGTGGTACACCCTTCTCAGTCTCCCAGCCGTGTGGCCATTTCGTCGGGCGTATGGCAGTAATTGTTACTTGCTAGCACCATGTCAGTATATGCGCACAAAACGCCGAGATATAAGTATGACTACCTTTTTTAAGTCCCCAGATAAACGTCCTTTACCCCCAGGTGTGCACAGTAGATTCTGGTTGATATCTCGAACAGAGCAGCATGTACATTTGCAGTATCCGAGAAAGCAAGCCTATCGATCTTTACTGCAGGATTCGCAGAAAACAGATAAGGGTCGTGTGGATGAAGACAGACCGATTTGCGACATGTTGACCGGGACACACCCTGGCATTTACAATCGAGTCATGAGAACGGGTCGAGAGATGAACGATGCCACTCACCGGCAGCCAAAGCCAAAAGAAAAACCGCGCACACGATCTGCATGATCAATCCAATGCTGATAACTGAACTCGTGCGATTCTCGGAAGACCTCAGGATCGTTTGCGATGGCCCTGAAAGACGAGCGTCAGAGACAAAGTCGAGACAACAAAAGTGATTTACTAGTGACCAAAGATTGCCAACAGCAGTCACACATGGAGGAATGAGGTAGCCTTCCCAAATCATGTCCTTGGTCGCGCGATGCGCAAAGCCTGTATTGCAAGGTCGTCCTTCAATGTCGCGTCACCACAACTCAAGTGAGATGTACCTGCAAGACTGACGGGTCTCCACCTCGAACTCTCGAGTATGAACGCAGTAACTTGCGGCAGCATTTCCTGATCATCAAATATCAGGAGCTATCTCAGTTAGTAGTTGAACAAAGAGAATGCATAACCTACGCCGAATACTCTCTGCGATATCATCAAGTTCCTCTTGTACGCAAGTCTGCGCGTCCGTATGAATTGTAGCAGCCATCATCATGTTTGTGATTGGAGACGAAGTCTACATCAGTTGTCGAGTTAAGACGTGATGCAATGTAAGAGCTCGCCACATTAGAACCAGCCGCAAATCTCCCTCCTGCAATGTATCCTAGTTCTTTGTCTTCGAGCTGGTACTGTTTCAAGCTTCACAGTGGTGAGCGAGGACACTGTCAGAACAACAAAACACGAAAGGCGTACCCTGACAAGTCATGAAGCTCTCAGGAATTGAATGGCTCGATAATACGACCTGCCCATCAATGGCACTCTGCGAGCAGACTGAACGAGGGTGGGGACGCGCCTGCCTAAATGTGAGAGTGATGTTTGTTAGTAAATGATAGCGAAGAAATGATGACCCCACCACAAAACAATATCCTCCTGGTTCCGTCGTGGGGAAGTTGTGCTCTGGAGGTAGCCTAAACACCGTCCCACTTCTACACAATCCAGAACTGACTAGCACCACTTTTTATCCATAGCTGCGCAAACTGATAACGGTCTCAACGACCGCAGAAAGTGTGGGGCTTGTGCGTTTCTTCATGGACAATGGACGCTATTCCTACAGGGTTTTAGATATTACACATCTGCGGGAGCTGGAGCAGGGATACTAGTAGTACTCACCAAACTTGATAACAATCATGTTAGGAAGTCCGCATTTTACTGGCCGTGACATTTTGTAGAGGTCGGGGTGGGCGACTTTCTACGGCGCTGACTCAACCAAAGAGTCGCAACGAAATCATGAGTATCCTGGCTGCCAGCGAAATTCTGACTGTCACTGCCCTGGTAAAGTGGGTCGTGTTCGAATCCTGGATCCTCATCCAACCAACCACCATTATCAGACGCCAAATCTGAATCTTCTTGAGTTAGCGTGCTGTCGGTGTCGCGCTTCCTTTTTCGAGTATGGCCGTCGATGTCAACCTCAAAATGTGAACTCGTCAATTCTCGAGCGAGTGGGTTGATATGCTTCAGAATAGTGGCATTCCTAGTAGCTAGTATATGTTAAAAACACGTCAAAAACACTGCATGTTTTTAACTACCTAGTTTTTCACGCAGCCCTAATACTAATCAGATGTGTGTCGAAGGAGCAGGTGACATGTGTATCCGCGTGACTCAGATGCGAAAAGTAACACTTTTCGCATCAATGAGTCACGTGGACGGTCTAGAACACGTCGACTGGTCCGAGCGTTTAGAATTGATTTGAAGTTGGGGCGTAGAAGATATAGGATCCTTACAAATGAATTAATTACCGACTCTATCATGATCTAGATACTCACACTAGCAGGTGTGCCAAACATTTGAGGCGAAGTTAACTTGAAGGGCGCGTCACTTACTAGTAGTACTGAGCAGGTAAAACAATATAAAATTATGGACGCGGTTCAACCTGCAAGTATAGTAACTGTGGGCTAAACATTTGGGCCCCATACAACATGCAAAGAATCGTATTGTAGCTTCCATTGAACGAGGTCAGAGTACGAGAGCAAGAAATTTTCTTCAGCGACGACACCCGGCTTCCTCAACGATCTACTCAAAGCAACGCTAGCCGCCCTTCACACGCTTGTTGCGACTGTTGCCTTCACGTGAGCTCGCACCATTGTCAGCAAGGCTGTCTTGAGAAGAGATAGTGGCTGACGCTTGCAAATCCGAGGAGCTGTGCTCTGACTCAGTGCACGCGTAGGACTCGTCGTCGTGTGAGCGTTTGACGCCTCTGATGCATTCCTCGTGCCAGAGGTCATAGCGCTGGTGTGCAGTGAGGTCAGCTGCCGTCATCAATATCTTTGCACCAACGCGCCACACGACGGGGAACGTGACTGGAGCGACCTCCAAATCCGAGCAATCAGCTTCACTGTCCAACCGCCGTGAAAATGAGACCAAGCTATCTCTGATCTTGCGCACGCCTCTCTCAAGCATGACAGTAACGGCGTCCATGTCCAAGGTGGGGCCCAAAGTCTGTATAAGTTGTCAAATCAATTCAAAACACGTCCATTGATGTGACCCACCCCATGAGCCATGAACAGAGGATTAGTGTCACGAACGTCGATCCGATCCTGATTATCGCCTTTCACCCACACAAAATATTCAACTGATTGGACGTGACACCAGTCATGCTCAGCAATCCTGATAGGCGTGTTGAAAGATCGTGGCGCCGAGCGTTTGTGGATGAAATGGTCCAGAGAGAGCGGTTGGGGGTCGTCATCTCCGTTGCGTAACTCTTTGGATGCGATTGAGTCGATTTGAGGAGAGGTAAAACTTATCCCTTCACGTATGAGTACTATGATTGCTAACACTGCCTCCGGATGTGCCTCGATTTCAGACTCAACCTTGTCGAATACATGAGCCCTATTCTGTGACAAAGCACATTCGCCGACACCGGGAATCACCACCACCGATGTTGTATCCTCCAACGCCGTGATGGTGATGGTCATATCAGGGTGAACTACCCCACCCCTGATCTTCAATGGGTAGTTCATGCAGATGGTGGGGTGAACTAACTCGCGATCATAAGGAAGACATGCGATGGCTAATGTGAGGCAGTCTTTGATATAATCGAAGGAGGCTTCGTGTAGAATGCTAGGCATGTCGACGACCAAGAGATGTTTGTCGTAGTCGTAAGCAAGCCTGTACCAGTTAAGCAATACTCAAAATAGACGGATCCATTTACTTTACCTCGGCTTCGTCGAAATTTGGCCCGCTTCTCCTACCGCATGTTGTATTGACTTGAATTCTTCCGGTCTCACGCCATGAAATACCTGTTAGATTTGGTAAGCATACCAGCACGTTGAATTCAGTGACTCAGAACTTCAAGTTACCCTGTGGCTTTTATCTGGTGTCAGTTCAACTACATACTTCAACACCTCCCTCACATCTTCAACCCAATCAGAATGCCATGCCATAAATATTTCATTTCTCGTAGGACTTACTTGAGGTAAGAACTTCAGGACGCAGAGACTTCTTGGGAACATTGCCACACAACGCATCTGTGATGGTAGGGACACTCTCAGCTGGCTTGTTCTGCCTTACCTCTTCCGCAGGCATGGGTATTTTGGCGGATCCTTTTTTATTTTCGCTTGGTGAAGGCAGTCTTGGGCATTGTAATTGCTTGTGCTTGTGATCTGATTCTGTGAGCGCTGGTGTTGTTTGTGGAGTTGTAGACATGGATCTAGCCTCATAGCGCCTGTATGTTTTTGGCGCAAAAGAGGTGTACAAGGAATGCTGGTCCACTTGAGTTACTACTGTAGACACTGGCATGGCTGTTGGATGTTGAGCTGTGTCTTTATGTGAAACGTAAGACCAAAATGTGGAAGCTCCGAGATAACAGCTGGTAGATTACAAATGATAATTATCAAATCGGAATCGGGCACCGGAGACAACAAATGTCACATCATCATAGCAAGTATTAGTAGAGTGTGGCTTGGGAGTCCTACACCAGTCTCCAATCATTAATATTAATATTTCTTGGATCATACAAAACTAAATGACTGCACAGCTAGAGTTACGTACTAAATCTACTTAGTCAGTGGAGGCCTTATGAATAGGCTGAATCACCACTACCCCTGTCTTATATTGTCACTTCCAGTAGGAATGAATTTCAGGTGTTCACACCCGGCTATCTGTCACTCTGCGTGCTTCCTTATTTAACTATGGGAAGGTATAAGACAGGAACTGCTAGATTCATACTGATACAGGAGTTCGGGAGTCCCCTTCTTCAGTCTTCGAAGGCGCAGAAGCTCAGAAGCACAAGTGGAATTCTGCATACGCGAGTATATAACTTCAAGCTCGGCACATAGTCAAGAAAAATCCGAAGAAGGGTCTTTCGTAGATATAATCCACGCGAACTTGTTGTGATCGAAGAGGGAAATGTCAGATATGAATACGACAAAGAAATTGATAAACTAGAGTCAGAATGCAAGGCAAGCTTGCTTCACGAGTACACGGTATTTCCCTTGTCAGGTGGTTTCTTACAAACCAAGGAGCTACAGAGGCGTAGACCACTATCTTGTGATACTGGTGGTCAAACATCCTAGAGCTGTGTCAGCAAGGGAGCCCTTGGGTACAGCGGAGTCCCGGTGTGACAATTAAGTTTTCTTTGGGCTGATATTAGCTTTACTTACTTACTTTACATTCTTTACATTTGTGGCTTATATAAGGATGTTTCCCTTTCACCAGTACCAGTCTGAAGTTTGATGATATTTCACTACCTCTGAGCTTGAGCCTAGATCAGAAACCCTTTAGGGTCAAACACTGTCTTCTAGGACATAGCAGCTAGGCAGGGTATTGGCCACATATTGGTTAGGGAGTGATCCTACTACCTAGCCAAGTTTGTGCATCACACCGGACCGTATATGAACGCCACGAATACGCCTATGACAACGTTCTTCCAGTCTATGTGGAGGCTGGTTGCAATCACCATTTCCATCGGACTGTGATCGGTGATGCAGGAGGGCCACGTCCTCAAGTGATATGCCTTGGTGTACTGCAACCCTGAGGCTCAAGGTGAGTGAGGCAGAGTATCGACGCCTGCCGCTGGGAAACTGAAGATGGCACAGACTTAGCGGTGCCCATGTAAGGTGATGTGTACTCACTGCTCACTCATGAGTCATTGTTTGAACGGCACGCCCTAATAACGAGCAAGCTGTCAAGAACGGCAACAGCAAGAAGAACCTCGCTTCGGACATGAGGCCTGGGGGTGTGAGTGGGGAGTTTGCAGCCTGAGGTGGGGACTCGCTTTCTTCCGAACGAGTCGTTGGCCATAAACTCACGTGCCACCGGGCGTGCCTGCTCAGTGCACACCGGAAATAGCTTGAAGCCCTCAGAACTTAGAGAGGACTGCGAGCAAGATAAGCTGGCGTCAGGGAAATTGCGTGCACGCCCATTGATGTCCGCTGCATAGTTTGGGAGGGAATTGGAGGGAGCAGGCGTTGGCTCTGCAAAAATGCATGCTTATGCGGTGATTGAAAAATTAGTATTAGTTGAATGTGGGAAGATTTGATCAAGTCCCCCTGGGATCATATCGTAAGGATAGTACCTGACCAGAGTCACTAACTTGAAGTCAGTCGCAGAAACCAACCAATTGAACGACCGGGACTCCATTGCGTGTGAGCTACGTCGGTCACTGTGCGCTCTCAATCCCTTCATGTTCAGGTCTATCTCGCCATGACTCTCAGACTGTAGCTGTCCGCAGCCTTTAACTCAAATGCCTTCGACTACTAGTACTACCGATGGACTTCAACTGGCAGTCTGTACCCGGGTCAGACGCGGCATGCAGATTGGGAATAGCTTCTACTTCCGTAGGCATGAGTGTACTAGTATCAACCTGTGACTCAACTCGGAAGCCATGGCGCTGTTATTAATTTGTACAGCTCTAGTCTTGAATCCTGCAAGAATCGATACCTACAGCAGGGAGCTTGTAGCACTCATGTCGTTCCAGGCTCCAGCTGAGAGCCTATTCGCTACGTAGGTAAGCGTCCTTAAGCCTAGAGGCCCTGTGAAACTCTAGAATTGTCCCCCATTAAATCGACCATGCTGCTCTAATATTCTGATAATATGTAATAGGAACCTTGAGATGAGTTTAAATGCCTTCCCACTTCCACCATGACCAACCCTCAAACTCATTTTTCCCTCTGCCAAGTGCCTGGGCCGTCCTGTAGCCATTTGAACAACGCCGCTCGTACTATCACTAGTAGTCATGCCTCCAGGTAATTTTTTTTCACAATTTGATGGGCAGTCCAAGCGGTGACAACTTCAACTTCAACAGTACGCACGCCAGGTGACCCCTTCGTTCACTGGAAGATAGACGTCGAACGCGCAGAAGCGGCTAAGGCTTCTCGCCAACAGAAGCAAAAATTTGTCACCAGTGCCATGACTACTATGGCTTCTACTAATAGTGGCGCCCCAGAGAGTGGGGGCCAAACCTTGGAAGGCCTTATCAACACGTCCCACCCATGCCAGATCCAGTCTTGCTTCCTCAGCCATCCATGCAATCGTCTTGCTTCCAGGTGTCTTGGCAAGCACCTCTCACCCTGCCGCCCTTCCAACCACCACCTGCTCTGCAATCGTTGCCGCTATCACCGCCCTCATTCCCATCGCTCATACTGCCACCACCACCCCCATCGCTCTCATCGCCCCCATCGCCCATACTGCTACCATTGCCATCGCTCCCATCGCCCATACTGCCCCCATCGCCCATATTGCCCCCATCGCCCATACTGCCCCCATCGCCCATACTGCCCCATCGCCCATACTGCCCCCATCGCCCATACTGCCCCCATCGCCCCCACCGTCCCCATATCCGAGTCTGACCCTGTGGGAAGATTCAGAGCCAAACCAAACACCCCAGGATTAGTCGCCATCTGGCAGTCGTCCGCGTGGGCACCAGCTTGTGGTAGCAGTGACTTGGGCTTTGTATTAGAGCTGACAGAAAAGCTGAGTCTTATATGGGACAAACAGAATCCGACCTATTGGGAGCGATTCACTCAAGATGTGGTAGAGTGAATCATGTCATCTTGTTGTCGCTGTTTGCTGCTGGTAGTACTACCTAGTATGATTGGACTGGAATGAAATTCAGTGATCAAGTCAGTGTTCGGAGTCTTCTCGGAGCTTTAATTGCGCACAGGTCGATTCGCAGTGTAGCCTTAAAGGGCAATGCCAAATATATCAGGGGGCGGGTAAGCTGAGATGGCTCCCGCAATTTAAAGAGTACGAAAAAATCGGACAACTTGTAGTTCAATAAGTTATGCATGAGCAGAAGGTCAATAAGAAGTAGCGCTTCAGCTTCCGGAAGCCTATTACGGGTGACTCAGAGTGTTGGAGTCAGATGAAGCGCCTGGCTAATGGTAAATGCCGAAACGCAGAATATTTGTCAGCAACAGCATCGACGAGGGTAAAGTCGAACTTTTGAGTCTACAGACCAGTTATATTCTATTAGCAATCACGTTATGAGATGAGTGATTTGAATGAGGAGTCTATAACACAAGTAGGAATCTCAGTGTTTGATAAACAACTCATTGTATATGCTTTAGCTACCTATAACACAAGTAGGACTAAGATACATTAGATACATTGTAATGGTAAAGAAACGGTTATAACAACTCACATCTCAGTGTTTGATAAATGACTGAGATGTTTGGGTGCTACTGATGGCACTTTTAAGCTAAGTGCTTGAAATAAAAGAAAGACATAAAATAAATCTTTTCATGAGCTGACATCAAAGCATCTAGCTCCCCCTGACCTTTCTGCTTGTGCTCATGTCCTCTGCTCTGACCCTGATGCTCTTTCCTCTAATACCTCTTGTGCACATGATCTCTCACACAGGTTGTTCATAATGCAGATATGCCGATGAAACTGCAGGCAGGGATGCAAGGCGAGGTGAGGCCAACGCCACACCTGCAACATTTGATGTTGCTGAGACATCATTTGTTTAATAGTAGATCACTGTGAAATGCAGATATATATGTGATTGTACATGATTGTTCTGCACTTGGGGTAGCCTTGATCAATATCATTTACAATCTCCTTGTGGACCTCTCACTCACTCTCTGTTCCTAGATCAGACCCTTCAGTCTTCTTTGTCTTGGTTGTCTTGGAGTTCAACACTCCCCCTCAAGTGCAAGCCAGACCCATTAGGAGCCTGAGCTTTTGCAAGCAAGGACATGCTAATGCCTTTGTAAAGGCGTCAGCTATGTTGTCATCAGTTCAACAATAGTATAGTTTGAATGTGCCATTTTTGACATGGGATCGGACAAAATCATACCTGAGGTTGATGTGTTTGGTGCGTGATTGAAACTTTCTGTTTGAAGTGAGGGCAATGGCTGCCTGATTATTATAGAATAATAGAGTGAAGCTAAACAGAGTGTTACGAACTGGGATGGGTTCTAACAATCAAGACTCAGAAGAGAGCCTTTGTGATTGAGTCTGGTCTAACGACGCAACGACAATGAAGTCTACTTGCGAAGTTAATAGCTAACAACAAGATAAGACCTTGGAGTTAGGTTCAAAGGTTTAGACTGACGAAGAGGAGTGCTCTAAGTCAGAGATCGGTTCGGATGACTAAGCTTGGAGGGCTTAGACGAAGGAAATCAAGTATCAGGTGAAACCCAGTAAGATTAAAGTAAAGAACTACATAGTACAAATGCGTGTATTTATAAGGAATCCTAGGAGAGGTTTAGGGCAAGTATGAAAGTAAAAGTCAACCGCCTAATTAAGTATGCATGCGCAGGAAAAGGTAAACAACCCAAGAAAGGAAACAAGAAGTAGCTATCAGTCATCTAGCGACAGTGGTAACAAGCGGTCATGATGTAATACAATGGGTAAGGATAAGAAAATGAATAGGAGGTAAGCATACTGTAACATTACCCCATTTTTATCGTGAAGTCACCAACTTCATCAATCAGTATTATCGTAAAGGGTATGGTCACAGTCGTAGTCCTTGTGAAGAAGAGCATCTTGGTCAGCTTCCCAACAAGCAAGAGCGATATAGAATTCTGGGTCCTTCCAGTCGATAGGAAGAACAGCTTCGCCTTTAAGCTGTTTACAGAAGATGGAGAAGTGGCCTGGTGCATAGGCACAACAGACACGACAATGATACTTTGGGCAGTGCTTGTGACGGTGCCCGGGGGTACAACAGTGGCAACAGATGAAGTTGTTGTTGGGGTCAGTGGTTACGATGGTGACATGAGATGCTGTGGAGGGCGTTGGGGACGCAGAGCATTCACGATTGCAGTTGGTAAGGTCGGGAGGGGAAGGAGCAGAGGCACATGCGACTCGTGTTCTACGGGTGTTTCCAGAAGAGCGTCTATGATGCGTTCTTCGGAGGAGGTGTGCTGGTTCGTTAAGTGGAGGAGCTGTTTCCTGCAACACTTGCAGTGCAGCCATCGTCGAAAGAGACATAGTGCGTAAGCCAGGAGTAATATCCTCAGATGAAGCAGAAGTAACACTTTCAACTGGCAGAGGTACAGGAAGGGGTGTATCAGGGGAGTGGGGACGCAAGACTGGATTCTTGATAATTCGTTCGCATACTTTGTGGACAACTTCATGAATAAGAGTCTTAGCGTCATCAGGCATAAGACGTATAGTGAGGTTCCTAATATGCCTCTGTAAATGAAGGAGGATGCTGGTGTGGTGGGGGTTAGGAAGGATTCTGGCAGTTCGTTCAACGAGCTCAGCAGCTCGGACAATGTTGATGAGGAGCCCGACGGCTGTGGCGTTCGTCGATATCTTTAGAATACTGGATGTCAAGGCACGCTGCCTTGATAAGAGTTTGGTTCTCTACTTCTTCTAAGATGGCAAAGTAGTTGGAGGAGGCAGTGGATACGGGTGAAGCGCTCTGTGTAGCGCGTACTTCTTGGTTAATAAGGTCGGTGGAGTCTAGGGTTTTGGTGACGGTGTCAAGGTAGGAGTCAAGCAAGATGAAGGCGGATGCAAGGTCAGAGGTGATGTCGAGGGAAGAGCTCATAATGAAGTTATTGTCGAGGGCAAGGAACTTGAGAGCGATGAATTTAATAAGGCGAAGGTAGTCAGGAAGTTGCCAAACGATGTCACCAGAGTACATTAGAGGGGGCTAGGTGAGTTTATGCTTCTTCTTATACGCTTTTGTTATCTCGGAGGCATTAACAAGATTCTCTTCAGGGATCCATTCGTTACTGGCCGATGAGTAGCCGACCCAAGATACAAGATAGCATCTTTGTTTACCCATTCCTTTATGGGCAAGGATGGCTTTGACTTTGTATTCTTCTTCCTCATTGATGATGTCAGGTGATGGTTCTTGGAAATTTGGACCGTGCATGTCAGTTTCGCGATAGGATGATAGCTCCAAAGCATGGAAGGTTGGGTGAATCCGCCATTGTTCTGGAAGTTGGAGTGTGAACGTGATTTGGCTGAGTACGGCTCTGATTGGGAAGGGTCCGTATCTTTTCGGTCCGAGCTTCTTCTTCGGTATTGGTACGATCAGGTTCTTGGCAGACAGCCAAACCTTATTGCCAACTTTCCAGGGTGTATACTTTACTCCATGAGATTGTTCAGCCATTTGCTGCATAGTGATGTTGTGACAGGCGATAGCTTCTTCTTGGGCTTTCTGCAGAAGCCTTACGTGTTCTTCTGCAGCTGGAACCGATGACGATGCTAGGGTATGGGGTAACGATCTTGGGTTATATCCCATCATCAGATAGAATGGTGAAGCGTTGCGGGAATCATGCTTCCTATGATTGTGGACGAATTCTGCGAGGGGAAGGTGTTCGACCCATATTTCAGGGTTGGTTCGGCAATAGATCTGCAGATATGTTTCCAATTCTTGATTAAGACATTCGGTTTGTCCATCAGTCTGCGGGTGATAGGCGGTAGAGGGTGCAATGGTGTAATCAAGAAGCTTAGCAAGAGCTTTCGAGAATTTGGAGACGAACTGGGGACCTCGATCGGAGATGATCTTGTCGTAAAGTCCAAATCTGCGGTAGACATGTTTGAAGAAAAGTTTCTTTTCACCTTCCAAAGTAATGGTTTTCAGGCAAGGAGTAATAATTACCCCCTTTGTAAGTCCGTGGTCGAACACAACCATAATAGAGTCAAATCCACCGGAGGGAGGGAGGTCAGTGATTAGGTCAACCGACAAGGAGGTAAAGGGTATGGTCGTGTCAGAAGAAATAGGCACAAGGGGAGGGGTCACTGGGTGGGTATCGGCTTTCATCTGCTGACAAAGGGAGCATCCTTCAACATATTTATGAACATAAGTGCCAAGTCCAGGCCACCAAAAATCCCGTTTAACAAGTTCTTCAGTCTTAAAACGACCGGGATGACCCACCATGGGATGGTCATGCAGGCAGCGGAGTAGATCATGGCAGGTGGCAGGGGAGACCTCCTCAGAAGGAGCATGAGAGTTGGTGGGAGAAGGTGCACGCGATGGTTCTGGGGGTGCGATGGATGGTTTAGAGTCTTCCTCTGTGATGAGAGGGACAGGGGATGGTGTGTATGGTCGGGATAGACCTACTCCAAAAGCAACAGCATTCCTTCTTTTTCTGTGACTCTTGCGAGGGGCTCCGGATGAGTGAATGGTGAGTTGAGAGGAGGGGAGCGGGACTGGAGTGCTTTCATCTGAAGCCTTGGATGGGGAGCTAGGGATGTCTGGTGATAGGGAACACATGGGTTGCATAGGGGCTGGTCCAAAGGGATCACAAGATCTGTGTCTTGACTCGGTGATTTCACGAATCATTGAAGGAGTGAGTGCTTGCTCGAACCCTCGTTCAAGGAGTCGGTCAGCGAGGACAAGCTTGATCTTGGTCATATGGTAAATAATGGAGTGCTTGGTGGCCTCCTCTTCGGGGGCATTAATAGTATGGGCATAGCTAGAAGAAAGGTCCACACTGCAGTAGGCAGTGATGAGGGACAGGGCAACAGGGTCTTTGGAAAAGAAATGGTCTAATGGGAGAGTGCATGGGAGGGAGAGCAAGGTCGATTCTACAAGGGCGCATTTGTGATGAAGTTCAAGTTGAGAGCAATGACTCTCAAGAGAGGACTGGGAGGATTGCAAGGAAGGCATGTTTCGAGTTCTAGTTAGTGAGGAGTCAAGAGATCTTTAGGCATTTCTTATAGGTTTTCAGGATTTCTTGGGTGTTGTTCATTTCTTTTTCGGGTATCCATGAGTTATCAGAAGAGGGGTAGCCCTTCCATGACATGAGGAAGCAGCGTTTTCCTTTTACATTTCCCTTATGGGCGAGAATGGCTTCAATTCCATATTCTTCTTGACCATTGATGATGTCAGGAGGGGGTTCAGTGTTGTTTGGACCATGGACTTCTGTTTCCTGATAGGATGATAGCTCGGAGGCATGGAAGATGGAGTGTGATTTCCAAGAGGGGGGAAGTCAGATCTTGAATGTGATGGGGGAAAGGACGGCTTCGACTGTGAAGGGGCCATATCGCTTAGGAGCGAGCTTCTTCAAAGGGAGAGCAGAGATGAGGTTCTTTGCTGAAAGCCAGACTTTCTCACTGACTTTCCATGGTTCAAACTTCTTTCCGAAGGATCGAGCAGTCATGCGTTGCATTGCAAGGTTGTGACATGCAATGGCTTCTTCTCTGGTCTTCTGGAGGTATTTGATTCAATCTTCTGTGGTGGGGATGGTGGAGTTTGGGAGAATATGAGGGATGCCTCAGGGTTCATATCCCATCATGAGGAAGAATGGGGAGGCATTACGGGAGTCGTGCTTTCGGTGGTTATGGACAAATTCTGCCATGGGAAGGTGCTTGACCCAATCAAGAGGTGCGGAGCGGCAGTAAATGCGGAGATAGGTTTCTAATTCTTGATTCAGACATTTAGTCTGTCCATTGGTCTGAGGGTGATAGGCTGTAGAGAGGGCAACTTCATAGTTGAGGAGTCTTCCAAGTTCTTTGGCGAATTTAGAGGCAAACTGGGGACCTCTGTCAGAGATGATTTTGTCATAGAGACCAAATCTCAAGAAAACTTTCTTGAAAAATAATTGGGCAATGCCTTCAGATGTAATGGTTTTCTTGCAGGGTGAGAGAATTACCCCCTTCATAAGCCCATGGTCTACCACGACCATGACTGAGTCAAAACCTCTGGATTCAGGTAAATTGGTGATCAGGTCTACGGAGATTTGCGAGAAGGGGCGTGTTGCAGATGAGGGGATAGGGGTTAATGGAGGGGTGGAAGGGTAAGTGTCGGATTTCATTTGCTGACAAAGGGTGCAACCCTCAATGTATTTTCTGATGACTGTGCCCATTCCAGGCCACCAGTAGTCATGCTTAACTAGTTCTTCTGTTTTGAATCTTCCAGGATGTCCGGCGGTGGGGTGATCATGGTGAAGAGTGAGGATGCGGTGGCGGAGATGAGCTGGGACATAAGCTTGGTTTTTATAAAATAAAGTTCCATCATCAAGGTGCCAATTGGAAAGGGCAGATTTCATAGGGGGTGTGCTTAGCCCATCAATGTTACAGTACGCTTAGTCCCTATTCATTTTCTCTTGTTCTTCCACCATTGTATTACATCACGATTGCTTACTACCGCCATCGTTAGATGACTGATGTTTCTTTTCTTGGATTGCTTACCTTTCTTTGCGCATACATACTTAATCAGGTGGTCATCCTTTGTCTTCGTACCGGCCCTAAACCTCTCCTAGGATTCCTTATAAATATGCGCCTTGTACTATGTAGTTCTTTACTTTAATCTTACTGGGTTTTACCTGACACTTGATTTCCTTCATCTAAGCCCTCCAAGCTTAGTCGTCCAAACCGACCTCTGACTTAGAGCACTCCTCTTCGTCAGTCTGAACCTTTCAACCTAACTTCAAGGTTGTACCTTGTCGTTAGCTATTAGCTTTGCAAGCAAACTTCATTGTTGTTGCGACGCTAGACCAGACTCAACCCTGAAGGCTCTCTTCTGAGTCTAGGTTGTTAGAACCCATCCCAGTTCGTAACAAAAGATTAAAGTCCTTATCTGACCGTCACCATCTGTGATGCCCCTTATTGATACTAGTTCAAGACGAGCTCTTGGCAGAGAACATTCTGGTGGGAAAGAGATCCTACCCAGCCAGATCCTGAACCCAAGGAACCAGACACTCTGGAAGAAGAATTTCACGCAGCCCCCGAGTCGGCTATCACCGAACCCCACCTGATCCCCACTGATATTGAAGATAGTTCGAGTTCTACCTCAACTTCCTCTTCAGACGAATTC
The DNA here is from genome assembly GCA_016758765.1 of Suillus cothurnatus. Classification (NCBI taxonomy): domain Eukaryota; kingdom Fungi; phylum Basidiomycota; class Agaricomycetes; order Boletales; family Suillaceae; genus Suillus; species Suillus cothurnatus. The sequence continues at coordinate 182,247 of JABBWL010000070.1, forward strand.
CCAGAAGAAAGACCTCCCCGACAGCTATCAGCCCACCCTAGTCTTAGAATGTCTCACGCAACTAAAGAGGTTGAACTCCACGCTGGAGCCCCAGTTGCCTTTGATGGCAACATTAGAAAAGCCTCGCGTTGGCTGCATTCCGTAAAAGCGTACTTCACTGTTAATGCCGCGGTCTACTCCACTGATGAGAAAAAGGTAGTCACCGCCCTTGCCTATATGACGGAAGGAACGGCCTCATCCTGGTCGGATACCTTTTATCAACTGTGCGAAGGAAGAACGGCCAAGTATGGAACTTGGGCCGACTTTGAAAAAGAATTTCGGGAGATGTTTATCCCCGCCGATGCGAGTATAGTCGCACTCAACAAGATCCAGAAGCTTAAACAGCTTGGGAGAAGTCTCACGTCCTACGTCACCGAGTTCCGCTCACTCGTAGCGGTAGCCAATGTCAAGGAATCACACGTCCTTATCCATATGTTCAATTTAGGCCAGAATGATGACCTCGTGCATGCCGTTCATCTCATGGGAGAAATCCCTACTGATTTTGACAAGTATATTACTGCCGTCACTAAGATTGAAGAGGAAGATGATGAAATGGAAAATCGCCGCCTTGCGGAGGATTTTTAATGTGGAAGACTGGTACAATGTCAGTATCTTCCAATGTAACAGTAAGACTTGTACAGGCTATTGGAGAATGAAAGGAACTACGTATTCCGATGACTCTCATTTCCAAAACTCGTCTGAAAACCATCGAAACCACTGCCATTGTCGATTCGGGAGCGGCAGGAACCTTTATCTCCGAGGACTTCATTAAACTCCATAAGATCCAAACACACCGACTTTCTAAACCCTTCAAAGTAACCACCGCCAATGGAAGCCTAACCAAAGGCGGTCTGATTACGCATTATTGCGTACTGACTGTGAAAATAGACGATTGTGCCATGATTGGCAAGTTCAATATCACGTGCCTCAGGAAGTGCAATCAGATTCTGCTAGGAATTCCTTGGTTACAGGCTATGGATCCCATCATCCGATGGAAGGTGGGGACACTCTCCTTACCTAGGACTCCAAAGTCTGACCTGATCGAAGAAGACGTTGATAATGAACGAAAGAAGAATGGACTACCCCTCCTTTTCCAGAAGAAACCAAAGTACGAGCATTCCCAGCTCAAGAAGTCAGTGAAACCTGAATGCGTTGACTCCACAGTTCCGACGAAAGTCGAACCAGTGACACCTGAATGTATTGACTCCACAACTTACCCCTCTGCATCTATCAAAGAGATCCCCGATGAAGAGATGACAGTTCCAGAAGAAACAGCCCCCGTCTTCGATACTAAAGAAGATATTTGGGGAAATTATGAACCCATAGTAACCGACATCACCACCTATCAGCTACAGGATGAAAACGTCCTTATTGAATATTTGGAAGATGGAACGGAGATGCGCCTTATTGAGAATGTTTCCCTCAATTCCCCCCTCACTAAAGACAATACTTCCAAAAACGAGATGAAATTCAGCAATAAAGCTCAGCAGTTCGCCATCGCCGGAGCACATAGCGAGGTAGAACAGAAAAAGAAATCGTTCGAAGAACTGGTACCCAGCTACCTCCATGATTTCTGTGACATTTTCACTAAAGATGGTCTCAATCAGCTCCCTCCTGAACGACCCGGAATCAATCATCGTATTGAGACGAAACCTGGCTTCATCCCGAAGACATCGAAGATTTACCCTTTATCTGAAAAGGAACGGTCAGCAGTCAAGGCATTTATCAATGAGAATAAGAAGAAAGGTTTTATCTCCGAGTCGAAGTCTCCCCAAGCAAGCGGGTTCTTCTTTGTTGGCAAAAAGAGCGGAGAGCTTCGCCTCTGTCAAGACTACCGGTACATCAATGATTGGATGATAAAGAACTCTTACCCGCTTCCTCTCCCTCTCATGCTGATCGCTCGATTACACGACACCAAGTACTTTACCAAGATGGATGTCCGATCTGGGTATAATAATATCCGGATCCACCCTGACGATCGATGGAAAGCAGCTTTCACTACAGAATTTGGATTATTCGAACCTAACATCATGTTTTTCGGCCTCTGTAACTCACCAGCCACATTCCAGGCATACATGAATCAGACCTTCCAGCAAGAGATTAACGAAGGATGGCTAGTAATCTATATGGATGACATTCTTATCTTTTTGAAGACGCTTGATGAACATCAAAAGCGGACCAGAAGAATATTGGAGATAATCCGACGGGAGCAGTTATTTTTGAAACCGGAAAATGCACGTTCGATGCCAAAGAGGTGGAATACCTTGGTATGATCATCAAACCAGGTTGCGTCACTATGGACCCCGCTAAACTTGACGGAATTAAAAACTGGCCCATCCCCACTACGGTGAAAGAGACCCGGTCCTTTCTGGGATTTTGCAACTTCTACCGGAATTTTATCTCGCACTATTCCGATCTCGCACACCCTCTAATAGACCTCACAAAGAAAGATGTTCAGTTCTTATGGACTGATGCATGTAACGATTCGTTCCTGGCCCTGAAAGACTGCTTCCTTCGTCAACCAGTCCTTCAGAACCCTGACCCCACTTGCCAATTTGCTGTTGCGACTGATGCTTCTCTTGTGGCAACCGGAGCTGTACTCCTTCAGACTGATGATAATGGACAGTACCACCCGTGTGGTTACCTGTACCAGTCCTTGAACCCAGCAGAACGAAACTACCAGATCTTTGATAGGGAACTGCTCACTGTCATTCGGGCACTCACTGAATGGCATCATTACCTTGAAGGAAACCCACACCTGGTCATCGTATTCACTGATCACAAGAACCTGCTCTATTTCCGCACTGCACAGAAGTTAACCTGCCATCAAGCACGGTGGCAGCTCATTCTTTCCATGTTTGATATTGAACTCCATCACGTCCCTGGAACTAAGTTAGCTGCCCCTGATGCATTATCTCGCAGACCAGATCATCTCCCCACAGATTCTGATAATGCGGACGTCACCCTCCTCCCCGATACCATGTTTGTCTGACTTCTTGACAACTCACTAAGTGACGCCCTCTCTACGGATGACCCCTCCACAGACCCCATCTTCTCCACTGCGTCTGATGCTCTGAACGGCCTTTGTCTCCCCCCTATGAAATCCGCATTGTCTGACTGGAGGATTCTTGATGGGATCCTGTATTACAAAGATCGTGCCTATGTCTCCCCCGCTACTCGCCACAACCTACTCCGACATCTCCATGACCACCCTACTGCGGGTCATCCTGGTCATTTTAAAACCGAGGAACTTGTTAAACATGACTTTTGGTGGCCCGGTCTTGGCGCCTATGTCCAGAAATACGTTGAGGGTTGCTCCCTTTGTCAACAAATGAAAGCTGATACCCACCCGGTGACCCCTCCCCTTGTCCCTATCCTGTCCGACGCGACTGTCCCCTTCACCTCTTTGTCAGTCGATCTCATCACAGATCTTCCTCCTTCTGGTGGTTTTGATTCTATTATGGTCGTGGTCAACCACGGCCTTATGAAGGGGGTAATTATTACTCCATGCCAGAAAACAATCACTTCAGAAGGGGTAGCTAAGCTTTTCTTCAAGCACATTTATCAACGATTTGGTCTTTACGACAAAATCATCTCCGATCGTGGCCCTCAGTTCGTCTCTAAATTCTCGAAGGCTCTTGCTAAGCTCCTTGATTACACCATTGCACCCTCTACCGCTTACCATCCGCAGACTGATGGACAGACCGAACGTCTTAATCAAGAACTGGAAACGTATTTACGGACCTATTGCTGAACCAACCTTGAAACATGGGTCGAACACCTCCCTCTTGCAGAATTCGTCCACAACCACAGGAAGCATGATTCCCGTAACGCCTCACCATTCTATCTTATGATGGGATATAACCCAAGATCGCTATCCCATACCCTAGCATCATCGTCAGTTCCAGCAGCTGAGGAACGTGTGAGGCTTCTGCAGAAAGCTCGAGAAGAAGCCGTCGCCTGTCACAACATTGCTATGCAGCGAATGGCAGAACAATCTCACGGAGTAAAGTATACACCTTGGAAAGTTGGCAATAAGGTTTGGCTATCAGCAAAGAACCTGATCGTCCCAATACTGAAGAAGAAGCTTGGACCAAAGAGATACGGACCCTTCCCGATCAAAGCTGTACTAAGCCCGATCACTTTCACACTCCAGCTCCCAGAACAATGGCGAATCCATCCCACGTTTCATGCTTCGGAACTATCATCCTATCACGAAACTGACGTACACGGTCCGAACTTCCAAGAACCACCACCTGACATTATCAATGAGGAAGAAGAATATGAAGTCGAGGCTATTCTTGCCCACAAAGGAACGGGTAAACGAAGACGCTATCTCGTATCCTGGATCGGCTACTCATCGGCCAGTAATGAGTGGATCCCAGAAGAGAATCTAGGTAACACCTCTGAGATAACAAAAGCGTATAAGAAGAAACACAAACTTGCCTAACCCTTTCCAATGCACTCCGGTGACATCGTTTGGCAACTCCCTGACTATCTTTGCCTTATCAAGTTTATCACCCTCAAGTTTCTCACTCTCGCCAACAACTTCATTATGAGCTCTTCCTCCGACATCACCTCTGACCTTGCATCCACCTTCGTTTTGCTTGACTCCTATCTTGACACTGTCACCAAGACCCTTGACTCCACCGACCTCATTAACCAAGAAGCGCGTGCCACACAAAACACCTCACCTTTATCCACCGCCTCTTCTGACTACTTCGCCATCTTAGAAGAAGTAGAGAACCAGACCCTTATTGAGGCAGCGTGCCTTGACATCCAATATTCTAAAGACATCGACGAATGCCTTGCCCAACATGATGCCACAGCCGTCGGGCTCCTCATCAACATTGTCCGAGCTGCCAGGCTCGTTGAACGAACCGCCAGCATCCTCCCCAACCCTCGCCACACCAGCATCCTCCTTCATTTACAGAGGTGTATTAAGAACCTCGCTATACGTCTTATGCCTGATGATGCTAAAACTATTATTCGTGAAGTTGTCCACGAAGTATGCGAATGAATTATCAAGAATCCAGTCTTGCATCCCCACTCCCCTGATACACCCCTTCCTGTACCTCTGCCAGTTGAAAGTGTTACTTCTGCTTCATCTGAGGATATTACTCCTGGCTTACGCACTATGTCTCTTTCGACGATGGCTGCACTGCAAGTGTTGCAGGAAACAGCTCCTCCACTTAACGAACCAGCACACCTCCTCCGAAGAACGCATCATAGACGCTCTTCTGGAAACACCCGTAGAACACGAGTCGCATGTGCCTCTGCTCCTTCCTCTCCCGATCTTACCAACTGCAATCGTGAACGTTCTGTGTCCCCAACGCCTGCTACAGTGCCCCACATCACCATCGTAACCACTGATCCCGACAACAACTTCGTCTGTCGTCACTGTCGTGACCCTGGGCACCGCCACAGAATTGCCCAAAGTATCACTGTCGTGTCTGTCGTGCCTATGCACCAGGCCACTTCTCCGTCTTCTGTAAACAGCTTAAAGGTGAAGCTGTCCTTCCTATCGACTGGAAAGACCCGGAATTCTATAGCGCCCTTGCTCGTTGGGAAGCTGACCGAGATGCCACGGACCTCTGTGTCACTGAAGAGCAAGACACTCTTCTTCACCGCGACTATGACTATGACCATACTCTTTACGATAATACTGATTGATGAAGTTGGTGACTTCACGATAAAAATGGGGTAATGTTACAGTACGCTTAGTCCCTATTCATTTTCTCTTGTTCTTCCACCATTGTATTACATCACGATTGCTTACTACCGCCATCGTTAGATGACTGATGTTTCTTTTCTTGGATTGCTTACCTTTCTTTGCGCATACATACTTAATCAGGTGGTCATCCTTTGTCTTCGTACCGGCCCTAAACCTCTCCTAGGATTCCTTATAAATATGCGCCTTGTACTATGTAGTTCTTTACTTTAATCTTACTGGGTTTTACCTGACACTTGATTTCCTTCATCTAAGCCCTCCAAGCTTAGTCGTCCAAACCGACCTCTGACTTAGAGCACTCCTCTTCGTCAGTCTGAACCTTTCAACCTAACTTCAAGGTTGTACCTTGTCGTTAGCTATTAGCTTTGCAAGCAAACTTCATTGTTGTTGCGACGCTAGACCAGACTCAACCCTGAAGGCTCTCTTCTGAGTCTAGGTTGTTAGAACCCATCCCAGTTCGTAACAATCAAGGGCTTGCTGTGCAGCAATGATTACAGGGTTGGAGAGAGGGTTAGTGGATTTCAGAGCATTGGCGAGATTGGTATCAACAATTTGGGCAAAGAGTGTATCGGGAAGAAGGGTGACATCTGCGTTATCAGCAGGATCAGAGGAGTGGTCAGGGTGGCGTGAAAGAGCATCAGGAGTGGCGAGCTTGGTTCCTGGGACATGATGGAGTTCTAGGTCAAATTCATTCAGAGTTGATTGCCATCTAGCTTGGCGGCGAGTGAGGTTCTGTGCAGATCGGAAATATAGGAGGTTCTTGTGATCAGTGAACACGATGACAGGGTGAGGATTCCCTTCAAGGTAGTGCCTCCATGCTTTCAAGGCACAGATGATGGCAAGGAGTTCTCGATCGTAGATCTGGTAGTTTCATTTGGTGGGGTTGAAGGATTGCGAAAGGTATCTGCAGGGATGATATGCACCGTTCTCATCAGTCTGAAGCAGGACTGCACCGGTCGCAACAAGCGATGCATTGGTGGCCAAGGCAAATTGTCAGGAGGGATCAGGGTTTTGGAGGACGGGTTCTGAGAGGAAGCATTGCTTCAACTTCTCAAAGGAATCAGTGCATGCTTGCATCCATGCAAAGACAGAGTCTTTCTTCATAAGATCAATCAGGGGTCGTGCAAGGTTGGAGTGGTGGGAAATAAAATGGCGGTAGAAGTTGCAGAATCTGAGGAAAGATCGGACTTCTTTAACTGAGGAAGGAGTTTGCCATTGGCTGATACTGGACAGCTTGGCAGGGTCCATGGCTACTTGCCCAGGATGGATGATCATGCCAAGGTAATCGACTTCTTGAGTGTCAAAGGTGCATTTTTTGGGTTTCAGGAAAAGGGTTTCTTTATGGATGATTTCAAGGACACGGTGAGTTCGTTTCTGGTTTTCTTCGAGGGTTTTTGAGAATATGAGAATATCATCCATATAGACGATCATCCATCCTTCAGCGGTTTCTTTCTGGAAGGTCTGGTTCATGTAGGCTTGGAACGTGGTGGGGGAATTGCATAGGCCGAAGAACATTACTTTCGGTTCAAAGAGTCCGAAGGAGGTGGTAAATACCGCTTTCCAGCGATCATCGGGATGAATCAGGATGTTGTTATATCCAGATTGAACATCCATCTTTGTGAAATATTTCGCATCGCTTAATTTAGCAATCAAGGGAGGAATCAGAGGGAGGGGATAAGCATTCTTTATCGTCCATTCATTGATGTAGCGATAATCTTGGCAGGGTTGAAGAGAGCTGTCTTTCTTTTCTACAAAGAAGAATCCACTGGCTTGTGGGGATTTCGATGGTTAGATGAAATCTTTGGCGATATGTTCATCGAGGAACACTTTTACAGCGTCGGTTTCTTTTGGGGAAAGAGGGTAGGTCTTTGCAGACTTTGGAATGAATCCTGGTTTCATTTCGATTCTGTGATCTACTCCAGGGCAGGATTGTGGGAGTTTGTTTAAGCCGTCTTTGGCGAAAACATCAGTGAAGTCGTGAAGGTAGTCAGGGACTAATTCTTCAAAGGTCTTCTTCTTTTCTTGAGCGTCTCTAAGGGCAAATTCTTGTGCCTTATTACTCATCTTCAGGTATTCGTCTTCTTTGGTTTTTCGTGCGTAGATCCACAAGTTCCTTAGTGGTCTAAGGGCAGCGGTTCGTCGGATCTCGGCGGCAGAAGTGCCATCACGAGTAAGAGGAGAGTCGAAGGAGAGGTTTTCATGAAGGATTACAGAAGATCCGTCTTGAGCATATTCAATCAAGACCTCATCGTTGTTGATGGGATAAGTTACTGGATCGTCTACTTTCCTGGCAAACATTGAAGAGTCGTCCCAGACATCTTCCATGGTGTCGTATTGAGAAGGTTCATTGTCAGGATCAGGGATAAGTGCAGGGATAGGTTCTTTCTTCTTTTTCTCTTTTCGTCATTCAAGGGTTCTTTTCCCGTCTTTGGGAAGTGGAGAGTGAAGGGGAGCGAACTTCTCCAGATCTTCTTCTTCTTTGATCGAAACTTTCTTCCTAGGTTTCGGTGGTGGAATAGGATTTGATGTGGAGTTTTCTCTCCAAAGCTTTTCGAAGGCTTTTTCAAGTCGAAGGGATCTAGGAGTTGATGGGAGTCAAAGGGTATCTTTGGCCCAGTCAATATCAGGGTTCATGGCCGTCAGCCAAGGTTTTCCAAGGAGGATCATATCACAGTCACTCATGTTCATGATGTTGAATTTTCCAAGCATCAGTCTTCCATTGATCTTGATTGTGAGATGACAATAGTGCATGATAGGGTTCTCAGAGATTTTTCTGTCGGCAGTTCGGATAGGGAAGGGAGTGGTAAAGTGGTGGGTTTCGATGCCATGCTTCCTGACAAACATCCAGTGGATGAATGTAGTGGCTGCACCACAGTCGACAACAGCAGTGGTTTGCAATGATTTATCAGGATGTATAGAGGAAAAGATGGTTGCTGGGACCCTTAATTCTTTAGGTTTTCCTACATTCTGGACAATACGTACATCTAGAGAGGAGGTGGCTAACATTGCAGTAGGCCTCCTATTCAAAAATCTGTTCTTCTGGCATCGAGTTCTTCATCGTCAGAGCCTTCTTTCATAAATGAAAGGGCAAATGCGATTTTTCACATATCGGTATCATGGATCTCAGAATTTACATCGAGATAGAGGGTGATGAGTCGGACAAACTTCATGGTTTCATCCCTGTTACCACTGAAGTCAGGTGGGGTGCAGATCTTTCATTCAATAGGTTTCGGCATGTCGTCGTCTGAGTCAGAGTCGTCAGAATCACTGTCAGATGGTTCTGGTTCTGGTTCTGGTGGGGGAAATCTAGGAAAGGGGTCTTCTACAATAGAAGGTTCTGATTCTGGTTCTGAGCCTGGGTCAGAGTCAGGCAATGATGCATCTGGTATTTCTTCATCTCTGTCTTTTACAACTGCTGGTGCGGGTACCTCAAGAGAAGTACTAATGCTATGGGAAGAGGAAGGGCCTGGGACAGCAAGTGCAGGAAGGACAGGGGTACGAGGGGGTTCAAAGGTCCCTTGCAAAGAGGTCTTTCTGGGAGAGGTTCATGGGTAGGGGCAGTAAGCTTCAGTAGCAGCTCTCGGAGTTTTAAGCTAGGGACTCTTTCAAGTCCTTTTGTAGAGAAGGGGTTCTTTGGTGCCACTTTGGCAAATCAATCAGTTTCGTGGGTTCAAAAGGATAATCCCTACAGATGGAGGGGTTCGAAGGTAACTTGAATCTTTTGTTATGAACTCGGATAGAGTCACATCACTAAAGACAATCAATGACACCAATAAAGGTGGTTCAGATCAGGACCAACTGAAGTGGGACTTCATTGGGCTATAGACTCCCGCAGGATCTAGAGCTTATTTGAGGACAAAGGCTAGCCTCCTTCCCAAGGAGCTAGAGTCAAGTATTCAGAGAGAACCGAGTAGATTCAAGTTAAGGAAATACAAGCAGTAACTACGTTCTTTAAATAGGTAGGAGAAGCGAGCACGGACCAGTGGTAAGAGTACAGGAAAGGAAGGTTCATGGGAGAATGAGTCACAATGAGTCAGAGATAAGAGAAGCATGAGGAACCAGCAAGGTAGAAAGGAAGTAAGTGAAAAGAAAGTGAGGTGATATGGAAACATAGTGGAATGGAAGAGAAGTGTATGTGTGAGAAAAGATAGGGTGACTGTAACAGCAATGAGCTGATCGCCAGAGTCTTTTGCCTCAGCAAGGAGTGCAACTGCGAGAGTTTCCAAGAGGTTCATTGGGGATTCTCTCTTGGTGCTCCACCAGCGCTGATATTGTCAATGAACTGAGTTATCGCGCACCATGGTGAGTATACTTGTTCTTGCAGCCATGGCAGGTGGCAGCTTGACTTGGCAAGGAGCCGGCTGCTCATGTTTCACTTTCCGCGTCAGGAACAACACTCAAACCTTACTTGACAGTTTATTCCAGTATATTTCATTATGTGCACTCAAAAAATAAACTGAAGAAATAAACTGTTATTGAGTAGGGCTAATATTTCATACATACTATCACACTCCTACCTAATTTGTAATTTAATGTGTCGAAATATTTGGTGTGTCACGTGTCATATGCCCAAGTGTCAGAATGTCGAATTGACCCAGCATGTCACAGTCACACAGGGATGTCGAATTGAGTTGATTCCTACAGTAATTTAAAACCCCAATGGCTCCGATCGAATATTTTATTTGACATTTAAATAATGGCTGATTGAACATTTTGGGCCAATAAATACCAGAATCTCATCAATGTCATCAGCGCCAATAACACCATCATCATCACCCCTCAGCAGCGGGGGATCTCTTCGTGACATCATAGACAGGGTGCCTGATGCTGTCAGCCAAATTTTCCAGGTTGAAAATGCTGGGCGCAAGTGAGAGATGCAGACATATATGGTAGGAGTATCTTCTCGTTACACTTCGTAGTGAGCACTGACTTTGTAAGATGGCGCTCGATGGAATTGACACAGAAGCTGATGAGCAAGATACCCTGTTCACCAAGTTATGCATCGAAACAGTACACTCAAGCTACCTTGCGGCACAGAATCGTGTGCGCCAGTATACCCAATTTTTAATGCTCCTAAAGCGTGAGGAAGATGCTTGGGCACAGAGAGCCAACAGGGCATGCTGTCTAATGCTGGATTACAAGCCTGGTAGTTACGCATTCTAGGCGTGATCCAAGGAAAGACCCACCTCGATAATATTTCTGTAGCGAACTTGACGTTCTTAGTCTTTCTAGGTCATTTTATTTTAGGAGGTTCTAACTTGACTTGTTCTTTGTATTTTCAAACTGACATACTACTATATTTCGCTGCTCACTACTAGTACGTACTGGAAAAATGTATCCCTTGCTTGATCGTCATACATCATGTTTGGCAAATGAATGAAAAAAATGATCAATGCTAAATATGGCAATGCCTGAATGAGGTAAAACCAAATTCAAAGCGTTACGACTCACAACTCACGCGCCGTTAGCCTGAGTAACTTGAAGTTACTGTCACTAATGATCATATCCTTGCCGCAGCCTCTAAGTCCGAGTTCAAACTTCAAGTCGTCGAATGCGTGTTTCTCAACCGCCTTGGATCCTGTTGCTTATCTTCATCGTTTTAATGGTGTGCTGCGGTGCACCGCATTGTTCTTGGGAAAGAGGTACAGATTTTCGTGGACTTAGCAGACACCGCTCTATCTGCAAGCACTACCAGAAGGCAAGCACGTTAGCTACGGAGAGAAGGCGGGACCGGGCAAGAGGGTCCATTCAAACTTTGCAAAAGTCCTCGCAGCTCACAGCTACTGGTATTGTTCCTAGTGTAGGTCTCTAATTTCATACAGTATTCACCCAAATTCTCATATGACTCTCTTACCATCACAGCTTGGACCGATCCAATTTACCAAGGATCGTTGCTTAAAACCCATAGCTCATTGCGAATCTTGGGTATCTAGTAGCTCCGAGTCGTTACCTCGGCCTACCATCAACCCAGGCAGCACTGCTCACGCTAGTACTTCGACTGTCACATTCCAAGACCCCCAAGATTTTGACATTGCAATGGAGGACGCTGATGAACGGCACCATGACATCCGAGGTGTGATCCTTCTCATCGTGCTGTACATAACGCTCACAAGTCATAAGTTCTACATCACTCGCGACGCAATCTTGGGCTAGTCCCAAGAAATTTTGAAGACCTTCTACCTGCTGACGAAGACATCAATATCTCAGATGCTTCTGGGAATCATACCATGACCGAAACTCAGGATCCGCCTCAACGCAGAATTCAAAGAGTTTTTCTGACCCTGCGAGATTCTCTTCAGACCGCGTTCAATACCTTTGGACTCTGTCGACAGTATCCTAGGCGACCTTCCTTTGAGCCCGATAAGTGCATCCCGTCTTCGCTACTTGCTAAGTCCTGCCCAATGGTTGCTGATGGGCATGACGCCCAGAGGCTTGATACGTCTCCCAAACCACCTTACCCCTTCCCCAATATGACCACCTACCGCCTCATGACCTGGATGAACACTGGAAGTCATCATAAATCGGAGGCTGAGGTGTCGCGCCTGGTCAAAGACGTGATTCAGGCAGAGGACTTTAATCCCAGGGATCTCGACGAATTTTCGGTGAAGAAGAGCTTGCGTGCATTGGACCATGACGATGACGGAGGAGAGGAGACTACCGCTTTCCCTGATGACTGGTTAGAGACCGACATCACTCTGGGCATACCTACTAAGTCAAGAGATGACCCCTCGAAGTCGTTTACCGTTAAGGGGTTTCATTATCGACCGCTCCTAGGAGTTATCCGCTCCGTATTCGCTGACATCCAAGCTAATTCGTTCCATCTTCTTCCTTTCCAGCGACTGTGGAAGGACCCTCTTGATGGCAGTCACCAGCGGGTATTCGATGAGCTGTATACCTCTGACTCCTGGCTACAAGCTCAGGATGAACTGCAGCGGCAGCCAAGAGAACCTAACTGCACACTGGAGCGTGTCATTGCCGGACTCATGTTATTCTCCGATGCAACTCATCTCGCAACCTTCGGAACGGCCAAGGCCTGGCCTCTTTACCTATACTTTGGAAATCTAACCAAGTACGCACGCTCAGCACCCAAACTTGGTGCATGCCATCTTATTGGATTTCTGCCCTCGGTACTGTCAACGGTCTCAAGCTCATGCGCCTCTCTCACGTTATATTTTGAGCTTCCGGATAGCATCAAGGACGTCCTTAGCAGCTTACCGCGGATATCAAAAACTGGGATGGCCGCCCTTCACACACATTGTCGGCGGGGACTTGTTTCATGCCTGTTGGAACACTTACTAGACACAGACTTCCTTGAAGCATACCGTCATGGAATTATACTACGGTGTCCGGATGGTATACTGAGACGCGTATTTCCTCGTATATTTACTTACTCCGCAGGACTACCCAGAAAAGTGCGCACTTTTTAACTTTGTTTCCTCATTTAAATACAACTCAACTTTCTAGAGTTTTGATAGCAACGATAAAGGACATGGGATCCTGCCCGTGTCCGCGCTGCTTCACGCCGAAATCCTCCTTCTATCTCCTAGGCCTGTTGAAAGATATGCGAGGTCGTGTAGATAACCTCCGAACTTACTGTCTGGACAGGGTGACGATTGCCCGGGGATTCATCTATGAGTTGGGACATACCGTTGACGGTTCAAAGGTGCAGGCAACTCTGGGAGAAGGGTCGTGGGTGCCGACGGTGGTGAGTGTTTTTAATTCAATGGCGTTAGATTACTATCTGACTTTCTACCAGAACGCTTTTTGCAGACAAACTGGGACCTCTAGGGTTCGACACCTTTCGCATGCTGGTGGTCGATTTCATGCACGAATGTGAGCTGGGTACCTGGAAGGCCCTATTCACCCACCTCGTTCGTCTACTCTATGCATTGCCGGGTGGTGATCGCCTGGTCGCAATTCTTGACAATAGGTTCGTCCCTCACACTTGTTTTCCTTACTCATTAACAAGTGATGGCACTGAAAACAGATTTCGCCATGTTCCGTCATATGGCAATGGCGTCATACGGAAATTTTCAAACAATACTTCAGAAATGAAAAGACTCGCAGCGAGAGACTTTGAGGATGTTTTGCAGGTTTGTCGCATCGGTCGAGTTGTGGACGTGCGCTGTTGACATCTATCCCAGTGCGCCATGCCAGTCTTTGAGGGCCTTTTCCCGGAAGGTCACGATGAACTGGTACAATCGCTTTTGTACAGGTTTGCCCTATGGCACGCTCTGGCCAAACTGAGAATGCATTCCGAAAGTACATTGTCAGTTTTAGATAAGACTTTCAAGCAGCTCTCCCGTCAGCTACGCAACTTCCGGGACTCTACCTGCGCTGCTTTCACTACCTTTGAATTACCGAAGGAAAAGCTGCTCGAGATCGCAAAGCCACTCGTGAACGCTCAGGTCTCGACAACCCAGACATTGCGAATAGCGGCCGAAAGATCAAGAAGTTTAATTTGAGTACTTACAAATTTCACGCCATGGGGGATTATTTACAGTCAATCCGCCTCTTTGGGACCACAGACTCCTTTACATCGCAAATTGTAGGTGAACGTCTGCCCTACTATTGTCTTGTCATCTCAATTTAATTCCGGGCAGGGAGAGTTGGCGCACAGAGCGTTGAAAGCCTTTTATCCATTAACAAATAAACTAGATACTCCAGCACAACTCGCTAAACATGAACATCGTCGTCGTGTCCTTCGGTGAGTCGCAGAGTCAGGTCACAGTTTGTACGCTAGCAAGCAGGTGCCGGTTGACTTGCCTGTAAGGTTAAAAGATCACCACTACATACCGAAGAACCACAATAAACCCATTGCATATATTCACCTTTCTTCGAGATCATGGTGATGATCCAGCTGTAGTGGTAGGTCATGGCTCTTCTCGTTGTTCGTCTTGTTCATTAAGGCGCAGGCGTTCATACCGAGACTCAAGGATCATATACTATATCGTCTGCGAAAGTTAGACATCAGCCATTGCGACCACGTGTTCACAGACGAGGAGCGCAATTCTGTCATAATATCAGACAGCAGACTATACTCAGTCCAAACCATGCAGGTACTTGATTCACCTCTTGAGCCTTGCTAGCGCACTCAGGTCAGCGTTCGCCCTCATAGGTCCATTACACAACCTATGACCTTCGACGAGAGTGGGACACTGTCAATCCTCGGACCCACTGTGATGTTATGGTATTATCCGGGGAGACCAGGCCACAGCATCCATATTGGTACGCCCGAGTTCTCGGCATCTATCATGTAGACGCATGGCTGAGCGTCGAAGCTCCGATGAAAAGACACCAAATCGAGATTCTTTATGTTAGATGGATGGCACCTTTGTCAGACCACCGGTCAGGCATGAACTGTGCTAGGTTGCCAAAGGTTGCTTTCGTTGATGAGTCCGATCATGATGCCTTTGGCTTTCTTGATCCAGGTCAAGTCATCCGAAGTGCGCACCTGATTCCAGCTTTTGCCTCTGGGCGCGGAACCACTTCCCTTCGCTACGGGAAATCATTCGCCCGTCAGTGTGGTGATTTGGATGATTGGGAAGCCTACTACGTTGGAATGTAAGTGCAACCTCCGATTGTGTTATCCTTACTCAAGCTGTAGCTCGGTCAGTTTCGTTGACCGGGATATGCTTATGCGTTATACACCCCATGGTATAGGGCATCCTACGGTCGTGCGGGAGATAGTACGAGATTGCGCCGACGCGGAACTCATGGACAGTGTAACGTCCGAGGAAGACGAGAATGATGGGGACGGGGACAACTGGCAAGGGCATGGCATCCAACCTTGCGAGGGCGACGTCGAGCAGGGTGAAAGTGACAACAATTATGAAGGGGGAAGTGATGATGGTGCTGAGGATGCTGAGGATCCAGACGATCAGGAAATGGAAGATGAGGAAGGCGAGGAAAATGATCTGATGTCCTTCTGATTTACTACCATCGTCAAAGCTCGTACCTGCCACCACTTTTCGCTTTCAGACTGGATTTCCAACACTCTGTGCTCCATCGCTTTCACTCAACGACTCGCAAAGTGCAATAAACCGGTAAGCAGTGACGGCGCTTGCATTCCAACTTTAATAGTATTTAGGAGGAACGGCCTATTTTCGCCATGCTTGATAAGATTATGTCATACTCAGATTTAAACTCCGCACTCACCATGTTGACATTGTTGTGTAAGTTCGGAATCGATTCTAACTAGCCGAGTCAGGCTATCGGCTGTGTTCCTTCGATGGGCAATGTTTCGCATAGTTAACTAGTCATCTATTCCGACCTAGATTAAGCCTGTACAAAGAGCAAGCTCGCAGCAGTTTCACGGAGTAATGAAACGTTAGCAGTTAATGATAAGTGAGTGGTCCCTTGGTCATCTCCTCATTATCATGGCGCTTACTAATGTTGAACAGACGGACGCTCAGGCTAGCCTGAGAGCATGTAATGCACTATGCTTTGGGTCCAAATGCTTGTGTGGTGAATTTCGCTGCCCGAATATTGGTAACCTCCAAGGGACGTGTCGATTTGTGGGCCGAAGTTGTAAAGGTGAGCTTGCTAGGTTTGATTGCTAGGTTTGATTCTAACTGAGCGTTCATCCTACTAGGTCTTTTAGTCAACAGCGAGGAAGCTTCCAACAGGAGAGCCCAATCTACTTGCTGTACATACTGCCGTTCTTGCCCGATGCATTTGAGAGCCAGAGTGACGCCTTGGGCCTTCTAGGCTCGTTAAGAAGTTGCTTACAGTAGTCCAGCGGATCCTGTGCGTGGTACTGTCATCATTTATGCCCAAAAGACGACAATTTATTGATGTTATGCTATAGGATGAGATGGACTCTGATACCAATTGGGTAGAGGACGACGTACAACCTAGGCTCTGCGCGCTCTCAAAGTGTGCCGCAATCAACGTCTCGCGCATGCATGTACAGATGCAACGGACAAGTCTGTTGCATGTCTTTGTTAGGATACACCTTACTGACTCAACGGTTGGTAGGTTTGAGTCGTTTGCATCAATTGACACAAGCAAGTTAATCTGGTAGGACCCATGCGATAATGTTCACATGGAGTTCCTTATGAAACTTCTCCCCCTCACTGCACGCAAAATCTCTCCGTGAACCCTTTCTCAAGTTCGACCGTGAGCGATGCGTTATGTATTATTGTACCTATGTCTGACACCGCTGCAGGCCATCTCCTATGTTACACATACATCACAAAACATATCTGCAAGTGAGTTCTGAAGATAGTGCATCTCGAGCGTCATTGACAAACTGGCCTCTCGTTAGCTGCCCCTGTTCAAAATCATATTCATCCGCTTACTCCATCTTCTCGCATATCACCCTGATTTTTCGACTGCACACGAAACTTTGCAAGAAATGGCCAAGTAAGTTGCGTTCTCTGAGAAATCTGTGGGTCCGCGTTGATATTGTCTGTCGAGTCTGTGATACTAATGATGGTGCTGGTTTTAGAATCTTTACGCTATAAGCGAGTTCGCGCAAGAGCTTATCAAGGCCTGTGTACAAGCACGTTCCCGGAGTTTGCAGAGCTATCAGAGGAAGGTGAAAGTACCTTCGGATACTGTCCGTGCACTACCAAACCCGGAGGCGGCCACGAAGGTTATGGCGATTCACGTAGGTCGGCCCGATAACTGATTGGTGACTTTTTTAGATTTCTAAGACCGTTTGTCTCCCTGAGGAAACATCGGCCTGGCTTTTGGAATCATCCAAAACACAGAAGCCTGCGAGCGCTTCCAAAGTGAGCTCATCTCCTTCTGCCAGCAATTCTGTCTGTTGAGCTAACAACCTACTTGTGGGCGCTGTATCCTCTCGCAACTTTCTCCATGGAGGCACTTTGCGCCGTCAAGGCAGTTGTCTTCTCCCTCGTGCATTTGAGGTGACATAGAGGCGTTCACGCAGTGGGTCATCTTGCCCGCCTCCGAGTCCTTCCTGGGCGCGCACGACGTGGAAAGCATTCTCCGAGTTGCTACACCCGAAGGCTCGCGAGCTTTCCGCCACCGCGCTATATCAAATTCATAACAGCTCTATCTATATATCTTGTAATTCCATCTATGACATTTTCAGTTTCAAAGCCACGGTACCTATGAGAGATGTGGAGCTGTGACCGCTGGTGACTCTTGATATGAGCCGAGTTAAGGGGAAGCGACTACTGATAAAAGCCTCCCAGCTGTCTGCACGGTACCCGTGTCTTAGAAACCAAGACGTATTGAAACCTTCTAATTCTGGTAGGTTAGTAGCTCCCCGGGAAAGGCTGTAGAAAGGTTGAAAAGCTTGAGCCAAAAGGAAGACCAACAAGAATTATTAACAGGATTGAGAAGGGCTCGCTGACGCCTCATGCTTACAGCCATGGCGGGGTGTCGTAATTGTGTTGCTAAGTACAAAGCTGTGATAGATCTATTGACCATTCCCAAAGGGCACTTGGGAAGAGCAGGTCTTGAATGACACTTTAATTTCAAGAGCTATGGAAGTAATTGAGGGGAGTGCACTGCCGTTTCTTGCCTACTGCAGTGGCGACATATTACAGTTTCGATACCAAATCCTATGCTATTTTACGACTGATGACCAGTGCCAAATGAACTTTCTACTACAAGGTCTTGAATGACGCCTTAATCACAACATAAATCAGAAGACACAAGGGCTTTCCAACTGGTTGAGGGGAGTGTGCTGCCGTCTCTTGTCTGCTGCAATAGCGGCAGGCCACAATTTTGTTACCCAGTCCCATGCTAATTTACATCTGCTTACCAGTACCAAAAGCACTTCCCACGAAAATGTCTTGAATAAATTTGTAATTCGAAACGTAAATGAAGCAAATTGACAATGCTCAAAATTGTTGGTGCAAAGTATGCCACCATCACTCATTGGCTGCACTGGAGAAATGTCACAACGTGTCACGGACCACTCATGTTACTCTGAATTTGCATGCATAGATGGCGATGTAGCTACAGCTCAAATTTCTCACAGCATCAAAGGTTATGTTTGGGAGGAGCAAAATTATATACTTCTGTAGTTCCCACGGCTACAATATCAAGGACTCACGAATTCACTGATGTCATCTATGGTCTACATGCAAGTATCACTGACGATATAATCTAAAGAGCGTGATGGCCAATACCCAATAATGTGCACAAATGTTGTCGATGCTCTTAAACGTATCCCCCCAGTCCCCGGTATGCATTCATGTTGGAACCATATCCCAACCTATTCGAACCTGGCAACATATGGCCTCGCATCCTCGGGTCTTCCCATTGTACGTAATTTTGCGTATAATATCTATGGTTGGAATCATGTTCAGTGCAAGTCACAGCCAGGAAGGCGCACGCTACCTTGGGTCCAAGGGAAAATGCGGTGCCATTGGTCCGTATATACCGCTAAAATGACTGGGTTCGCCCCACCTCGGCATATATGACGCCATTTCTCTAACCTGGTAAGGTTCCGGCGCTTCGTCGCGAAATATATCAAAGTAAGGTTCGCCTCTTGTCACGTAGACCTTGGCCTTGGGCATTCGTGGCTTGAGATCCCGTCTATCCAGGACGACCCAATCTTCCACTCCTTCAGTGATATCAACAAGCCATATCTGCATTCCTTCAAAGCCTTTCATGGCGTCAAAATGCGGCCCAGCACCATCCACGGCACAATTCAGCGAAAAGTTTGCCTCTCCACCTGTTTTTTCGTGGACTCTTCCTGTCTCTCGCAGTTGTTTGCTAAGTAGCAAGCGTTCTCCTTTGAAGGATTCGTCTAGGTAGAACAAGGACAAGTGTGGAAATGATGGAGGACTCGAGGCTCGCATGAAGTTCTCCTTCATGTGGTCCATGACGCTATCGCGTAGCTGCATGAGCTCGGGGGATTTGGTGGCGACGATGAACAGTGAGTTAAGAAAGTCATCTCCAACCTTCATGGACTCAAATTTTACAGGAATCGTTTTGGTGGCCGTAGGCAGAAATTGAAATATGCTAGGGCGATGCGGGCACCAGAAAGTGGCGAGGGTAATGTGAGGCTCAAAGAGAGGGTATGATCTGGAGTGACGTGATCTGAAGTGAGATGGTCTGCGGTCGTATAACCGCGGGTAAGATAGTCTATGGTCAAATGATATCGGGTAAGGGTCATATGGTGTTGGGTAAGGGTCATATGGTGTTGGGTAAGGTGATCTGGGGCCGTATGGTGTCAAGTAAGGTGATCTGGGGCCATATGGTGTCGGGTAGGGTGGTCTGAAGTCAAATGATGTCGGGTAAGGTGGTCTGGGGTCATATGTCCTTGGGTAGGGTGACCTCGGATAAGCCGGTCTCGAGTAAGAGGATGTCGTGTGAGCTGATGTCGAGTGGGAGGATACCGAGTGAGTACTTGACTTATTGCTCTTTGATTTATCGTCTTTTGATTTTCCGTCCTTTGACTTTCCGTCCGTTGATTTTCCGTCCTTTGATTTTCCATCGTCTGATTTTCCGCCCCTTGATTTTCCGCCCTCTGATTTATTTCCCTTAGATTTATCGTCCTTTGGTTTGGCGTCCTTTGGTTTGGTGTCCTTTGGTTTGTCGTTTTTTGGTTTTTCGCTCTTTGGTTTATCAGGCCTTGGTCGGAATTCCATTAAATAGCGTAGTGCCGTAGCCTCCGGCCCCGAGGGAACAAGCCACAGAGCATATTCTACGTGACACGTTACATCATGCCCCATAGGCGAAATACTACTCACTGGAATCCATTACGGCTTGCGGTTATCTGGAGGACGACAGCAAGGATATTGTTTAGGTTTGTCAATGACGCAACTACGCTTTAAATCCAAGAACACAGGTCAGCGAGCGGGTAGCTATTGCTATCAGCGGCCAATGCAAATTTGTTATTAGGGCGATAGCTTTATAGAAGGAACATTGGTCTGTATACGAGAGACTAGGGAGATAGTGATATTATGTGAGGACCAGAGCCGCATAATCATGCGTTTCTAAACAATTTTCCTATCAGGACACCCAAAGAAGTAATAACCTAGAATGTTATGGTCTTCTTCAGATGATAGCTTATCGACAACGCACAGGGGGATGACTCTACTGTCACGAAATTGCCAGGTTGGTAAGTGGTAGTGCGACCCACTTCTTTTACAATGTCACAATCACCTCCGAAATTACTCTTCCCGCTGTGCGACATGATATACACAAGATATCTACACATGTGCCACCTGGCCAGTCCAGTGCCCAGCCTGTAAGTATATAAGCAGCGGGCTATGGTTGTTCGAAATAAAACACCAATCAAGTTGGAGGGTCCTCATTTGCCGATAAGTTCCTTCTCTGTTTAATCTTACCTTTACGACCAATATTGCTCATGAAGTACTGAAGTCGTCGCGAGTATGACCGCGGTGATGGGCTCGTTGAACCATCCCAGGCTCAAAAGGCAGCGAGATCATATCTGTTGTTATTCTTGGATCTGATGAATTTGAAAGTTCAAGTGCAACTGACCAACAAGAAGCCAACAGAGTGGTGAAGATGATGAAACAAGAACAAGATCTAAATATGGGCTACTGCGTGCCCCTGCAGGGAGTTGTAACTTGCTGGTGTTGGAGGCACGTTCGAAGTCGAAAGTAGATTCGACGAAGGTCCATTCAGGGGTCGCACGATGTGTTGCACTGGTAGTTCCATGACCATAAAACATCGGATATTTCATCCGTGATGGAAGGCTCTATAGCCAATTCATAAACATATCAATGTCATATCCTGTATGAACAATGCCCTCGACACTCTCAAAAGTGATCTCGCCCACATGAATTGATATATGCCTACCTTTGTACACATGTACACATATTACCTCGGAAATCCGGCTCGTGTAATGAATTCTGAGACTGGAATTTTATTCTGCGGCTAAGTCATGATCACATGAATGGAAATGAATGATGTAGAATTGAGTGCCTCAGTTTAACTGGTTTATTCTACCAGTGTATTTGATGCAGGCGTCGCTGAGCGCTGAGCTTGTGATGTGCCTGAGGCATTATGTCTAGGTCAATTGGTCTCACTGGCAGGGTGCACCGGTGAACGTGGGTGCAATGAATTGGATATTTCCTGAACACGACGATGCCATATGATCACTGCATCACACCTAGCTAATAATGCGGAGGACAGGCCAATCAGACAAATAGCCAGAGCTTCTACCAACACCGCGGCCGTATGTGACGCTGGTGGACATCATCAACTTGCCAAAACTCAGAAGCTGTTGCTATTTGCCTGATCGGCTTGTCCTCCGTGATATATTACTAGCCAGGTGTGATGCAGTGATCGTAGGCATTGTGTGCAGGAATTTCAGATCCAATTGGCGTGTCCATTGCAAGCACACAAAAAATATCAATATTTCTTTAGTCTCTCGCGCGTAGGATAGACCACTATAGAGAGAAGACAATTGTTCCTTCTAAATTTTATCACTTGTTTGTCATCTTCTGACGTGACGGATAGGAAGTAGAATAAATCAAAAATTCACGCGTGGCTGGCAGGGTCCCCGACTTTGTTCGTTGCAAGCTAGTAAGACACGTACTAGTCTTCCCTTATATTCGGGGCCCTACTTGGGATGATCGCCATGCAACTTGCCAATCCCGAAGTCCCTTCAAAATACAGGTGACAATACGAGACACGACGTTGTTAACTTGACTAGTTGCCGCTGTAAGTCGCTGAGATGGATGTTTCTGTGCAAACCATTCTCCTGAAAACAAGAGCGTGCTGTCAAGTCTCGTGTCACTGTCAGAAGTGTTCCTGATCACGTGAGTGATGTGACGACGACGTGTTGTTCTAATTTCCTGCTACTTACATAGTCTACTCGAGCTCTCTAGCTATAGCGTTGTAGCACTTGCTTGGCTTTATTTTCTTGTCACTAGAATTTTACACGGTTCATCGATCGCGTCAAGAGCTCGCTGTCAACAGATAGGGGCTGTTTCACTCAAACCTCTCTCGTATCCAGGTGCAGTGACAACAGGTGCAACTACTGTATGTGCTTCTGAAAATCATATATAGAGTGGTTGAATGTATTATTAACAGGCAACCATCTGCATCCTCTATCAACCTGGTCTAGGTGAATCGTGAACATTAATCTGTATGTAAGTAAGTGGGGACTATTTAGGAAATCCTTTGTTGAATTGACGCTCGCATTGCTACTTAAGATTTATTGGTCGTCGCTCTTCTGCCTCTGGCTCTTCATCCAACGATTTCGACATCTCTGCGAGTGTCGCAAAATTGTCATTCGTGACACCTTAAAGTTGCCATCCTATCTAGAGCAACTCTGTCAAATACCGCCATGAAACGGGGTTTTTTGAAGACCCGAAAGGCCAAACAGCGCGTCGCAAAGGCTGTAGATTCTGAGTCTACCAGGGGGCCACCGCCCAAGAAATCCAAAGACAAGTATAACAAAGGAGAGCGGTATGTTGCCATCCTTCATGCTATCGTACACTGCACAACTGTTTCGTTGCAGCCTAGATGCAACAACACGAGCCGAATACGCTGATTTCGGTAGGATTGATCCCCATAAACTTCCCAAATCTGTCCAAGAACAAGTCGATAACGACGAAAGTTGCGTTGGATATGGCAAGAGTCGCATCATCTTTCGCGTCTGGCCTCGTGATCCTACGGACAAGCCATCAAACCATCTCCATTGCGGGGCAAGGAGGCCGGCAATGGACTTGATTTATGGGGTGCAACACTCTACGACTTCTACCACGTTCGACGTCTTCCAAATGTACCAAACTACATCACCAACTCTACAGGAAGCAGGCTTGCGAAATGGATGCGCCAGGTTGGGGAGCTTACAGCGAAGGATGAGCTCTATTGGGCCGATAAGGAGGAAGATCCAAAAGAGATACCAGGTAGCTGACATTGGGGAACTTATTGGGTGCTATGACATGCGCGTCAGATTGGGCATATTCAATCAGTATTCCACTCGAAAGAGATCAGAGAGGAGGCAAAATCAAGCTTCACTGATTCCAGCTACGTAGCAGAAATCGCAGATGAAGGAGATCCGATCCCTCCAGTCGGTGATCAGGAGGATAATAGCGGTATAAACCAAGAGGAGGCACTTGCTAATAACGATGGAGAGGAAGATGCGGCTGCCAGCGTGCAGCTCAATGAAGTCATGCAAGTGGGTGAAGTAGGCGAAACGTCGTCAGAAAAATGCGCGGACCAACCGACAGATGAACCTGCCATGCCATTGCCGAACATCGATTCACCCTTCATCCCGACCATTATCCCTCCCCACATCCCTTCATCCCGTGCACGCACGATGGGAATCCGACCCTCCAACAGCGAATTCCTTTACATCTTCTCCCTAAAAAGCTCCATGTTCACGACCCTTGGAACAAATTATCTATTGATGAAGGTGATACCGATCACGAAACTCCATGGCTTTCCAAAGTTGCCAAGCGACGAGATATCGTCCGAACCTATTCCCTTTCCCTCGCACCGGAAGGCAAAGAGGCTGCGTTGAAGTCGCAGAAACTGGATGAGATGCAGGAAGACGAAGCAACGAAGGACGGGAGCGTGATGCGCATCTTCCCCTCTAACAAAGAGGGACCGACGGAAGAGCCGCTGATTGAAATTGTGCTTCCTCCGCGACCCCGGAGAAGGATGGAAGTGGAAGAAGCTCACCTCTACCTTTCACCTAGTGCAGTGGGAACCGGTAATCATTCGGTTGTGTACAGCGTGGAGTGGGAGCTCCCGCGTGACCTTTTTATAGACGCTCGTCTATGCAGAACTTGTGTGGAGTTGGACGCCCGTCAACAGATCAAGAAGTTGAAGGACGAAGGAAAATGGGAAGCACTCCTAAACAACCCAGTAGGGAAGCCTGAAGAAACCCCACAGGCTGGCCCGGATGTCGCCCCCGGAACAGAGTCTTCGCAGGCCTCTGGTTCGAAGCGAACGGTTGGTCACGTTTCCATCGAGGAACACCGGCTCCCAGAGGTGACTGCATCATTCATCAGCCCAGACGATGAACTTTTGGACAAAATGGGTGGTGAAAAGTCTGTCGATGCCAATGACGCTGAATTGGCGCCAACTTCAGATGGGGATCCTCCTGCGAACTCTTCCAGCGACCCAGCTCAACAGAGGGGATACAAAATCCGATGTCGAAATGGACGTCGTAGACTGGGCAAGATCCGGAGCCCGGACCCAAAGTAGGAGCAGGACGAGGCGTCTGACGTTGAGATGAAGGTGGACGAGATTAAGGACTCTGAAGAACCGACGCTGGGGTCTGCTCCCAGGAAGGACAAGGGGAAAGGCAAAGAGGAAGCAGAACAGGACCATGGGGACAAAGAACAAGCTGATACGGAAGAAAGTGAGGGGGAACACAGCGAGGAAGAACACAGCGAAGGACACAGCGAAGGACACAGCGAGGAAGACAGCGAGGAAGAGATGTTCACCATTGAACCTCCGAGGGTCGTCCGCATCGCATCTTACTCTGGGCCAGCTCTTCGCATTCACACTAGTGTGAAGTGGCGAGCCCCCTGGGATTTATGCGGACATGACGGAAGTAGCTCGGGGACCGTTCCGCGCACCGCGACAGTTACCGTTGTTGCGAAACTCTCGATCGAACACGATCATCACCTCGCTCGAGAGGCGAACAACTATCAATCGTTCCCTGACCACTTCTTCCAACACTGGAACGGATATAATGTCATGCCCCCTCTACACGATCCTGTCCCCGTCGGGGCACTCTGTCCGCAGTTCTATGGTTATTACACACCCGATGATCCAACTGATGGCACGAGTCGTCCCAACTATTTGAGTCCGATCTTACTCCTGGAGTACTGTGGTAGGGAGATAGACCCAGATGAACTGTGCATAGACGACAAGCAAGAGTGCGCGTCGCTCGTCTTCCGCTTTCATCATGCGGGGTGGTTGCACGAGTCATTCGCAGCTCGGAACATTCTGTGGCAACAAGGCAAGCCAACGGAGTGGCCAATCCAGCGGCCGTACTCGACCAAGAGCTTCCGCCTGATAGACTTCGGTAGATCGAGAAAGTTGGATAATTCATTGACGAGGGCGAGCGAGGAAGACACAGCTTTGCGCCTTCTCCACTTGTTGCATCATGCAGGTTAATGGAGACATTGGATTGAAAAAAAAAAGATAAAGACATTTGCTTTCTCGACATTGTCGTTTGTTCTTGACGTTTTACTGTTTTGTACATGTCGTAGATCATCTGTGCGAAGTGAATGCTGTTGTTTCCAAAACTTGTCGCGT
This sequence comes from Suillus cothurnatus, assembly GCA_016758765.1. Taxonomy (NCBI): domain Eukaryota; kingdom Fungi; phylum Basidiomycota; class Agaricomycetes; order Boletales; family Suillaceae; genus Suillus; species Suillus cothurnatus. Next base: position 208,201 of record JABBWL010000070.1, read on the forward strand.
ATTTGATAGGTCATAAAGTGACAATAAAAACTGCATTAGTCAACGTCGTTCCCTTCTATTACTTGCTCGCCATCTTCCGAAAACTTCACGTTGTTCTAAAGACGATTTGTCAGGTTGCTGAGCTAGAAAATATTATTTGTTTCACTCACAGGATCAGATGACGATTTCCCAACATATTTCGTGTGATCTAGTATATACCATTAGTCAAGAAGGTTTCAGTGTGCCAATGAGAAGTTTTACATCCATACGCCACTAAATCACCTGCAGGATTGGTAAAAGTCTACGCGAGTATAAGCCAAGGATTTCCCTAGTTTGGTGAGTTCGTAGAACATTATAGCAAATCTTGCATCACTAACCCATGGCAGTAAGTGTGGCTCGTGCATGGAGGGTATCGCCTGGCCTGCCTGCAGGTCGTATAAATGATGCGCCAATATCGGTCGAAACGCCGTCATGTAGTGACCTTTGCTCGCAACAGCGAGCGAGCCAAGGGTATCAGTCAGCGACAGGATCAAGCCACCGTGCACGGTCTAGCTTGGTGTCAATAAGTAGGATACTGGGGAAAACTTAGATACGCACCCCGACTCTGTTTACTGCAGGAAGATAAGTGCTATGAAAGCTGGAGAGAAAAGTACGTACCATTAGAAGGTTCTATCTTCAGTGAAAAATCAACCGTTCCGGGGACTGCACGGTGAATAACAAGCTGAAAGACCTGATCAGTATTGTATTCAAGTCGAAAGGGTATACTCTTACATTCGGAAAACACTGCGCATCATGCCCTAGCTGCTGTATTCAGCAACTCGCGCCTCAAAGTGCCTGGTGGGAATACCTTTGTTGTCTATGAACGATTTCCACACCTTGTATAGTTTCCTCTGTAAGAAAGAAAACGCATGAAGGCTATATAAAAAAGACCTACCCTCCGGGTGAATCTCAAGGAAGCAGACATTATATGTCTTTCCAGTCGGATATGCCGTCCGGGAAGCAGTTAAAACTTTCCAAAGGGAGAAGGAGGTTGTTTAATTCTAAAGCTCTTGCCAAACAATGGCCGCTGCCGCCACCTGTTGAATCTCCGATCGGCTTTCTCCTCACTGCATCGTGGACTTGAACTACTAAGCCATTCATCAGCGTCGTTTGTTATAGTCTTCATCCGCTCTCTTCAAAGCACAAATAATGTCTGACCTCTGTCCCGTCTACGCGCCCTTCTTCGGTGCCATGGTCAGTTCTCAATTTTCCTTGTTCGCTTTCAAGACTGAATGGTTCGTAGGGCTGCACCTGCGCAATTGTGTTCACCTGTAAGTATTATGAGCAATTGTTGTCAGAAGCTCTGATGTTCTAACCGATACGTGTGCTTGTGTGTGCTAGGTCTTGGTGCAAGGTCCGAAACTTTTGCGTTGCAGGTTTTGTGATGTATTGAATATTTTGCGCAGTTACGGTACCGCAAAGTCTGGTGTTGGTATTTCTGCGATGGGTGTCCTTCGGCCAGACCTTATGATGAAGTGTGTTGTTCCCGTTATCATGGCTGGTATTATCGGTGTATGTTTTTGCTTTCATCCACCTTAACTGCCGTCGGTTCTGATACTGCGCAGATCTACGGTCTGGTGGTGTCGGTCCTCATTTCCAGTTCATGTGTGTTCTGTTCCTTTCCCGCTCTTTATTCCGTATTCTGAATTACCCCAAATCCAGTGGAGGCAACAATGACCCTTGCACAAGGATTTATTGACCTCGGTGCTGGCTTGTCGGTTGGTCTCGCTGGTCTTGCTGCAGGCTTCGCCATTGGTATCGTCGGTGATGCTGGTGTCCGTGGTACTGCACAACAGCCACGACTTTTCGTTGGAATGGTGAGTATTCATAACCTAGTTCTCGTCAACAACAAATCTGATATGCCATTTCAGATTTTGATTCTTATCTTCGCTGAAGTACTGGGTCTTTATGGTAAGTCGATATTTCGTAGAGACGACATGTGGTATTGAATAACTGTCTGTAGGCTTGATTGTTGCACTTATCATGCACACAAAAGCTGGAGAATTGATAGGAATGGTACATTACTTCTCTCTGACTTTTACTCGTTTTATTAACATGATTTTGCAGTGTGACGCGTAGAAAGATGACGAACTTCATTATAACCTTCGATGCTGTTTTCCGTCTAATACATCCATGTTTATGCTTGTGAACATAGTCCTTGCATGTATTGTTTACTTGAGTGATGCATCTTGGGCCAATGATCGATTACCCTCTGTTGTGTGAACATGCTGTGTTTTAATTACTTGTTGAGGCTTGTCAGGCCCAGCCAGGGACAGTGACCGAAATACTTCTTGCGGCCCTCAGAATCGCCGACGTGGCGGCAAATACTGTCTTCCTACAGCTGTTTGTGGGAAGCATTCATGTCGCTTTAGTTGTCTTCAACTCTTTGGAAGGCCTGAAAGGCTGGTTGAGGCTTTATTGATGGTTTCTTTTGCGGCGCTGCCCAAGACGTTACTCCTTCTCCTGCTCACGTTGTCGGCTCATGCCTTCTCGGTCGCTCTACCCTCGTCTAAGAATGACCCGTTTCGCGCTATAGTTCTTGCACATCGCAAGCGCCAACCGGAGCTGCCTCTCTGTTGCCTGACACCACCTCCGTCAATAGATTCGCCAGATGATGTTGAGGATGTCCTACTCTCGTTTGAAGAGTGGAAGTCCAAGCAGTCCCGATCCCAATCCCAAGTCGCAGTTGCAGACTCAGCCTCGGGTACCTGCTCATCCACAAATCGAAGCTTTAGAACACACGGAGTCGAGTACTACCCATGAACCGAATGTCACTATGCCGGACACGTCTACATACCTCCCGGAAACAGAGCTTTCCCCTCATTTCAGAGTACCTATCATCGACCGCTTCAATTATGCAAACCTAGACTGTTCTGCACGCGTACACACTTCTCATCGTTCTGCCAAGTCTTCTTCGTCCATTCTGTCATCAAAGAAAGACAAATACATGCTTTCCCCATGTTCATCAGGCAAGAGGAGCAGTTCGTGGTTGTAGAGTTGTGCGAAGATATTAGAATCGACACCGTGCAACTCGCGAACTTCGAGTTTTTCAGTGGGGTATTCAAGGAATTTTCGGTGAAGGTCGCAAAGACCTACACGACGTCTGATGACGGGTGGGTACTGGCGGGTACCTACAAGGCAAAGAATGTCCGTGGTGTGCAGGCGCGTATTTCTCCCTAATATTGGGACCTTGTCGTTGATCAAGGCACAGTCTTTCCACACACCAACTAGCCTACGCGATTTCTACAGGTACATCCGGATCGACTTCCACTCACACTATGGACATGAGTATTACTGTCCGGTCTCCCTTCTTCGGGTTTATGGTCTAACCCACCTCGAACAATGGAAGTGGGACATATGGGAAGAAGAGAGTCATAAACTCGCCCGAGCTCAAGCTCAAGTATTTTCTTCCATTGCGGAGCCCCTACCCATCAGTTCTGGGGGATCTGAACTAAACAAGTTTATGGATGAGCTTGAGGCGCAGAATATACCTTCTGCATATCTCTTGATACACCACTTCCAACAACCAAGGCGCCGTCTACGGCACATACGAGTCTAAGTAACTCTCAGGCAAACAAGGGGCTGATCCGAACGTCCAGTTCAGTCAGCCCCTCTTTCCAATCCATGGCGTCTTCACCAGCCATTATTCATACCGACTCCGCCATCATGCAGCAGCCTACTTCGTCTGCTACCTCTAAATCCGTATCGAGTTCCGAGACGAGCATTACATCTTCTTTCGACCCTGCCATATCCTCTACAGCATCACTCTCGTCTAACGAGAGCTCATCTACCCAATCCTCACATTTAATTTCCTCAGAAGTCTCACATACCTCTAATATTGAAGCATCTTTAACGCAATCTTCATCATCATCTCATCATGGCCCATCTGTGAACACGCTGTCGATCGCCTTACCAACATTGTCTACCCCTCCACCAGTCGGGTCAAGTGGAGAATCAATATATCGCACAATAATGACCCGACTAACTCTTCTGGAGGCAAATCATAGCCTTTATTCACGTTATGTGGAAGAGCAAACTGCTGGTGTACGCGAAGTACTCAGAAGGCTCGGTGAGGATGTTGGCAGGTTACAGAGCATCGTGAGTTCTACCCGAGCTACTTTGAACAACGTATCTCATGCATCTCTCAGAGTCGCATACAAGCACAAATGTATCAGCGCACAGTTCACGAGTGGGAAAGACAACGGCTTCGTCTGGAGTTCGAACACAGTGAATTACTTTCGCGAGTAAATTATCTTGCTGAAGAGGTTGGCTTCCATGTCCTAAAAATGATCATGATCGTTCATGTTGTTCCAAGGTCACTCTTGAAAAGCGTCTTGGCATCGCACAACTTTGCCTACTTCTGGCAGTGCTTGTATTCATAGGCTTAACCAGGGGTGCACCATCTATAGAACCCCCTCAACTCATTACTCGGTCTGCGAGAGAATGGGGTCGGCGCAACTTGAGCTTCGTCAGCAGTAACGCTGAACATAGCTCGAATAATTTACAGGTTCCGAAGTCGCAGTCCTCCCGAGATTCCTGTCGGCAAGAGGTCTGAAACTATAAAGGATCGTATTTTAGGCCCAGATTCTCGTGTAGACTTTCTGTCTCATCGAGCTGCAACGGTCCTCCGATAACGACCCCATTCCGCGCCGGTCCCTGCACTCTACTGCCTTGTTAGACAAACGATCTACCCCGCGCGGCTCCGCCGCCACAAAACGGTCCGGCCCTCCATTTGCCAATTTTGCACTCCGCACCCCCACTCGCCGCATACCTAATTCCATCTCCACAGAAATCTCCACGCTTCCCCGTGCTGCTCATATGATACGAACAAACTCGCATTCATCGACAGGACTCGTCGTTCCAAAATCTAGCAAACGCTTGGCACGGACAGCTCACCTGCACGAAGTCAAAGGCTCACTCAGAAGGCCCGCAGAACAAGAAAATGATCACGAAGACGTGTTCCGTGGTCCTTCTCTTAAGACCCATCATCATTCGCAACGCTTGTCCAGCCCGCGACGGCCCTCTCTTCCCGCTTGACTACTCGCGTCAGCCAAAAGACGTGATGTCAGAAGATACCGGCCGACGCTGATGCATGGGTTGACACTGATGTCGAGGGAGGATCTGAATGCTCGGAATTTGCCTGCGCTCGATCCCTCCCTTTGATACGAAGATTTTCTGATGGACCTTCAAGATTTCAGGTTGTGCATTAGGGAAGGAGTACAATTGCATATACCGTAGATATCGATATGCCATCGCCGCAGCTGAGTGCTGATGACGCATACCCGACCTCATAGCCCATACTAAGCACGTGCCGCATGATTGTTGACCTCGTGATTTTGAATATAGCCTTGGTTTCGATGTCTAAAACCAATGTTTAGTAGTCTGTCCTAGTCGCTATACTGGACAATTGCAAGGCTCTTCTACTTCTTGGATGTTTGACCCCTAGCATTAGTACAGCCCAGTTTGGCTGAACCACGAGGCTTGGGCACAGTAATCGTTTTAACACAAGTTATGAGCGATATATAGACATAGTAAATGAATGATAAGAGCCCTAGCCTAAATATGTCCACCGCCTGTTAACCACATCGCAATAACGTTCAGATTCCACATCACCGATACGATAGTACTTCTCTACTTGATGTTGCCAATCATCTGGGACAGTCTCATCTTGCTTCTCTTGATCCTTCTCCTCTCGATAATAAAGCTCTTCCAGCGGACCCGTGAGTGATAGTCGTTCTAGTACGATGCGCCGCACAACGTCCTTTGAAACGTCAAAAAGGAGTAGGGTCCGAAGACCAGGGAGAGGGAGATCCGCCAGTCCGCGAGGTGTTGGGAGCAGTCCCATCGCCCATGCATCATTCATGTATGACGTTGCTGGTCCCAGGGTCAATACCTTGAGACTGGCCATTTGTTTATACAAACAATGAAGGAGCTGAGGATCTGCACGATGTGTGAAATTAACGAGATGAAGTTCATCTAGCTCCAGAGGAGAGTGAGAAGGATCTTTCTTGGTAAGCCTAATCAACTCTTGAAGGATGTCTTCGAAATCAACCTCCATCAGCTCGAAATCGAGGTCGACTCCATCCAATGTCAATATCCGGAGATTAGGCATACGGACACTGTGGAGAAAGTTCGCAGTCCAATAGCTCATCGTCCACGATTTGATAGCCAGGTAGTGCAAGTGGGGTAACTCGATGAGAGACATGATATCTGTAGCAAGCGGATCCATATCTACTTCGAGTGCGAGAGTCTGCAGATTTATGAGTGCACCAAGGAGTTGCGATAGAACTTTTGCTGTAGTGCCCGTGTCTCTGTCATCCTCTTGCACTGGCATGCGGTAGTGTATCCGCAAGTTGACAAGATGTGACGAAAACACGGTGGGAGAGAGCCAGGACCAACTCATGCCAAAAAGGATAAGATCGTTAATGGGAGACGCAGAACCTGGAAAAATCAATGGACCATAATGGGCGGGGTCTTCATCGAAATGGCCATGTACGAGTTGAAGATGTAGTTTTTCCAGCATACAGGCTGGAGAAACGCAAGGGCGTGAGAAGAGTAAGAGTGCTTGATGTATGTGGGTCTGTGAGGTCGTCCTCAACGTAAACTCACGCCAACGGTGCACATGAGCATGCAACTCCATGATAATCAAGACGAGATAAGCGCCAGCTACTGTTTCGTCAACCGATGTGGGGTAATCCGAAGCATATGATGAGGAGAGTAGTTGGGGGACTCCGTTGAAGGGGTTACGTGGGTCGTTCCAAAATAATGTGATCTTGAGGGGATGTGTTCCGCTACGTTGCAGGAAAATGCGCGTGTATTCAAGAGACGCAGCACCGTCACCGAAGGAAATTTGTAACACAGTCCACAACGTTGGAGTCTGTGATATGAGACAATTCCAACGCTCGCACACACCCATTGCTGAAATGAGTGCCGATGATGGAGGGTCGCCAGTGATCCCTTCTGCGCACGTGTCTTGATAACGATGATAACTGTGTGGCCAATCGTCCCAATGTCTGCCTCTCCGTTCATTTTGCATATAATAATCATTGAAGGCGGCTTGGTCTTCTTCGGAGACTAACTTGAAAATCATACCGAGCACGTCGTCCGGTAGTCGATCGATATAATAGCTATTCATTCCGATTGATGACTTTGGGGGATAAATAGGAAGAAATGCGCTAGTCCGAGTCAATACTAGGAATGGATAGTTTCTAAAGAGACGCACTGCTCAAGGCCAACTGCTGCACCAACACAAGCCCTCGATTGTGGATTTGTCACTTCAGAGTGGTCAGTTCACAATAGAAACCAGGTGCACGTAAGCATATTACGAGTCCAAACACTTGCCTAGAAGAAATCATCGATGATCCGCCACTCGAAGTGAACCATGATGCGCGCTGTTCCTAATCCTCCTTCGGACTTGCTTCGGAGACACAGCTAGGCTTGGGGAACAGATCGCTGTCATTATTGTCAAAAACAATCCTGGAGCATAGAGTTCGGATCAAGTGCAACGGTTCTGAGAGTTCGGACAGCCGGGAATATAGACCGCCTTGGCTAGGAGATCTAGACTGCAGCCACAAAGTAACTTCAGACATTTGGCTGGTCTCGGCCCAGACTCCCGGAGCCTGAGAAGGACACAACAGCAGTCAACCAGGGTTAGGACCCCGGCCCGCTCGTACTTCCTTACATAATATGACACTGTTACTTACTTGCAGAGGAACCCGTAGTAAATATCAGCACCAATATGATATTGTCTCATCCCATACACCTGTCTAATCTTGTCCTTGAAGTTTAAGCAGAGCAACTCTGAAGTAGACCGAGCTTTCTCGACTTTGCGTTTTCTCGATACTTCATTGCACACTGCACAGCACTATGACGCACACACAATAAGCTCCACTGAGAACCAAAGGGGATTGCGTAGCTGGATTGCCAGCGCTTGAAGTCAACGTGGTCATGGCCATGCTTCGAACGTTCTTCGGAGTTCTGCCAAAGGATGAGACGCCCATTCTCTTCTCACACTACTTCTAAGTTCTCACTGTATTTCACCATTTCTCTCGCACCAAATCCGTGATGAGTGAGGACCATAGGCCAGATCCTCCTCCCGAAGCATCCAGATCCAACCAGCCAAATATCACCGAAAGCTCGGTACGTGGTTTCTTGAAATCCATCGTTAGCCTTATGCATTCTTTGTTCAGGACCAACCTCATGGAGGAGTCTATCAGTCCCTGCGGAAATTGAAGAATGGGTTGACCAAAAAACTTCCTGTGCGTAGACGTGAATACTGATTGTCCTGAATAGCATCTGAGATTGTGCAGAAACGTTTCAAGCGAACACGCAACCGCTCCACTGTGGTCCAGAACGTTGAAATGGAAGGGACTTCATCGAGTCAGAAAGTCGAAGTAAGTGCTGGAACTCGCCATCTTAATTCTTCGATTTTCTTAGAGGGGCCCAGGACACGCTGCATCTCCAGCCTTCCAAGGACAACAAGCATCCTGCCACATATAAGATTCCTAGCGACTCCGCGAACCAAGGGCTGTCCGGCGAGCCTGCGTTACAGGTATTTTCGTCAAATACTTCGACCTTCTTCTCTAATTTCGGTGGTCTCGCAGGTTCAGGCTGCTGCTTCTGGCGGAGAGAAAGGTCCTGATCCCCAATCGGTTAACACTGAACTTCAGGGTGCCTGTGATAGTACGCAAAGCATGGGATTACTCGGGAGACATGCGACTTCTATGGCATTCACTGTCAACAATGGCCCAGCGGATCTCGCTGCTGCGGATGATTTTGAGACAACGTATCTCCAACCCCTAAAGATTATCGATGCTGTCCTTGAGAAGATCGCGGATGTATGAGCCATTCTTGTTAATTGGAAGCGAGCTAATCGAGTTGCATAGGTACATCCGTATGCAAAGATGGCGTTGGGTGTGCTATCTGCTGCATCTAAGGTATGTTCATTTCTCATAGAGTCCAATCTCTTACTCAGAAGTCATAATTCCATGTAGATCATCATCGCTCAAGCAGAGCGAGATAAATCGATCCTCAGTCTTTTCAAGAAATTGGCTGAAGTATACCGCTTCATGACTCAAGATGACAGCCTTGGCAAAATTGAATCGATGCGTGGCGTCGTTGGGAAGATCGTTCAGCAGACTCTTGAGTGTGCCCGTTTCATCAGGGACTATTCGGAGTTAAAGAACTTTTGTGAGTTACTAAGCTATTGCACTTCGTACATGAATCTCATACTATTATTATAGGGAAGAGACTTAGGAAAAACGTTCTCTCGGAAACCGATGACATCATTAAACAGTACAGCGACACTTTGGACGGACTTATGCAACAATTCCGGGACCAAGTTGATCGGGACGTGGCCGTCTTCGTCCGACGTACGGGTAAGGATCCTGACCCGCTTCTGACTTTACATTTATTCATTCATACCGTTTTAGGCGATACTTTGGACCTTGGGGATATCGCTTATGCAAAGGGCGCAGGACTAAATACCACGAAACAGTGCCTACCTGGGACGCGCACGGAGATACTCTCCCAGATTACGGATTGGATCAATGGCAGTGGAGATGCTGTTGAACGTGTGCTATGGCTATCTGGCCCTGCAGGCACGGGCAAATCAGCTATCGCTCACACGATTGCCAAGTGGTTTAGTGATATGGGAGTGCTCGGTTCATGCTTCTGCTTCGATAAGGCCGAGAAACGCCATGAAAAAGTTTTCTCCACCATCGCTCGTGACCTAGCCGACCGTGATCCGGAGATGAGACGAGCATTGGCGGATGCGGTCAAAGATTCCACTTCACTTAAGAATTCGAAGGATATTTTCCAGCAGTGGGAGAAGCTTCTTATAGAACCACTGAAGAAAATATCTAGGTCAAGTGTGGAACCTGTCTTGATCGTGATTGAAGCACTGGACGAGAGCGGCGGAGTGGAGACGCGGCGGGGCCTTCTCCGCATACTTGCCCGTACACTTCAGAAGAAAGGTCTCCCCCAAATCACAGAACTCCCATCCAACTTTCGGATTCTCGTTACCTCTCGCCCACTTCGTGATATCGAAGTTGCATTTCACGGCGCTCAGCATATTCTACTGTTATCCATAGACGAGATTCCAGCAGCAGTGGCGGAGCGCGACATCTGCGCTTTTGTATCTGACAAGCTAGAAGGACTGTCGCATTTTGGGGACAAAGAGTTTGCAAACCTCGCTGCGAAAGCTGAAGGACTTTTCGAGTGGGCTCGTCTTACATGCGAATACATTAAGGAAGACCTTCCTGGCGTAAACCCAAGGTCTCGCTTTGAAACTATCATGAACCGCGATCCTGGGAAGTGGACGGGCAAATTGTATGATATGTATCGGCTTATTTTGGCAGATATCTGGCCACGAGATCGGTATGGCGATATCGAGTACCAGGAAGCACTAGCGGGGTTTCGTTCCGTGATGGGACAAATACTCAGTACAGCTGAACCCCTCCCGTTTCATTCCCTCCACGCCATGCGGAACTGTTTTCCAAACCACAACAAACATTACAAAGTGGACGTCGTACAACACATGGGATCTGTCCTCAGTGGCACAACGGACTCGTGTATTCCCGTCAGACTCCTCCACGCATCCTTCCGAGAGTTCCTCACAGACGAATCATCCAGTGGAGACTTTTTCGTCGAGGTTACGAAGGCGCAACACCGCGACTTAGCGCTTGCGTCACTTGGAGTGATGGAACAAGGCCTTCGCTTCAACATATGTGATTTAGAGTCATCATACCTTCCTAATCGCGAAGACACCGGACTGCCTCAACGAGTCAAAACATCCATTCCCCCTCATCTCTCCTATTCCTGCCGATTTTGGGCTACGCATGTTGAAAAAACAGACTTCGACGATGAGCTCGCAAGGGCGACCAGATCATTCATGGATGACGAGCGACTGCTGTTCTGGATTGAAGCACTCGGACTTCTCAATGCAATCAGAGGTGCAATTACTGTGCTTCCACTTGTTGCCAAGTGGCTGAAGGTGAGCACATGCCTACAAGGCAGTGTTTGATGAACAGCTCATAAGTGGATACAGGGCCATTCTGGATACGAAGATGTGTGGTCGACCACGATGGATGCACAAAGATTCATTCAAGTGTTTGGCAGCATGATCATGCACAGCACGCCACATCTATATTTATCAGCGCTCCCATTCTCGCCCGTCAACTCCACCATGGCTACCAAATTTGCTGCAAGGTTTCCGAATAACCTTCGTCTGGCATCTGGCCGTGATTTAAACTGGGCGGTTGTTCAGATCGAAATCAATGCGCGCGCTGGATGGGTTTTCTCAGTCTCATTCTCACCGGACAGTACTCGCATCGCGTCTGGTTCTTTCGACAGCACTGTGCGGCTGTGGGATGTAGTGACAGGACAGTCATTGGGTGAGCCCTTGCAGGGGCACACCGAAAGGGTCATGTCAGTCTCGTTCTCACCGGACGGTACTCGCATTGCGTCTGGCTCGCACGATAACACTGTGCGGCTGTGGGATGCAGCGACGGGACAGCCATTGGGTGAGCCTTTGCAGGGGCACACTGAAGGAGTTAACTCAGTCTCGTTCTCACCGGATGGTACTCGCATCGCGTCTGGTTCGGATGATAACACTGTGCGGCTGTGGGATGTAGTGGCGGGACAGCCATTGGGTGAGCCCTTGCAGGGGCACAGTGAAGGGGTTAACTCAGTCTCGTTCTCACCGGACGGTACTCACATTGCGTCTGGTTCGGATGATAACACTGTGCGGCTATGGGATACAGTGACGGGACAGCCATTGGGTGAGCCCTTGCAGGGGCACGTTTCAGGGGTTAACTCAGTCTCGTTCTCACCGGACGGTACTCGCATCGCATCTGGTTCTCGGGATAGAACTATGCGGCTGTGGGATGTAGAGACAGGAAAGTCATTGGGTGAGCCCTTGGAGGGGCACACTGAAGGGATTAGCTCAGTCTCGTTCTCACCGGACGGTACTCACATTGCGTCTGGTTCTTTTGACAAAACTTTGCGATTATGGGATGCAGCAACGGGACAGCCGTTGGGTGAGCCCTTGCAGGGGCACGCTTCAGGGGTTACCTCAGTCTCGTTCTCACCGGACGGTACTCGCATCGTGTCTGGTTCTGATGATGACACTGCGCGGGTATGGGATGCAGTGACAGTACAGCCATCGGGTGAGCCCTTGCAGAGGCACACTGAAGGAGTTAACTCAGTCTCGTTCTCACCGGACGGTACTTGCATCGCGTCTGGTTCTTTCGATAACACTGTACGGCTGTGGGATGCAGGGACGGGACAGCCATTGGGTGAGCCCTTGCGGGGGCACACTCAAGGAGTTGTTTCAGTCTCGTTCTCAGCTGACGGTACTCGCATCGCGTCCGGTTCTTGGGATAACACTGTGCGGTTGTGGGATGTAGCGACAGGACAGTCATTGGGTGAGCCCTTGGAGGGGCACACTGAAGGGGTTAACTCAGTCTCGTTCTCACCGGACGGTACTCGCATCGCGTCTGGTTCTTTCGACAAAACTTTGCGGTTATGGGATGCAACAACGGGACAGCCGTTGGGTGAGCCCTTGCAGGGACACGCTTCATCGGTTAACTCAGTCTCGTTCTCACCGGATAGCACTTGTATCGCGTCTGGTTCTTGGGATAACACTGTACGGCTATGGGATGCAGCGACGGGACAGCCATTGGGTGAGCCCTTGCAGGGGCACACTGAAGGGGTTTGGTCAGTCTCGTTCTCACCAGATGGTACTCGCATTGCGTCTGGTTCGGATGATCGTACTGTGCGGCTATGGGATGCAGCAACGGGACAGCCATTGGGTGAGCCCTTGCAGGGGCGCATCAGGGTTAGCTCAGTCTCGTTCTCACCGGATGGTACTTGCATTGCGTCTGGTTCTTGGGATAGAAGTGTGCAGCTATGGGATGCAGCAACGGGACAGCCATTAGGTCAGCCCTTATGGGGGCACACTCACAGGGTTGACTCAGTCTCGTTCTCACCGGATGGTACTCGCCTCGTGTCCGGTTCTTACGATAACACTGTGCGGCTGTGGAATGCAGTGATAATGCAGCCTTCCCCCATGTCCAAAGAGTCGGATTGCTCAACATTTTCGCTGCATCGAACCACCCAAGAAAGCTGTACCGTGTCGACTAGCACTTGTAACAATCACCTCATTACCTTCTCGTCTAGCCTGGAACACGCCCTGCCCAACCCCACTGACTTGCTCGAACCCACCTCTCATAATCCTAATTCGACCCCTTTCTTGCTGCAGCCTGATGGATGGATGATGGGACCCAATCATCAGCTCCTTTTCTGGGTACCTCCCGCTTCCCGACATGCATTCTATACTCCTTGGACCTCATTGGTGATACCAAGAGGATATCCCGAGCTTGATTTAAGCCACATGGCACATGGGACACACTGGTCGAGTTGCCGAGATGCGTGAGTACTTAGTCTTTACCATCCGTGCTCGCAGCTGCTAACATTAGTCCTGCTAGCTCCACGTAACAATGATTTTATTGCTGCAATATCGAGTGTACCGTTTGATTATTTGATTCCTTGTCAATTTTATACTTAGCACTGAGCCTAAATGTACAGTTGTCCGACTGAATGATGTGCTTAAAAGTAGACTGGGTGAAACTCACATGTTGCTACTAATTTGTGAGCGCATGTACCGAAAACTAATTCCTCGGAGACGTGATTGCACCCTTGCAGATTCATGCAGGCGTTAAGTAGGTCTCACAGGCGCTGCGGTGTCCGTGGTGAACGTCACTGTCACCCGTCAGAGCCGAGATGATTACTTTCGAACTTCAAGTTCTCATGGCAGCCGCAGTCTTTCGTTTGATGCGTATGTATTCAGTGGTTACAACCCCGTACGTACAGAGACAGAAGAACGCGCTGAACGGCTCATTCTCACGTCTGAAATCTGACGAGATCATCAGCAATGAAGGAACCCCCGGGGCGTACTGCATGCTGGTATCATGACAGTCTGAGGATGCCTCCTCGATGGCTCTTTACACATTTCGCCAGGATGGCACGACGATTTGCAGTAGTGAGTTGTTGTTGGCTTGAAGTTCCAATTGTTCCTGCAGGGCATTGTTCATAGGCAGGTCAGCCAGGAGGTTGGGAACAAAATCAATTCACCAGAATGTGACACTATTTCCGTCGTTTGCGCTGGTACCTGTCAATAGCCGCCTGTATCTTTGATGAAATAAAGGCTGTACGATTCATGTCAGGAGAGATCAGCTCGCCGAGGTTACAAGCTAGCAAGATTTGTATTCATTCACGTATGTCTCTGGTGCACAGACGTGCCAATCGGTAAATTGAGGAGTAAAACGTCTATGGCGAGCAAACAAAATTCACCATTATCATTCTGGGTACGAGAAGACAGCAGTACTTCTCAGGTTACTGGAGGATCGGACTCGATGTTCGATATCACCTTCCCGGGTTATTCAATAACAAAAGGTGGATTGTACTATCTAGAAGCTGATATCGGGTATCGTAGTGGGATCGTGAATGGCGTCGGAGGCTTGTTGATGTGTCATTCATTTAGACCGGACATCAGAGAGGAGTCGATGAAAGTTGATATCTACGGAGAGGAAGAAGAGGATTAGCAGTAGGAGTCCACAAGAAACTGAACAATACGTTCGACAGTTGTGCTCTTCGTGCCACGATTGTCGGTTATTGCGAAGCTTGAAGGTGAATCACATAAAACAACTACATAAGGTAGGCATACGGTTAACGTTGATTAAGAAGATGATTTGTTGAGTGCGTGAAAGATTCGAGGACGGTGGATAGGAAGAAGACATTTGATGCGAATTGTGCTTACACTGGTGGGTGCTCAATCGCTCAAGGTCTCCTGGGCTAGTAACGCAGAATCTTCTAGGCGCGAGAGGGGGTGAACTTCTTAAGAATGACAACTACCGAGTGGCGCTTGTAACACAGTGCATGCGGAATCCCTAGCTTCTCATTGGCTGGACTCCCAGTCCGAACTCCTTTCCAAACCGATTCAATTCGATTTGCACGCTAGCACGAACCGTGCTCGACTTGCGAACAGATCCGTTTGCTCACGGTCAATCGTGTACGACATTGTCGAGAGTGAGAACGCACGGTGTATCTATTTGCAGAGGCTGACATGTACAAGACTGCACTAACATCGTATTTCCTGACTTGCTACTATAAACGCAATACGTTGCATGGTGCCATCCGAAGGGGAGTCCTTGTAGTACTATAAACACTTGGGTTTCCTGGCAGTGAGAAGGGATAATAAGACTTGATGTAACGCGTGGCATAAAATCGGCAGCTTCAGGACAATTACTGATATGATTCAGGAGCTCGGAGGACATGTTCCTATAAGCACAGGTCAGATTGCGAGTCCAGTGAATCATCAGGAACACAAGCACCTTTGCAAGTTTCTCGCCGTCGGACAAAATAATGAGGCAAGACGGCAAATCCTTCAGACACCACTGCCTTTCAAGCCAGGAGACAAGATTGCGATTCCAAAAAGACTGAAACACATGGGCGAGCTTCTCATCCCACGGTTTTGGAGCTAGTGATAGGTGAACGGCCCAATTTTGACATGCGTAATTTAGGGCGCCTGAAGTTGATTGACTTTGTTTCTGTGCCTCGTCTGCGAATCTCGAAAGGGCTTTCATAGCGTTGATGATCTCTATGTCTGGTGATTCTGTGATAGAATGATACTGGCACCTTAACACGAGAAACACTGAGAACATCCAAAAATCTGGCAGCGCCTTGAATTGTTGGATTGCTTGGAAAGCTGGATGCGAAGAAAACATTGGAGAGATTATGCAGTCTCTGATTGCCTCGAAAGTACTCGAGAATTCTTCGATGGTCACCCATATATTGGTCAGCCGCCATGCTTTAGCGCGGGGTGTCTGCAACCAGTCTTGTCCGTGTGGAGTCCGCAACCAGGACCTCGCACTCCCGGTCTGCAACCAGCTTCGCCCATATGGAGTCTGCAGCCAATTTTGCGCGTCCTCAGTCTGCAACCAGGCTTTCCCCTCCAAGGTTTGCAAGTATCTCGCACCATACATCTGCATCACCGGGGATTCACCACAGGTCTGTACAACGTCTGGATGCACCAATAGTTGGGGTGTGATAAAGGTGGCCTTTGCTTGCAGCCATTTTTGCCCACTGTGAGTGAGCAGCCAGTCTTTCCCGTTCTTAGTCTCTAACCAGTCTTCCCCATTGCGAGTCTTCAGCCAATCCTGCCCGCCTTGGGTCTGCAACCAAAATGCCTGCCCATCGGTTTGCCGCCACTTTTTCCCAGCCTCTGTCTCCAGCCAACCTTGTGCGCCATCGGTCCACAACCAATCATTGACCCCGTGAGCCAGCAACCAGTCTTGCCCAGCCTTGGTCTCCAGCCAGTCTCGTCCGGCATCTGTCTCCAGCCAATCCTCCCCGCTCTGGGTCTGCAACCAAAAATCCTGCCCATCGGTTTGCCGCCACTTTTTCCCAGCCTCCGTCTCCAGCCAACCTTGTGCGCCATCGGTCCACAACCAATCATCGACCCCGTGAGCCAGCAACCAGTCTTGCCCAGCCTTGGTCTCCAGCCAGTCTCGTCCGGCATCTGTCTCCAGCCAATCCTCCCCGCTCTGGGTCTGCAACCAAAAATCCTGCCCATCGGTTTGCTGCCACTTTTTTCCAGCCTCTGTCTCCAGCCAATATTGCGCGCCATCAGTCCACAACCAATCATTGACCCCGTGAGCCAGCAACCAGTCTTGCCCAGCCTTGGTCTCCAGCCAGTCTCGTCCAGAATTTGTCTCCAGCCAATCCTTCCCGCTCTGGGTCTGAAACCAAAATGCCTGCCCATCAGTTTGCTGCCACTTTTTCCCAGCTTCCGTCTCCAGCCAATATTGCGCACCATTGGTCCGCAACCAATGATTGACCCCATGAGCCAGCAACCAGTCTTGCCCAGCCTTGGTCTCCAGCCAGTCTCGTCCGGCATCTGTCTCCAGCCAATCTCTCCCAGCCTGGATCTGCAACCACCCTTTCCCCTGGTCAGTCAATAGCCAGTCCATTCCCCCCTGGGTCTGTAGCCAGTCCTTCACACCTTCAGTCTGCAGCCAGGCCCACCCGTCGGGGGTAGCTAGCCAGAACTGTAACTCTAAAGGGTAATTCCCTCGAAGCCATAACAAAGTTATAAGCACTTGCATTGGCTCCAGTGGCTCAACCATAAAGGACAATGAGTGTTTCAGATTCCGGGGATCCTGGGGTTGCATAGCCTGGCTATACTTCTTTAATTCTAAGAGTGTATCGAGGAGGGCCGTGCTTTCTGGAATCTCGAGCACCATCAAGTGAAGAGAGGAAAGTGCAAGCAGGGAGTGTGGTGATGTGATGTATTGTACTTGGCGGAGGCAGCAGTTTGAGCGGCGGGAGATATAGTCGCGAACGGACGAGTGATAGATATTCACGGGGAGACTGCTGTCAGTAGGAATATCTATCACAGACCGTAGCTGCATCAGCACTTTCTCGACATTCCTGCCCTGACCAGGGCCAAGAAGTTCTGATATCTGTGAGATCGGAAGAGGATCTGCAAGGACAGCAACGATGGACAAGTGCATGTATGCCAATATCGGGTCAGCGCATGTGGAGAGGATAAGGTCATATAACCTGTACACTTCCGTTCCTGGAAGCAGTTGACTTGTCAGTTCGAGCATGAGTTGAAGCCGGTTGCGGGGATTGTTGTGTTCATCATCGATAAACTTCATCATTGTAGTTGCCACGATGAAACGTCTACCCGCTCGGCTCGCTAGCCGCTCAAGTTGAGTCTTCGTTGGGTGTGGGAAGGAAGAATGGCGAAGCTGCAGCTTTCTAAAGGAATCTTCCAAAAAACGATAGATATCTTCATCAACATCTGTGCCGTCTAGCGAGATGGTGGCAGCAACACCATTACCAGAAATGTTCACTGGTATCTCGCCCACCAGCGGGCACACATCTTTGTTCTGCATGGCTTCACAAATATGCCCTTCCAAACGACTTGTGACTAGAATATGAGTCACGGGCAGATCAGGATCGCGAAGAGCTTGAGCGAGCAGGGATATCAATTCAGCAAGCTCGCTTTCGGATTTTTCTTTATCAAAGGATTCGAATGCGGGTTGATCGAGGGTTTCGGATGTGCATTCATCAAGGGCATCGACAACAAACGCCAAAGGCGGACTGCCACATTCGCGTAGTCTACCTTGAAGCTTCCTGAGTGGTCGGAGAAACAAACCTTCCATCTGATCACGAACAGGCTTGTCGGGATCCAGAAGGGCAGGGTTATCGAAGATAGCTTTATTTACATGGGTCCTGACACTGGGGAAATTGCTGGCCAGCTGGTAAGCAAGCGTCGCAAAGAAATAACCGGTTGTGCGCCGTTTCGTATGCTTGCGGGAGAAAAAGAATGTTCCCGCGAGTCGTGTCTCTATATGCGTCTCCTCTGTCACTTTCAAACCTTTCATCCTTTCAGCTACCGTGAATGCGACGGCAGACTTTCCAACGCCCGCTGTGCCGTGCAGCCAAATGATCCGATTCATGTCTTTCTTGTCTAATAATCCGTAGATGTAGTTGAGAAGGGCCACCCGGGTACCTTCCAAGCATTTCGAATGAGGGTGGCGTTCACGAGAGTTATATTCAGCACCCTTTGCAGTGACCTGCGACAACTTCTCCCAAGTTGCTTCAGACATATCCAATAACTGTTGATGAGATCAGAAAAGGAAAGGGGACAAGAGATGGATATACACTGACGTTGACTCTTGACAACAGAGTGATGGTACTCGAAATACAGATGGTGAGATAGAATGGAATAACTGAGGATGTTTATTCAGGGATCCAAGACCAAGTTGCAACTTGGTCAACTTGGATCTTTTGAGGACGGGTAATGGAGTCGTCAAACGATGTTTTGGCGTAGTAAGTCTGTCCAACGACGATTGGCTGGGCAACAAATGATCAAACCCTGCTACTTGCTGTGGAGCGATTGAAATTGCAAGTAAGAGTTACTGATTTTAGATCGAATGGATGTACCGGAGTTCTGCCAAAGGATGAGACGCCCATTCTCTTCTCACACTACTTCTAAGTTCTCACTGTATCCCGCCGTTTCTCTCTCACTGATCCAAATCTGCGACCGTTCGTGATGAGTGAAAGACCATAGGCCAGATCATCCTCCAAGAGCATCCAGATCCAACCAGCCAAATGTTACTGAAAGCTCGGTACGTGGTCTCTTGAAATCCATCGCTACCTTATGCATTCTTTGTCCAGGACCAATCTCATGGAGAGCCCTTGCAGGGACACACTAAAGGGGTTAACTCTGTCTCGTTCTCACCGGATAGTACTCGGATTGCATCTGGTTCAGCGGACAGCACTGTGCGGCTGTGGGATGCAACGACGGGACAGCGTTTGGGTGAGCCCTTGCACGGGCACACTAAAGGGGTTATCTCAGTCTCATTCTCACCCAATTGTGCTTGTATAGCGTCTGGTTCTTGGGATAACACCGTGCGGCTGTGGGATGCAACAACAGGACAACCATTGGGTGAGCCCTTGCGGGGACACACTGAAGGGGTTATCTCAGTCTCGTTCTCACCAGATGGTGCTCGCATAGCGTCTGGTTCGGAGGATAACACTGCGGGTGTGGAGTGCAGTAAAAGTGCAGCCATCCCCCGAGTCTAGAGAGCCGGATTCCTCCGCATTCTCGCTGCATCGAAGCACTACACCTGCCACCCAAGAAAGCTGTATCATGGCCACTAACACTTGTAACTATCACCTCATTTGCTTCTCGTCTAGTCTGGAACACCGCTGACTTGCTCGAACCCACCTCTCATAATCCTAATACCGACCCCTTTCTTGCTGCAGCCTGATGGATGGATGATGGGATCCAATCATCGGCTCCTTTTCTGGGTACCTCCCGCTTCCCGACATGCTTTCTATTTTCCTTGGACTTCATTGGTGATACCCAGGGGATATCCCGAGCTTGATTTAAGCCACATGGCATATGGGACACACTGGTCGAGTTGCCGAGATGCGTGAGTACTTAGTCTTTACCATCCGTGCTCGCAGCTGCTAACATTAGTCCTGCTAGCTCCACGTAACAATGATTTTATTGCTGCAATATCGAGTGTACCGTTTGATACTTTGATTCCTTGCCAATTTTATACTTAGCACCGAGCCTAAATGTACAGTTGCCCGACCGAATGATGTGCTTAAAAGTAGACTGGGTAAAACTCAAATGTTGCTGCTAATTTGTGAGCGCATGTACCGAAAACTAATTCCTCGGAGACGTGATTGCACCCTTGCAGATTCATGCAGGCGTTAAGTAGGTCTCACAGGCGCTGCGGTGTTCGTGTTGAGACGTCACTGTCACCGTCAGCACCGAGATGATTACTTTCAAACTTGAAGTTCCTATGGCAGCCGCAGTCTTTCGTTTGATGCGTATGCATTCAGTGGTTACAACCTCGCACGTACAGAGACAGAAGAACGTGCTGATAGGCTCATTCTCACGTCTGAAATCTGACGAGATCATCAACAGTGAAGGAACCCTGGCGTACTGCACGCTGGTATCATGACAGTCTGGGGATGCCTCCGCGATGGCTCTTTACACATCTTGCCAGGCTGGCACGACGACTTGCAGTAGTAAGTTGCTGTTGGCTTGGTTCTGATTGTTCCTGCATGGCCTCGTTCACAGGTCTGCCAGGAGGTTTAGAACAAAATCAACTCCCTAGAATGCGACACAATTTCCGTCGTTCACGCTAGTACCTGTCAACAGCCGCCTGTATCTTTGATGAAATAAAGGCTGTACAATTCATGTCAGGAGAGATCAGCTCGCCGAGGTTACAAGCTAGCAAGATTTATATTCATTTGTGTACGTCTCTGGTGCACAGCCGTGCCAATCGGCAGATTGAGGAGTAAAATGTCTACGGCGAGCAAACAAAATTCATCATTATCATTCTGGGTACGAGAAGACAGCAGGTACTTCTCGTTCACAATTGTTACTGGAGGATCGGACTCGATATTCTATATCGCCTTCTGGGGCTACTCAATAACAAAAGGTGGATTGTACTAGAAGCTGGTATCGGGTATCATGGTGGGATCGTGGATGGCGTCGCAGGCTTGTTGATGTGTCATTCATTTAGACCGAATATCAGAGAGGAGTCGATGAAAGTTGAGATCTGCGCAGAGGAAGAAGAGGATTAGCAGTAGGAGTCCACAAGAAACTGAACAATTGAGGCGTGCTCAATTTTTAAGTTGTCAGGTCAAGAGTTGTCAAGTCCCACCGTGCCTTAGAGCCAAACAATTTAGCCGACCGGGTGAGGCTCCATTTGGACACCGCAGCCACCACGCTTACTCTGCCTTACACCTGACCGTCACCGCTTATGTTACTACTTAGTGATATCAGTAGATGTGCTACAACGTTACTAATTAGAGGGAAAAGTCTACCACACAAGACTTCAGTGATTTCTTCAGCGATTAGCAGTGACTTGTAAGGTATTTTCTTACCGGCTATTACCCAGCTATACCCGGTGTATAGCTGGGTGGCATAGGCCGGTAATTCCCGTTGATTCTCTGCACCGTCTCCCACGACCTACCAACATGTGAGCTCGTCGTCGTAGACGACGAGCTCGCTTATACAGCTCAAATTCAATCTTTTTTCAAGCACTTTTTTGCCTCTTTGCATGGGGACATGTATTTCATATCTCTACCAGCAATATTTACAGGTTTAATGGCCCTATGTAGTGCATACAGGTATGTTCATGCATGCTCTTGGGGCTAGCCTACTAATCTTTCTAGTCCTCCCCACCATCAACGATGGGGAAGCAGCCCACTCTCTGTTCGACATTGTGCCGTGTGACGATGATGGTCCTATGTAGCTCTGGTCCACATACCTTGTCAGCTGGAGTCTCTCGTATACGCCGGGATCGCCTTGAGGCTGAATGCTTGAGAGAACAACAAGCTCGTGGTAAGCCCTATGTTACTATGTCCTTGTCCTTGCATTTACCTTCTTCCCCTCGTCTGTCCCTCTAGATCGACGCCTTTTGCTTGCCACTGAGGCCACTATCGATATTTTATGTTGTAATGTAAGAATTTATATTGCTTTTAATGACAAAGATAAAGGACATGTTTGTCCTATTGGTTGAAATTTTCAGAAGGAAACTAAGGGCTACTCATCCTCCGAGTCAGAGGATGAACTCGATGAATTATCTGTATCACTACTGATGATGACCATACTCTTTTCAGTGGTCTTAGTTGCACACTTTTTCCTTGGCTTGTACACAGCCTCACCATTTGCATGACGCACTCAATTACTGGTCATCCTTTGCCGAAGCTCATCCTCTGTGAGAGTTGTCCAGGTACAAGTCTTATTGTCAAGCGCATTGAGCAGTGCTTGTACCTGCTCTCATCCACCTATGCATGAGGGATTTCGGACAGGCAAAAGGGCTGAGGGCCAACCCTGTAATGTAACGCTGTAGCGCTCGACAATGGAATGCTTGTAGTTAGTGTAGTTCATTGTGATCTTGCGGTCGGTAATCTTGTTCTCTCGCAAGATATAGTCTGATAGTATAATGGCTATTAGTTGATAGACAGATAAGAGAATAAATAAATGTAGCCCACCTAATTCATCTTGAAGATGTGTCCTGCATTTGCTGATCATCTTGTTGAGAGAATGAGGCTGAGTGGTTGAAACATTGGTATCTATCAAATATAATATTGGAAAGAGGGCTCAAATGAATCGAAATAAAAACTTACCAAGCCCTGATACAACAAAAGCTTCAAGTTTTAAAGCCAAGCGCCGTGGCTCCAAGTCAGGAACAGCACGCGCAAACTTCTCTGCTTTCTCAGAGAAGAAAAGCTTAGGTCCGCTAAGGTCTTTGACGCCTCCTTGGACAGCTATGTAAAACCCTTCAATTCCAAGTCGCAAACATAATGCCGTCCACTAAGTACCGACATTAGCAAATGAGTGTAGCAACTCAGACTAAATCAGACCTCCTGATCCATTGCAGCAAAGGATGCAAGCATATTGTGCTGCACGGCCTTTGGGTTGTTATGGACAATTTTTTGGTTTTCAACGCGCTTTTTCATAACCTGGATCACAAACACATTTTTCTGAGCAGCAGTGAGCTTTGAGTAATCGTGCTTGAGAGTCTCCTTGTGATCTTCAATGAACTCTGTCAACTTCCAGTGGTCACCACATGAAAGGCCTAAGAACTTGTGTTAATTCTACTAACAAGGAACATACTGAATCAAAACACCTTCATTTATGTCATTCAAGCACTGACGAACAAACCCGTTCCATGCATTTGGAGCATGCTGACGACAAACAATTTTCCTGCCAAGGTATAACTGATGCCGTGTTCAGCGCTCAGACCTGGTAATGAATTAGCACTATTATCACAATAGTTTTATGATAAACATACCGCCCATGTTTTTTACAAGTCCTTGGACTTTGTCCATGTAAGCTGCTTGTGTATCATTGATGTCATTAGTAAGGGATACAAACTTTTCATGACGAGCAGCCTTCTGAGAGGTAGTGAGCTGCGGACAGACCCTCTTAACAGCACGTGTCTTCCCAGTGCGTGCCATTGTCTCGAAAATTGGCAGAGGAGGTTTGAAAGCCTCCAACTTAAATACTCAAGGGGGGACAGAGGTGAGAACCGGAAGCAAATTGGATTTTTCTGTAGACAAAATCAAATTCAATAACGTGAGATAGACTAGCAGTAATTGCAAGGATCTAAACTAATATATACTGTTATTACATGGTCAACTATAACATGAAGCAGAAATTAACTCACTAGTAATACCTGCCGAAATGGCATGCATGAGTTTCAGTATAGTTGACATCAAAGGTTCAAACACTAGGTTCTCCTCAAGGACATACTGCCATTGAGACACTTCGAATCCAGCATCTTCATTAATGCAGCTGTGTATTTCACACAAAACACCCCTTGGAAGATGGTGAATAGCGAGCCCAGCCTTAACTGTCTCAAAACTAACAGCCCCTGAAGCTAATGGCATGGTCAAGGCGCCAGTAGTCACAGTCTCGCAAGGACTAACAGCCCCCGAAGCTAATGGCACAGTCAAAGTGCCGGTAGTCAGAGTCTTGGCGTGAGGACTAATCGGAACTGAAGAAGTGGGAGCCAAAAGTGCTGATGTTTGTGTGTCATTTGGATGTGCGATTGAAGTCATGGCATGAGGGACAGTGCCAAGAGTAGACTCAGATGCTGATATCGAAGTAAGAGACCATCAGATCCAGTTGAAGATCCAATGTGGATCACTTACTCTTTTGCTGAAGGTGAGGCAGTATCTTCACATCTGTCCAACAACCATTGAAAAGCTCCTCATGAATCTCAGGTAAGACTTGATTTTGAAGTATTCTGGAGATTCCAGTGATAGCATCTGCAAGAGCAGGAATGGGTGGATGAGACAAAGTAGTGAGCAGTGTGATATCCAGTGACTGAATAGCCAAAAAGTCTTGTGGCTTGCCTCCCTTTCCTCAGCAGATATGAATTCTTCAAGGTGGCTCGGGGGAGTATGCAAAGTCAAAAGTTGCATGAAAGTGGATGGCAAGATAGTCGTGCTAGCTTCACATAAGAATTGTGATAACTAAGTAGAAAAAGAGACTCACCAATAAGCTCGTGTCATTGTTGAAGAAAGCAAGATCTAAGTATTGTAGGCGATAAATTGGTCGAGGCAGATGACCCTCTTGGACATGATCAAAAGTACGAGTTTCAGGCATTTAGAAGGTAGTAGTAAAGTTGAACGTTGAGATCGCATGTCGAACTCTATATAGAACATTATCTAACTACTATATAGAACCATTACGTGCTATCTATCTACCATTGAGCACTGATAACTTGAATCGGTCGAGCCCTACATAGAACATTATCTATCAGCAGTAGATAGATAATGTTCTATGTAGAGTTTGACAGTAGATAGATAGCATGAATGAAAGATCAAGAAAGTGGGCCATCCTTTTGCAGATCAGCCACTAGATTCTGAATGCGGGTCCTGAAAGCAGATCGATTGACAAGTTCACTGTCCCCAAATGAAAAGTGTAGTAAGGTTAGTTACAAGCAGCAACATCTTGACTTTCCTACCTCGCAATTGTTCTGAACGAATGTATTGGTATAATAGCGATATTCCTTCATGACTAGTTCATGCTATCTATCTACCATCAAACTCTACATACCTATCTACCTACGAATGTATTGGTATAATGGCGATATTCCTTCACAACTAGTTCACGCTATCTATCTACCGTCGAACTCTACATACCTATCTACCTTCGAACTTCAGATACCATTTGTGTTAAATTCTCGTACTTTTGAAATTTATTGTAAAAGTAATATCATGCTACAACTAAACATTACTGTGAAATCTGCTGAATACAGGACTCAAACCATGCCAACTGCTCGCCTTCCAACATCGGATCACATTCCTCCTCATCCTCACTGCCAGTGACCATGGCGTTCACTTGCAAGGGGATAGAACCAGTGTATCCTGGTAAGCTATATATGCGTGCAAGGTGGTTGCGATGCATGTCATTAATCCAGCATTGACGATTAAACAATAACTGCAACTCCACAGCAAGTAGTGTATCTGTTGAATCAAGTTCTGTAGCCATCCGCTCGATATCAGAATCCTCTGTGTCAACCCATGCCTGCAGGCGTCATGTTTCAACATTCAGTTGAGTTATTTCTTCCTGCACATGAATGATTTTAAAATACTTATTAGCCATTTCGCGATGGGTGCCATTGCTCCATGGCTTTGCAAGTATGTCATAATGCGAGCACTTGAGAATCTCGAACTCGCCGAGAGCCGCATAAGACATAACCTCACTGTACTGAAGCGTAGGCCGTTGGGGATTTTGAGAGACAGCGAGTTTGTTGTATTTGTCGAGTGCTGATCGGATTGCACCAGAACGTTTCACAATGGCTTTGGAGATCTGTTTCCGAAGTTTATAGCCTAGAATCACATGAGTAGCAAAATATACATGAAGATTGATAGCTACCTGTGGATGCGAGATTTGCCTTAGATAGCTTGAACATGAGTTGCACAACGAGACCTTCAAGATCTTCAACAGCACGAATAAATTGGCGCTTTTGGCTGTATTCTGCTACAGTCACCCCATTTCTTTTCTCACAGAACGCTTCTCTTCCATTCCACTACGCTTCTATGTCACTCCACTGACTTTTCACTTACTTCCTTTTCACCTTGCTGTTTCCTCACGCTTCCCTTATCTCTGACTCGTCCTGACTCACTTTCCCATGAACCTTCCTTTCTTGTACTATTACCACTGGTCCGTGCTCACCTCTCTTACCTATTTAAGAATGTAGTTACTGCTTGCATTTCCCTAACTTGAATCTACTCGGTTCTCTCTGATAACTTGAACTCTAGCTCCTTGAAAAGGAGGCTAGCCTTGTTGACCTCGAATAAGCTCTAGATCCTGCGGGAGTCTAGATGATCGAATCCTGCGGGAGTCCATAGCCCGACGAAGCTACGCTTCAGTTGGTCCTGATCCAGAACCACCTTTATTGGTGCTATTGATTGCCTTTGTTGGCGTACTCCATCCAAGTCCGTAACAAAAGATTCAAGTTACTTTTGAACCCCTCCATCTGTTGGGATTACTCTTGAACCCACGAAACTGATTAACTGCCAAAGTGGCACCAAGAAACCCATTCTCCACGAAAGGACTTGAAAGAGTCCCTGGACCAAAAGCTCAAGCAGTGCAAGCTGAATTCACCAGACTCTACGCCCCTTATCCACCAACTTCTCCCAGAAGATCATCTTCTCGAGGGACCTTTGAAACCCCTTGCACTCCTGTCCTCCCTGCACTTGCTGTTCCAGGCCCTTCCTTCTCTCATAGCATCAGTACTTCCTCTGAGGTACCCTGTTAAGGTCGTACTCAAGGGTAACAGATCCGAAGGGCTTCGGCCTCAGCTCGTACACTGTGCCCCTTTCCCGAGTATAGCCCCGTATTTCAGAATGCTATATGTATCATATCCGAAGATCCGGATGGCTATGGTAGCATATCCGAAGTTCTGGATGACTATCGTATGGTATCTGGTTAGAGGGGAAGGTAATGTATTCCTATCTGAAGACAAGGAATAGTATCGTATGATATCTGAAGGTAAGGATTCGTATCGTATTCCTATCCGAAGATAAGGAATAGTATCGTATACGTATCCGGATGGTGTCCGGATATCGGACGAGAGTATAAGGGCTAGTCTAGACAAGTCTAGGACTAGAAACTGGCAGAGTATAGACTATCCGTAGATAGAGGCGGATGCGTATAGACTATCGGATACAATCCTTAAGTCTCGGAGGGTGACAAGAGTTGTTAAGACTCGAGTCCGGATAACGGAATGAGGACAATCTAAGATGATATTCGAACTGGGGTGCTAAGAACATATACAAGAGTTTATATATGATAGAACTACGCAAGAGGCTATGCACAAAGTATCGCAAAGTATAAGCAACGCTTATTAGAAGTCAATCATAAGCTGGAAGGTAATCACAAGTGAAGCGGATCAGTAAACATAACCGGGAATTAATCACAAGTGAAACGGATCAGTAGAACATAGCCGGAAGAAAGCATAACCGATAAACCGGAAAGGAGGATATACTAAATGGAGGAAATAAGCAGTGTTTAACGTTATATGAACAGGATATGAATGAAGAAGCTTATCGTGACGGATCCGGTACGGATCTGTGGATCGGATCTGATCGGATCTGAAATCCGGAACTTCGGATGAGAAGTGCGAATGTATGGGATATGACATACCCGCACCAGCAGTTGTAGAAGACAGAGACGAAGAAATCCCAGATGCACCTTCGCCTGACTCTGACCCAGGCTCAGAACCAGAATCAGAACCTTCTATTGTACAAGAACCCTATCCTAGATTCTCACCACCAGAACCAGAACCCAACCCCTCTGACTCAGACGACTCCGACTCAGACGATGACATGCCAAAACCCATTGAACAGAAGATCTGTACCCCACCTGACTTTAGTGGTGACAGAGACGAAACCACAAAGTTTGTGCGACTCGTCACCCTTTATCTCGATGTAAATTCTGAGATCTATGACACCGACATGTGAAAGATCGCATTCGCCCTTTCATTCATGAAAGAAGGCACCACTGCAGCATGGATGGAAGATACCATCGCATTTGCTCATGAATTAAACCCAGTCACTGGACTACCAAACGGATATGGAAAGTGGGATCAATTCCTAACCCACTTTGAAGAAGCATTCAACCCGATCAACTCCGCTGGTACCCGCGCTCCATAAGTTACACGCCCTTAAACAAGGCAATGACTTGAGCGAGTACATCTCCACCTTCAAGCAGCTCTGTAACCGAGCTGAGATTTACAGCTTCAACGCCCAGAAAGACTACTTCATCCACGGATTAAAACCCGCCCTTCTTTCGAAGCTCTGTAATTCTGGAGACATCCCCATCGAAATGGAAGCCATGTATAAGAAAGTGATCTCCATTGAGAACACCTACCAGCTTCTTTTATCCCACAGAACCATGACCTCTGATTCCTGAAACCGATCCACCAATCGAGGCCCGAAACCTTGTTTCACCCCGTGCAGGAACGACCCTGATGCCATGGATGTAGACCGTCTATCTGAGGCTGACAAAAAAGCCTATATGAAAGAAGGCCGCTGCTTCAAATGCAGTGAGAAAGGACATAGGGCTAATGACCCTGATAAGCACCCGAAGACCGGAGATGCCGATAAGAAGAAGAAAGGAAAGCAAATGGTAAGGCGTACAGTGCCTGATGATGAAGACACTGCTAAAATCAAAGAACTCTCTGACGATGAAGAACTCAATGGCAGAAGAACAGATTTTTTAATAGGAGGCCTACCGCAATGTTAGCCACCTCCTCTCTAGATGTACGTATTGTCCAGAATGTAGGAAAACCTAAAGAATTAAGGGTCCCGGCGACCATCTTTTCCTCCGTACACCCTGACAAATCATTGCAAACCACCGCTGTTGTTGACTGTGGCGCATCTGCCACATTCATCCATTGGATGTTTGTCCGAAAGCATGGCATCAAAACCCATCGCTTTACCACTCCCTTCCCTATCCGAACCGCTGATGGAAAGATCTCCGAAAACCCCATTACTCACTACTGTCATCTCGCAATCAAGATTGATGGAAGACTGATGTTTGGAAAATTCAACATCATGAACATGAGTGATTGTGATATGATCCTCCTCGGAAAACCCTGGCTGACTGCCATGAACCCCGATATCGACTGGGCTAAAGATACTCTTCGACTCCCATCGACCCCTAGATCCCTATGACTCGAGAAAGCCTTCGAAAAGCTTTGGAGAGAAAACTCCATACCAAATCCCTCTCCACCGCCAAAACCCAGAAAGAAAGTTTCAATAGAAGAAGAAGACGACTCAGAGCATTTTGCCCCTCTTCATTCCCCACTTCCCAAAGACGGAAAAAGAACCCTTGAAAGATGAAAAGAAAAAAGAAGAAAGAAACAATCCCTGCACTCATCCCCGATCCCGACGATGAACCACCTCAGTACGATACCATGGAAGATGTCTGGGACGACTCTTCTATGTTTGCCAGAAAGGTAGAAGATCCAGTAACCTACCCCATCAACGACGATGAGGTCTTGATTGAATACGCTCAAGATGGAACTTCCATAACCCTTCATGAAAACCTCTCTTTCGACTCACCTCTTACTTGTGATGGCACTTCTGCCTCCAAGATCCAACAAACCGCTGCTCTTAGACCCCTAAGAAACTCCTGGATCTACGCATGAAAGACCAAAGAAGACGAATACCTGAAGACTAGTAATAAGGCGCAAGAATTTGCCCTTAAAGACGCCCAAGAAAAGAAGAAGAAGACCTTCGAAGAATTAGTCCCTGACTACCTTCATGGCTTTGCTGACGTTTTCGCCAAAGACGGCTTAAACAAGCTCCCACCTTCTTGTCCTGGAGTAGATCACAGAATCGAAATGAAACCAGGATTCATTCCGAAGTCTGCAAAGACTTATCCTCTCTCCCCGAAAGAAACCGATGCTGTAAAAGCATTCCTTGATGAACATATCACCAAAGCTTCATCCAACCATCAAAATCCCCGCAAGCAAGCGGATTCTTTTTTGTAGGAAAGAAAGACGGCTCTCTTCGACCCTGCCAGGATTACCGCTACATCAACGAATGGACGATAAAGAATGCCTATCCCCTCCCATTGATTCCTCCCTTGATCGCTAAGCTAAGCGATGCGAAATTCTTTACGAAGATGGATGTCCGATCCAGATACAACAACATCCTGATTCACCCTGATGACCGCTGGAAGGCGGCATTCACCACCTCTTTTGGACTCTTTGAACCAAAGGTCATGTTTTTTGGCTTATGCAATTCCCCAGCCACGTTCCAGGCTTACATGAACCAGACTTTCCAAAAAGAAATCGCCAAAGGATGGATGATTGTCTACATGGACAACATCCTCATATTCTCAAAAACCCTTGAAGAACACCAGAAACGAACTCGCCGTGTCCTCGAAATCATCCGTAAAGAAACCCTTTTCCTGAAACCCAAAAAATGCACCTTTGACGCTCAAGAAGTTGACTACCTTGGCATGATCATTCGTCCTGGGCAAGTAGCCATGGACCCTGCCAAGCTGTCTGGTATCAGCCAATGGCAAATCCCCTCCTCTGTTAAAGAAGTCCGATCATTCCTCGTATTCTGCAACTTCTACTGTCATTTCATCTCCCATTACTCCGACCTTGCACGACCTTTGATCGATCTCACCAAGAAAGACTCCGTCTTTGCATGGACGCAAGCATGCACTAACTCCTTTGAGAAGTTGAAGCAATGCTTCCTCTCTGAACCTGTCCTCCGAAACCCAGACCCTTCTCGACAATTCGCCCTAGCCACCAATGCATCGCTTGTTGTGACCGGTGCAGTCCTGCTCCAGACTGATGAGAATGGAGCATATCACCCTTGCGGATACCTTTCACAATCCTTCAATCCTGCCGAATGAAACTACCAGATCTATGATCGAGAACTCCTCGCCATCATTCGTGCCTTGAAAGCATGGAGGCATTACCTCGAAGGGAACCCTCACCCTGTCATCATATTCACTGATCATAAGAACCTCCTATACTTCCGATCCGCACAGAACCTCACATGCCGTCAAGCTAGATGGCAATTAACCTTAAACGAATTTGATTTAGAACTCCACCATGTTCCAGGAACCAAGCTTGCTGCTCCTGATGCACTCTCATGCCACCCTGACCATTCCTCCAATCCTGCTGATAATGCAGATGTTACCCTTCTCCCTGATACCCTCTTCGCCCAAGTCGTTGATATCGACCTCGCCAACGCTTTGAAATCCCCTGACCCACTCTCCGACCCTGTAATCATTGCCGCCCAACAAGCCCTTGATGGGCTAAGTGCACCCCCTATGAAATCTGCCCTTTCCGATTGGCATCTTGATGATGGAACTCTATTTTATAAAGACCGAGCTTATGTCCCAGCTCATCTCCGTCATCGCATCCTCACCCTTCATCATGATCACCTGTCATATCCCATATATTCGCGCTTCTCATCCGAAGTTCCAGATGTCAGATCCAATCAGATCTGATCCACAGATCTGTACTGGATCCGTCGCGATAAGCTTCTTCATTCATATCCTGTTCATATAACGTTAAACACTGCTTATTTCCTCCATTTAGTATATCCTCCTTTCCAGTATATCGGTTATGCTTTCTTCCGGCTATGTTTACTGATCCATTTCACTTGTGATTAACTTCCGGCTTATGATTGACTTCTAATAAGCGTTGCTTATACTTTGCGATACTTTGTGCATAGCCTCCCGCGTAGTTCTATCGTATATAAACTCTTGTATATGTCCTATAGTACCCCAGTTCGAATATCATCTTAGATTGTCCTCATTCCGTTATCTGGACTTGAGTCTTAACAACTCTTGTCACCCTCCGAGACTTAAGGATTGTATCTGATAGTCTATATGCATCCGCCTCTATCTACGGATAGTCAATACTCTGTTAGTTTCTAGTCCTAGACTTGTCTAGACTAGCCCTTATACTTCCGTCTGATATCCGAACGCCATCCAGATAAGTATATGATACTATTCCTTATCTTCGGATAGGAATACGATACTAATCCTTACCTTCGGATAAGTATACGATACTAATCCTTACCTTCGGATAAGTATACGATACTATTCCTTGTCTTCGGATAGGAATACGTTACTTGTCTCTTTACCCGGATATCATACGATAGTCGTCCGGACCTTCGGATACGCTACAATAGCCATCCGGATCTTCGGATACGATACATATAGTATTCTGAAATAAGGGGCTATACTCGGGAAAGGGGCACAGCATACAAGCTGAGGCCGAAGCCCTTCGGATCCGATACCCCTTTGAGTACGACCTTAACATCACCCTACCGCCGGACACCCCGGACAATTCAAAACAGAAGAACTAGTCAAACGTGACTACTGGTGGCCCGGAATGGGCACATTCATCAGAAAATACGTTGAGGGTTGCACCCTTTGTCAGCAAATGAAATCCAATGTAGAGACTCAATTCTCTACAGGCTGGTATTGGCCTATTTTACGGCTCATGACGACTGGGCTTCACAGCACAACATCACCATCATGTACCCAGGATACTTTCCCGCACTCGCGCTTAGTTCGCATTGTCACGCATCTTCACGTTCTCACACAGTTTGCATTGTAGCGCATCTTCGCATTCTATTGCACATCTTCACATTCCATCGTGCATCTTCATGTCTCATCACACATATTCGCGTTCCATCACGATTTAGTGCGCATCATCGCAGGAGCATCCATCCATTATCCAGCCAGTTCCTTGGTGCGTCGCATTCCATTTATTACTATATCTGACTATGTTTGGCATCATACAATTATTATTTCATTATGGACCCTTACTTTACCTCACTTACATACTTAGAGCGCTCCTGATTCGCTTCCAAGCCCTGGGAAGGCGCTTATGTGCAACTTAGGGTTGCCATGTCTGTTTTTACAACTTAGCTTCTGGCAGTCACCATCTATTACCAGTTAGTTCCATGCAGTGCATGTATCCGTCATTGTAGTCCCTAGCATCCATCTATAGCTAGTGGCAATCACATTATCCATCTATTATCCATCCAGCATCCATCCTCCTTGCCTTGGTTCACATCCCAGCACCATTTATACATCTTCTCTACACTTGCGCACTTCGCGCGCTACTTTCCCACGCTTCGCGCGACCATCGCGTTTCGCTTTCCCGCATGCGCCTTCAGCGCATTTCGCATTTCTTCGTGTTTCACCGCATTCCTTCGCGTTTTCTTCGCATTTCATCGCATTTGATTAGGGTTGATCAGCACTCACTTGTGGATCTTCACTTTCCTTGCGTCCCCTTTAGAGTTGAACGCTCTTGCTTCTGCGAGTATAGCAGCTAGGTAGAGCTGAGACTCACTTATACTGGTTTTGCATTATTATAGCTAGTGCCTAGCCAGGTTGTGATACCTACACCGACACGCACCCTTCCACCCCTCCACTGACCCCTATTCCCTCTTCCATGACACGCCCCTTCTCGCAAATCTCTGTGGATCTGATCACCGACTTACCTGAATCCGGAGGTTTTGACTCAGTCATGGTCATGGTAGACCATGGGCTTATGAAGGGGGTAATTCTCTCACCCTGCAAGAAAACCATCACACCTGAAGGCGTCACCCAATTATTCTTCAAGAAAGTTTTCTTGAGATTTGGTCTTTACGACAAAATCATCTCTGATAGAGGTCCCCAGTTCGCCTCTAAATTCGCCAAAGAACTTGGAAGACTCCTTGACTATGAGGTCGCCCTTTCTACAGCTTACCACCCTCAGACCGATGGACAGACTGAGCGTCTGAACCAAGAACTAGAAACCTACCTCCGCATCTACTGCCGCTCTGCACCTCTCGATTGGGTTAAGCATCTTCCTATGGCAGAATTTGTTCACAACCACCGAAAACACGACTCTCGTAACACCTCCCCATTCTTCCTCATGATGGGATATGAACCTCGAGGCATTCCTCATATTCTTCCGAACTCCGCTATCCCTGCTGCAGAAGACCAAATCAGATACCTCCAGAAGACTAGAGAAGAAGCCATCGCATGTCACAACCTTGCAATGCAATGCATGGCCGCTCAATCCTATGGAAAGAAGTTTGAACCCTGGAAAATCAGTGAGAAAGTATGGCTCTCAGCGAAGAACCTCATCTCCGCTCTCCCTTCAAAGAAACTTGCTCCTAAGCGATACGGCCCCTTCACAGTTGAAGCCGTCCTTTCCCCTATCACATTCAAGATCCGACTCCCTCCCTCCTGGAAATCACACCCCGTCTTCCATGCTTCTGAGCTATCATCCTATCAGGAAACAGAAGTCCATGGTCTGAATAACACTGAACCTCCTCCTGACATCATCAATGGTCAAGAGGAATACGAAATCGAAGCCATTCTCGCCCATAAAGGAAACATGAAAGGAAAATGACGCTTCCTTGTGTCATGGAAGGGATATCCCTCTTCTGATAACTCATGGATACCTGAGAAAGAAATGAACAACGCCCAAGAAATCCTGAAAACCTATAAGAAACGCCTCAGAATGTCTCGACTCCTCACCAACTAGAACTTGAAACATGCCTTCTTCGCAATCCTCCCAGTCCTCTCTTGAAAGTCACCGCTCTCAACTTGAACTTCACCATAAACGCGCCCTTGTAGAATCGACCTTGCTCTCTCTCCCATGCACTCTCCCTTTAGACCATTTCTTTTCCAAAGACCCCGTCGCCCTCTCCCTCATCACTGCTTACCGCAGCGCGGATCTTTCCTCTAGTTACGCTCATACTATTAATGCCCCTGAAGAGGAGGCCACCAAATGCTCGATTATTTATCATATGACCAAGATCAAGCTCGTCCTCGCTGACCGACTCCTTGAACGTGGGTTCGAGCAAGCACTCACCCCTTCAATGATTTGCGAAATCACCGAGTCTAGACACAGATCTTGTGATCCATTTGGACCAACACCCATGCAACCCATGCGCTCCCCATCAGAGGCTTCAGATGAAATTACTCCAGTCCCACCACCCTCCTCTCAGCTCGCCATTCGCTCAGCAGGAGCTCCTCGCAAAAGTCGTGGAAAACGAAGGAACTCTGTCGCATTTGGAGTAGGTCTTTCTCGACCATACACACTGTCCCCTGCCCCTCTTATCAAAGAGGAAGACTCCAAACCATCCATTGCACCCCAAGAACCATTGCGACCACCTTCCCCCACTGACTCTCGTGCTCCTTCCAAGGAAACCTTTTACGACTGCAACAGAGTTGACTACTCCAGAATGACTTGCCGCTACTGTGGAGATGACGGACATCGTCAGATTCACTGCCCTCAATACTTCTGTCGTATCTGCCATAACCATGCCCCGAAACACCTCACCTGCTTCTGCCCTAAGCTTAGAGGAACACGCGTCATTGCAGCCAGACCAGGATCTTGGCTCTTCCTTTCCCAGTTGAAGGTGTACGAAGACTGCATGGATGAAGAATATGAAGCAATCAAGAAGAGAACTCTCGCTGACGACACCTATTCCGCGGACTTATATTTAAATTTGGATAACTAAAGTCAGAGACTTTAGACATTGACAAGGGGGTAATGTTACAGTCACCCCATTTCTTTTCTCACAGAATGCTTCTCTTCCATTCCACTACACTTCTATGTCACTCCACTGACTTTTCACTTACTTCCTTTTCACCTTGCTGTTTCCTCACGCTTCCCTTATCTCTGACTCGTCCTGACTCACTTTCCCATGAACCTTCCTTTCTTGTACTATTACCACTGGTCCATGCTCACCTCTCTTACCTATTTAAGAATGTAGTTACTGCTTGCATTTCCCTAACTTGAATCTACTCGGTTCTCTCTGATAACTTGAACTCTAGCTCCTTGAAAAGGAGGCTAGCCTTGTTGACCTCGAATAAGCTCTAGATCCTGCGGGAGTCTAGATGATCGGATCCTGCAGGAGTCCATAGCCCAACGAAGCTACACTTCAGTCGGTCCTGATCCAGAACCACCTTTATTGGTGCTATTGATTGCCTTTGTTGGCATACTCCATCCGAGTCCGTAACATATTCCAGTGACTCAATATACTCGCGAGACTGAGGGGACCATCATGTGACTACACCCATTCGATCTTCAATATCCTTGATGATGCTTATCTGGACTTGCAGGCGCCGCTCAGTAGCATGTCGAACTGCATGTCCTTGTTTTGTCACATGCAAAGCATCTTGACTAAGGCCCGAGTCTGGCCTAAATGATGAGGGTGTGTATGACACAAATTGGTTGTTACACGAATCTTCAAAAGCGGCCCTGGAACACGTCCATAATTTATGGAGCAAACTTAAAAAAATATGACTCACTGGTACTTATTGAGCTTCTCAAGTGCTTCAACATACTCGACCGCAGTAGCATCCTGCACAGGCTCTACAGCCACAGCCTCCAGATAAGTGAGTTCTTCTGCAATCCAACTTTCAAAATCAAGTCCCTGCCCAGGAAATGTTGTGCAATACGCTTCGAGTTCCTTGGTGTAGTCAGAGATCACAGTTAGCGCTTGCTTGTAGTTATTCAGAATAAACCGGCCTAAATCAAATGTTTGAATGACCCAAAATATACTAAGTTGTGCGCTTACTGAGTTCAAGGTACTTATCAATATACCACTGGTCGAAATGAAGCTCCAGGAACTGAACATAATGGAAATGTGATGCATGACGTATAAGTGGCGCTGCAGCGTTAGAGGCTGCAAACACGTGCTCACATGTCTCCAAGTCCTCAAGCCCAAATCCATGCAGGTAGAGAGGGTGATGTTGCAGCTGGCACTTACGATTGTGCGTGTGGCCATGAAATGCGTTGACAGCAAGGATAAGATGATGGTCATCAGTTTTGTGTCGAATTGAGCTTGCAGCAACTGTTTTTCGAAGACTGCATCCGATGTCGCTACCAATGCCAAGGTGGTCGCCAAACACATCAATTAGTTTGTTGATTGTTGCCAGAGGGTACTTTGCCCTAGAAGCAATCAAGACGTGATAAAGTAAATAAATAAAAATAATGTACAGCTCTCCACTGCACCTCATTTCGGTAAGAGTCTGAATAATCCCATGCCAACATGCAGATAAAAAGATTCCTGTCTGCTCAAAGACACGGACAGTGTTCTCACTCCCAGATGTAGAATTGGCTGCTTGCCAGTTGTCCGTGCATGTAAGAGATTTGTTCGGTTGAACAGACTCATTGCCAACGCTTCGTTCACCAGGACATAAGCGCACGTCATCTTTAAACTTGTTGACATCTTCTGATGTGATCATATACCTACTTGGATAAATTCGGCGGTCAGTATAGCCTACATTATCCATTCGTTTTGCAGAATTGTTGCCGTCCATAGCCCTGAGAGACGCAGGAAACAAGGCAACTTCATCAGGTTGCTGCTAAACACATTCAGAACCGAAAAAGAGAGCACCAGTACTACTGACCTTGAAGGTACATGCAGGGCAGCTGTTGTGAAGTCACCAGTCAGGGTCAGATTGACCGAGCGCCACATCAATGCGTGATTGAATCTCATGAATGATAGCAAGATAGACATCAAAAGCAATTGCAAATTGTTCACGAAATATTTTGATATATGTGACCACAACTAAACAGTGAGCCGATATACTTTACAAATAGTGTGACATACATTGTGTAGTGCGCATAACACTTTGGTGAAGGCCTGGACACTGAATGACAACTGTTGTCGTTGAAGCTGATGGTAAAGTTCGAGACATGGTAGAGTGATCGCAACTGTTGGAGTTGTAGGAGAGCAACCGAGCAGACCGACTCGCAATAGCGCTATGTTTGCAGCTTCATCATGATTTTGTGCAATCTCACACACTGGATGATAGTCTATGTAATGTAAGACCCATTAATCATAATGAAAATAACTTGGAGTACGTACCGAACACATCAATCTTGCTGATGTGGAAGTAGTGCACTGGTTGATGGCTCTCTGCACCTGTGTCATCGCAAGGGCCATGTTTCCAATGAAGATAGGCATCAGCAAGCGCTCACATCTGAGCACTCCAGGCTGCATGCATATTCAAATTGTGTTCCTCCCGTGTGCGCTGGTTATTGCAGTGTTGATTACAGCTGTAAGAAGGCAAAGGTCATAATCCAAAATCAACTTTAAAAAATTACTTGCCTGGTGTTCAACCACAGGAGTCCATATGAAGAGAAGAGCTTCTCTTTAGCTGAACAGAGTGGTCTACCCCCACTGCTATTGCTCTCAGTGCTGACATCACTGTCATAGTCTTTGGAATGGTGCACCGTCGAATTGAAATTATCAAGTGAGGGATTGTGGAAGTCATCAGTGTTGAATATGGTTCCAGTCTCGATAGCAGCCTCAGTGGCAAGCAAAAGGCGTCGATCTAGAGGGACAGATGAGGTGAAGAAGGTAAATGCAAGGACAAGGACATAATAACATAGGGCTTACCACGAGCTTGTTGTTCTCTCAAGCATTCAGCCTCAAGGCGATCCCGGCATATACGAGAGACTCCAGCTGACAAGGTATGTGGACCAGAGCTACGTAGGACTGTCATCATCACACGGCACAATGTCGAACAGAGAGTGGGCTGCTTCCCCATCGTTGATGGTGGGGAGGACTAGAAAGATTAGTAGGCTAGCCCCAAGAGCATGCATGAACATACCTGTATGCACTACATAGGGCCATTAAACCTGTAAATATTGCTGGTAGAGATATGAAATACATGTCCCCATGCAAAGAGGCAAAAAAGTGCTTGAAAAAAGATTGAATTTGAGCTGTATAAGCGAGCTCATTGTCTATGACGATGAGTTCACATGTTGGTAGGTCGTGGGAGACGGTGCAGAGAATCAACGGGAATTACCGGCCTACGCCACCCAGCTATACACCGGGTATAGCTGGGTAATAGCTGGTAAGAAAATACCTTACAAGTCACTGCTAATTGCTGAAGAAATCGCTGAAGTCTTGTGTGGTAGACTTTTCCCTCTAATTAGTAATGTTGTAGCACATCTACTGATATTACTAAGTAGTAACATAAGCAGTGACGGTCAGGTGCTGCCTTATCACACAATATTCATCATAACACAACAGTGTGCTTGTTATGTAGCGAAAACAGGAGCTTCGTGAGCTTTTAACTGTCCTTTCTGTTGGGGATCTTACAACGCACTCGCATCGAACTTGAGCACTTTGTTTTTGCTGATGGTGATAATGATGACCACAGTCATCGCACTGCTGCATTTCCCACAAGAATAAGCGCTGGACTTCAAGTACTCGTGAGTATGCTATCTGGTGCTGGCTCATGTGGCTCATACAATCAATGAAGAAAATGTTTTTGAATTCTTCGAAATTTCCTTAAGTCCTCTGCTGAGCACCATTAATGTCTTGTAAAACATTATAGACACCATGTGATAAATCAACGGTGTCATATGTGTCTACAAAGACATGCAAAACGAAACAGAAGTCCATCACCCAGTGTCTGCCCTCGGTCATCCCAGATGCTATACCGGGTTCTACAGAATGTCTGGGATCTGGCCACTCCGGGGCCAAAGTTCGGGGCAGACTCCGGGGCCAGAGTTCGTTCGGGGGCCCTTCAGCAAGTGCGGCTGACCCAGGCAGAGCTTGAAATGTTCTAAACTCCATTCAGTCATACTCACCCTCTCCTCCTAACCTCCTCCTGCCAGCATTCCTTCCGCCGTGGATGCCTACTCACGCGCCCGTCGTCCCGCTGTGGATGCCTACTTGCACGCCTGTCGTCCTGCCCGCCACATGCAGATGGCACTCTGTTTTGATGCTCCGATCCAAATGTGGAGCATGTTGTGGTTGCTTGCGCTCATCACCCATCTCACCTCACCTTGCCTTCCCGTCTTTCTCACTCACCTGCCCACCCACCTACCCACTCTCCTCTCTTGCCCATGTCTTCCTTACAGCAAGCAGACATCGTGTTCCTTGCCAGCTTAGCTGTGCGTCAATCTCCGATTGGTCTCACCTATGATTGCGCAGTCTGTGGAGGCGCTCTTCTGCTTACCATCTGCCGGAGTGATAAGAGCGGGAACTCAGGAAAGCCAATGGCTAGGGTACGTGATTAGTATATTGAGCCGTCGGTCATCATGTTAATGCTCCTTGTCAGCATGGATCCTGCGCCTTCTTCTGCTGGTTCCCTCAGCTTCTCTCGCATCCAGATATCATGGCTCTCATCCCTGGAGGTTCTCCTACCCTTGGCGCAGCCTCTGCAGCTCCCTTCCCCTCAACACAACCTCTGCCCTCGAGTTCTCAGCTGCAACCTAATAACAAGAAGTCACGCAAGCGAGGTGAGCCATGCATTGGTGCATTCTGTTGTCGACCTCGTGCACTGCGATGCCCCCATGGAAAGTGCCTTTCCCATTGCACTACAGAAGATGGTGGATGTCCAGTGCATGTCACTGATAGCGCAGACAACCAGCGCCCTCAGGCTGATGTGCAGCAGGATTGGGATTGGGGATTTGACCAGGATACTCTCGCTGACTTGGAGACCCACTGGCACGATTTGTCACTCGATGCTGGGGCTGAGATGAATGATGGGTTGAGGGCGCTTCAACAAGCACTCCAGTCTGCTGGTGCTGGTGGCCAGCCCATATTCCCATCGTTCCATGACATCTTGATGGCTCCTGCACCCGCGCCATCACAGCAGCCTCAGGCTAGTCTGTCCCCCCTGTCACAACCCCCTCATCTTCTGACGCTCTCCCAGAATGATGATGCCTCTGCCATGCACACATTCCCGATCCATACTCCATCAAAGCCCCCCCACGTCACTGATCAACTCGACCCATTGTGGGCAGGTGACTTAAATATGCATGCACACGAGGAGATTGAGAGCACGAGGGTGGCAGGTCGTCAGAAAGAGATGGAACGGAAAGCCAAACAGCGCTTGTGCTGTACTGGTTTGATGCAGTAAGTTGGTTCTTAGGTTCGCGTTTGTGGCACTTACTCAATGGTTACATAGGACAATGCACCTGTGCTGATGCAATGGGTCATGCACTGCCCGTACTTCCCTCAGTACCAGCTCTCAGACGATCCTGCACTTGTTGCATCCCTTGGCGACAATATCCTCAAGATCGACGTTTTCGAGGAACGCTTCATGTGGTGGATTCCTTCTGTGCTCACGTACCCCTTCACCCTTGACTCACAGTGTCATATCTTCGTTCGACGCCATGGCATCACTGACTGTAGTGATTTCGACGATCTCTTCAAGTCCTCAAAGCTGGTGGCTCGCCCCACACACATGTGCTTCAACATGAAAGGTGAGCGTGATAGTTTGCGCAAGATGAACAAGCAGCGACAGGCATCCGCTGCTGCTTCCTTGTCGGACGTCGAGATCATTGACGACACGCAGCTCATGCCAAAATCCACCTTGGGCAAGCGCCACCGTCTCACTACCCCACCACTATCCCCCACTCAACTACTATCTGACTCAGACAACGATTTTGACACTCGTCTTGCTAGCTCAATGTCACCAATGCCACTGCTCATCATGTCATCATCGCCCTCACCTGTTGAGTCAACGCCATGCATCATTCCTGCGCCAGCTCTCCACGTCATTCCTGTTCATATTCCGATCTACAACCCAGCCAAGCCACGACAGAGGTGGCCACATGGAATGTACACAGTTGATATGGCCATTGGCTTTCAACAGATGGCCATCCCAAAGCTTCATGGCTTCTATGGCCAGGAGCAGCTTTTTCATCTGATCTTTGGTGACACTCCATTTGTCAAGACCACGTACCATGATAATCACAAGGCATGGCGGGAGACAGATGTGACTGTCCTCAAGACACACAAACTCGCTGGATGCACTGAAGATGGCCTCTGGGCAAACTACCTTGCAGCATGGAACGCTGCCTTGGGGCTGGGCAGCAAGAAACGTAGTGGGCGGAAGTAGTTTTTATCATGTCTTTGTTATGTCTCATCCATTCCTCGATGTGCTTTCTTGGTTTGTCTGATTGCCTTTGCTACCTACTACCTACTACACTTCTCATGTAACTAGCTATCAATTGATTTGTCTTTATGAAAACATTATGACCGCCCCATCGAAGATGCAGTGCAGCATAAACATCTTTGGGTCAGTATATCAAGGGTGTTTCTAATCACATTCATAACAGCTTCTCTCAACGGAAGAACCCCTGAAGGAGGATCAAGATCTTCGAGCGCCTTCAAAACCACACTGATCCAAAAAGGGGTCATAAACAATTCTGGATCAGTGTGGTTTTGACACCTATACTGCAGGGTATTGAAAATGTTTTCTTTGGTTAACAAAGAAAACATTTTCAATACCCTACAGTATAGGTGTAGCTAGCTCTTGAATGCATTTTGACACCTATACTGCAGGGTATTGAAAATGTTTTCTTCGGTTAACAAAGAAAACATTTTCGATACCCTACAGTATAGGCATAGCTAGCTCTTGAATGCCGGTGATGTTCGGATATAACTTTTCTTTGTTAACACGAAGTAGCTATTATGAATGTGATTCGTATGAAAACCTACCTTGACCATCGTGTTCTCAAACTCAAAGTTTCCAGTATTGGTACTAATGAAAATATCATATATTGGAAGGTAATTAAACAGGTGGATGGTGAGGAAGTTTGCCTTGTATGCGAAGGGTAGCAACAGTCATATAGTTTTGACGGAGGATCATTTCATCAAGGAAGAAATCATACTTGACCGGCGTCATCTCTCGGCAAATGTTATGAAAGCCACCAAACCAAACGTTTGTTTGCTCTGCAATCGATGAATTGAAATAGTACTTACCATTGTCATCAAGGAGTTCAGGGTATGCCTTCATGTCACAGCGCTCACGGCAGAGCACATCACTAGCTTTATGCTTTGTTCTGTGATGGAAGGCATCCACACACATGCCCATCCCCTCAAAGAACGCAATCTTG
The DNA here is from genome assembly GCA_016758765.1 of Suillus cothurnatus. Classification (NCBI taxonomy): domain Eukaryota; kingdom Fungi; phylum Basidiomycota; class Agaricomycetes; order Boletales; family Suillaceae; genus Suillus; species Suillus cothurnatus. Next base: position 251,199 of record JABBWL010000070.1, read on the forward strand.
CAACTCTCCACTTCACGCAACGCATTACAATTGGAGTCATAAATCATATGTTGCGGTTTATGAGCGCGCGGAAGGGTGAACATTTTCTCAATCATGATCTTGTTGAAACCCCAGTCAGCACATATTCTCTGACAGCGAGACTTGAACTTACTAGCACGTTTGAGACAGCCTCGTGGTGGTACATCGTGCCACGGCCACAGATTACTCCACATGGACGAACAACAAGCTGTTCGTTGTTTGTGTGCTGACAGCGGAAGGTAGCCTTGAGTTTGAGTGGAGTGTCCTTGGCGCTACACCCATCAGCATCCAAATCGGACACAACAGGATGATCCGATACTCCCGTTGAGGTTGTCATGGCTGCCTGACGAAGATGCACAGCACCAGAGGCCATATCATGCTCATACCATTCTTCAACATCTTGAAGAGGGACGTCGTCTGTTGAAGTCGTGGGGAGGTGGATGGTGATAGCGTCATTTAACTTGGAGAGCTTCTGACGTTGAGTCTTGCTCTTTCCGTGGCATGACAAGTCGATGTTGACAGCTTCCATGCAGAGATGGACTGGGTCATTGCATGCCTTGTGCTTTCATCCAGTCTCAAAATCAACCACGACTGGTTGACCACAGCCGTTTACAGCACAGACAGCCTCAAGGTGATGGTGCTCGGCACAGAATCGAAGCTGATTGTTGTCGAGAGGGTTTTTGCACCATGGAATAGCGCAACAAGGGCGTCCGACAGTCACGCCATCAGTAACAATGACCTCAGTGCGGTGCAGGCCACCATCTGGTGACTTGAAGATGCGCATGCACCCAAGACAAGCATGAGGGAGCTCGTCCTGCCCTTGAAGCACGATCTGAGTGTTGCATGCATACATGGCACCCATGAAATGATTTTTCTGGTCACCGTCGTGAGGCACAACGAGTGATTCATTGCGTCGTTGGTGATCGTCAAGCAGGGCGAGAAGCGCGAAGCAATCCCAGACTTGCTCTGTTGTCAGAGCATTGCCGAACTGCCAGTGATCATCACTGTCACCAAGGTCGTGACGAGTCTGGGCAATTGCGTATAGGTTGGCGCAGTTCGTCGCCGATACACTAGCAAATATCATACCAAGTCAATGACAGCACCGTGATAAGTAAATGAAAAGACGTACGCGATCTGCATCAGATCCATCCAGTGCATGGCAAGTTGCAGCTCGACGAACTGATGATCGGCGACCTGTATGTACTGTGGCATGCCTCGGTAGTATGTTCGGATGGCCCCATTGACACTATAGTTGGCCTGGTAGTTGGTATTGCACTCTTTGTCATACTTAGCACCTAGCGCATGCACTCGAGAACAAAAACTTACCTCAGCACTTCAGGTGTATCGTCCAGCCAGGCTTCGCACCCTCACTGTGAGTGAACAAGACGATGCAGCGTGGCTCCTCCTTCTTCAGCAATGATCCACGCTGCCATGCTGCACACTCATGGTTGGCGCAAATCTTGATTGGAGGGTATAGTGTGCGTTTTGCTGTTCATATCACATCAGCACAATTCATGAGGGAAAAAAAATATGTACTAAGTCCTAGCTCATGGCCATAAATCCTGAATGCGGTCTCGTCATCTGCGCTCGCCTCAGCGCTACTCGGGAGCTCCCACACAATGTCCTTTACCAAGGACCATAGGACTTCAACTGCCTCTGGCAGCATGTCCAAAGAGGCTGCAAGGAAGCTGGTGACACTTGCTGGAAGAAAAGGAGGGGCGCAGAAGATGGAGACATGGTGTGGCTGAGGCTGCAGGATATCTTCCTTGAGGATCTTGGCGCGGCGAAGGAAGGAGGTGAAGCTGTTGAATGGGAGGTCAGCAAGCAATGGATGATGGAGTACCGAGTCAAAAAGTGAGCCGATGTTGGGTGGGCTTACACCTGTTGGCAAGGACGCTGACATTGCAACAAGGCAGGGGGGCAAAAGTGGTGGGCGCGGCAACAAGGCAGGGGTGAGGAGGCAAGCTTACTAGGGGGGTGGTGCATTGACATAATTGCTTATGTGTAATGTCAGCCTCGTGAATTGAACCTCCGACTGAAAAGGTCACATGCCCCGAACTCTGGCTCCGGAGTCCGCCCCGAACTATTTGCCCCAGAGTGGCCATTTCCTGGATGCCCTCGGGTTCTAACCCTTTCTGGGAACCGAACTTATGATTGCATAATGGTACAAATAAAGAGTTGATAACTCTTGACTGCACCTGAGTGGCACCATTAAATTTACTAATTAGTAATTACATCAGGTACCTATTCCTGTTACTAGTTAGTAACGCCTACATACCATACCTCATACCAGCGATAATATCAGCACATCAGCAGTGACTTTGAGAGATTTCCGAGCCCAACATCCCATGCCATATTGGGTGCTGCCCCCGGGTAATCCCGCCGCCTTACTAACCGATACTAACTGATACCGAAACATGCCAAACACTCCGCCACACCTTCCCCGTTACTCCCATGGTTGATTCCCTCTCGAGCTCATCATCTCTCATGGTGAGCTCGCCATTTCCTTCATCCTGTGGCCGGATTTTCACTGATTTTTGGTGGACCTTTCTCTTTATCAGTGCGTACTCAATTATATATTATCTAAATAACATTTAACATGATCTCCCCCAGAGCATTAAGGCTGCCATCAGGCCTTCCATGCGCTTTATGCCTCGGCCTTTTAGGCTCCTTGTAGGTTGGTTCTAGCGCGATCTCTGTCAGCAAAGGTGGGTAAAAGACGCTCGTTGTTGACTGCTGTCTTCGCTAACTGCCACACAAAGGGAGACATGGGCAAGACGAGAAAATGTTGGGATTGGACTCGTTGGTATGCTCAGAGTCGTGCGTCTGATGAGGAGTGCAATGCCCTCAATCTCTGTCACTGAAGGTGAGTACACATTACTTATTATCTGCTGTCTTTGCTAATTGTTATCAGATGGGTGAACTCCCATGCGTCCTTCTCCTCATATAATGCCCCTCTAGTGCAATATCCGTCAGGAAAGGTGGGTACAAAGGTGCTTATTCTTCACTGCCCTCTTCGCTAATCACCACCCAAAGGGAGAAGTAGACGAGACGAGAGAAATGTCATGAGATGGCATGGGATCAGGTGAGGAATGAGCTCCTGTGCGTCGTCCTACTGCTCATAGGATGACTCTAGTGCAATCTTCATCAAGACAAGAGAAATGTCATAAGATGGCGTAAGATCATGTTAGTGTGTGTCTTTGCTAATCGTGCTATCATTATCAAATAGGTGAACTCCCACATGTCCTTCTGTTTATTTCAACCATCCACTTTGCTCTACATACTATGAGGCCCAAATGCAAATTTCACTCAACGTTTGGTTCAGTCCAAGAGACCGTAATCCTGGATTCGGGGACAAGCAAAATGATCAGGGCTAATCTTACCAAGATCTGTGAAGACCGCATCAGGTTCGAACGAGAAAACCACGAGCTTCATGAAGGTATGTATTCCACGTCTGTTTAACCATCCTACAGACCATCTTACTATTGACAGAAATTAGTATGAAAGCTCGACAAGTTCTTGCTGAGGCTGCAATCCATGCACGACCCTCCCACCATCCAGGAGACCTAGCTGTATCATTCGACTACGGAGATGCAAGCACTGGCCAGATGGAAACTGATGGATCTCCAGAGACCACTAGCTCTGATGAAGAAGACGATGGGGATGAGGACACACCTATGGCCAGTCGCGATGGGCAAGCAGTCACTACTGCTAGAGCACTGCTAACTTTATGTTGAGGTTACAAGCATGACAAGCCCGTTATTCAGGCCCACGAAGAACTGGCCAACATCTCACTCTTGAAGCTGGGCTTCCTCGGCTGTTCACCACTTCAACCCACGGTCGCTGTTTCATTGCACTGCCTCGAGTTGTATCATCAAATTCGCCGTCGAAATCCTTCATTCAGTATTCAAGCAATGGTGAAGGTTTTGTGTGCCCTCCACAACGTAATTTGTGTTCTATATTTCATTATCATTGTTTTCACATTACGGTAGCAGACATATTTTCAATCGCTTCGAGACCAATTTGCCATTGCATTTGATGTGTATCTTGGCATCTTACGTTCCATTAAAAGCCTTGTGGACGAGGCTCTTCAACGTAACTCTGTGAATTGGCGCATGTTGCATGCGTGCCCACCGTGTAACTACAAGGTTAGGTATTTATAATTTCTAGTGAGCATACCATTGATTTGAAGAGTAGCAACCTGGTGAACCATTACTTTATCCTGTGTGCCTTGATTCCTTCGATGGCAACAACTCACTGAAACGCATTGACGGCTCTGGTCATGCTGATGAACGACTCTTCGAATCTTCATATTTCATACATCCGGCTGACGTCGAGTTATTCAAAGATGATGTCCAACTCCGCCCAGGCACACGTCTTGCTCCAGAAAGTGCACAGACGAAAAATTTGGAAGTTTCACACACCTCACCGTGCACTGAAAACTGGAAAGCTGCAAATGCTGTCACTGAAAAGACAATCAATGTGTTTGATCAAACCGGTGTCTTTGTTAGTGCATGCCGCCATGGTATTATTCAGACTGTTGTTGAGATGAGACGGAGTGGTGAACTGTATGTGCACTATCATTTGATTATATATACCCTGTCTGAATTTCAAAGTGCAAAATATGCCCTAGCAACGGCGAACAAGCTGATGGATGTCTATGGTTCTGATGGAGTCACGGGTTACGACATTGGATGTTCATTCACCAAAACTGCAGCTGCCAGCTCTATAGCAATGAAGGTCAAGAATCACAATCATCGGTTTGTCATTAACTCTTTCCATGGTCACGCACATAATCGCCACTGTCAACTCCAATTCCACACGCTTTACCAACAAGGTCTTGGGATAGAGGACCTTGAAACTTGCGAATGAGTATTCTCCAGATCAAATTCTGTGGCACCAGTTATACGGCATGCGTCATACTTTCACTGGCTTCAATTCATTGATTTACACTTCGACCAATGGGATCAAGATCGGTACCAGGAACTGAGTAATGCGCATTCTCAATATTCAACATCAGCACATTAATTTTCTGTTCTAGGCCAATTTATGTATCAAAATTACAAGCAAGCGCTCGATACCATCAATAACTTGACGCCCATCGTTGAAGAACTCAAAACACAACTGAAGATCACTGATGCTGACTTCGAGCGTTGGAATATTGAAGAGTTAGAGTATCTTCAACATCTCTCAACTGAACAGGAGTATGATCCTCAAAAGATCGCATATGTGGAAGCTCTCCAGTCACTTACTAAGGCCGAGTATGCATTCCATAATATCAGATTTCTCCCAGCTGATAAGGTTTCAGGGCTGAGTATGGAGGTGTGACTTCGGTCCAGTTTCTATCATACATTCCCACAGACTTTACGCAAACCTCTGGTCTTCAGAAAGAAGCTCAAGTCATGACAAAGGCACGGGAAGCTGAACGTCAAGCAGCGCACAATAAGCTCCTACTTGCAATGAATGTCGTATCTGATCTAGAGCAACAGTTGAGTATCGAAACATGATGGAGTGTAAATGACGCCGAATACAAACAAGCATCGGCATATCTGATGAATCAGCGGTTTATTCGGGCAGTTGAACAGTTAGAGGGTCTAGTAGTGCAGTGGCTATTTGAGCTTGCAAAGGCCAATCTGGCTGGTACAGGTACGTGCACTATCAGATAACTCTGCAGTCCTGATAGCTATGCTAGGATACAAAATGCGGCAACAGATTTTGAATGCCATTACCCGCCGTTCAACTGCAATTCAAAATGCACTTGAACGATACAACCGCCTTGCCCCTCTTCAAATGCCTCCTCATGATATGCTGAAGTTTAGCGAAGTTGCTTCATATGCATGGCTAGGAGAATTTGAAATGCTCAAACACTCACGTTGTGAAATCCTCGACAAACCTTGGGTGTCAAAGGCTAACAGAGAAGTTGCGGGGAAATACTTTAGGATTGTTCGGGCACATGAAGAAATTCATAGGCTTAATATTGAGATCAGCCATCTTCAGACATGGGTGGACACTGAAGATGCCCGTTTACTTGAAATCTCAACTGCACTGACAATGACAAACACTCTTCTTGCCAGTGAGATCCAAATGCGGTACAAGGAGCATAGGCGCATGAATAATCTTCATCGTATTCGGCTACAAGCAATCTACAATCTACATGGGTATAGTGGAGATAGTGTCGAACAAGGAAATGGATTGGACGAGGATCAACCTGCAGTACTCGAGGAGCTGAGGGGTGCTGACTTGATTGAAGTCGATGAAGATGATACCTTGTGTGATGAAGCAGATCATTTACAGTCTTGTATATCATAGTATCATTATCATTCTATGGATGGTGAAGCGCAATAAACGGAGATACCTTGGAGGATAGACAAGAGATGCCACTGAGGTTGAGAATAGACCAAGGCATGAACAGAGCTAACGAGACTCGCGTGTGGTAGTCAATTACAGTAGAAAAAACACCAATACACAATGGAGATGAATTGCGTGAAATTGGAATGACTCTATGAGTCTAAGCTGCACAAGTGCCTTGAGTGAGAGTATATAGGGGTGTACAACCAATACACAATGGAGATGAATTGTGTGAAATTGGAATGACTCTATGAGTCTAAGCTGCGTGACTCGGAGTGCGGCATGCCTTGAGTGAGCATGCTGGCAGAGTGTAGAGGGGTAAACAGATCGAGATACTGATATCTCTCATATGTTGTGTACACATCTCTACACTCACACAACTTAGACTCATAGAGTTATTCCAATTTCACGCAATTTATCTCCATTGTGTATCAGTTGTACACCCCTCTACACTCTGGCATGCTCACTCAAGGCACTCGCACAGCTTAGACTCATAGAGTCATTCCAATTTCACGCAATTCATCTCCATTGTGTATTGGCTGTACACCACTATACACCCTCACTCAAGGCACTCACGCAACTTAGACTCATAGAGTCATTCCAATTTCACGCAATTCATCTCCATTGTGTATCGGTTGTACACCCCTCTACACTCTGGCACGTTCACTCAAGGCACTCGCGCAGCTTAGACTCATAGAGTCATTCCAATTTCACGCAATTCATCTCCATTGTGTATCGGTTGTACACCCCTCTACACTCTGGCACGCTCACTCAAGGCACTCGCACAGCTTAGACTCATAGAGTCATTCCAGTTTCACGCAATTCATCTCCATGGGCCATTATTAAATGTGTGTACAGCACCGCGCTATTGTCTCAACAAGTTAAGTTTCTCACCCCACTCACTATTGTACTCTTTCACGAAAAAACTTACTGCTCATTTTCTGTCTATTCAATGTCTACCACCTCTATCAATAGTATGCAGTGGTTGGATCTAGCCACAAACATCAAGAACATTGTGAGTCCAACATTTTCTCATCTGAATTTCGCTGTTCATCAACTTTCGACATTTAGACAACCATCTCTTTCACTCTCGAAGCACAATTTGTGTTTCAGAAAAGTGTTAGTAGCAGTGCCTTACGCACATCTGAGTCCACTACTTGGCAAACAATACCGGGAGATGGAATCAGCAAGCCAGCAATTATCATCACCACTGAAAAATCACCATACTTGCAAGATCCGCGTCGCAAACTCGAAGACACTACCATGTTCCACACGATCGAACTTCTTGAAGAAATATTTGCCTCGGGACTTGCAGAGCATGTTCGCAAGAAGGCCTTTACTCAAGACTGGACCAAACTAGTCATTCCTGCAGCATGCTACACTCAAGATTCGGCTGGTAAGTGCCTATGTTATCACCCAACTAATTTAATAACTCTTTCTATTCAGATAACAAGAATATGTTCCAGCTTGGAAGCCGCGCCTCTCTTTCCCTTTCCACCTCCACCCTCAGTCGCTATTCCATGCGGCACTACTACAAGTCACACTGTAAGGAGCCATCATGGTAACTCTTCATCAGTAACTACTCGGCATGGCACTACAACAAGGAGTCACCATGGAAATCCTCCCAGCACTACATCAATATCCAATCACAATCGTCAACCCGCCATCTCTACACATCTTACCCCACAGACTGGCACTTTAGAAGACATCCTCCAGCGCCCTGACTTCGAAACATGGTTGCTCGCACATCAGCAAGACCAGCAATCAACCAGTAGTACAATGTTGGGTGTTCAGCCACCCGCGAGACAAACTCGTCACACGCGTGTTTCGCCGGCACTGACCCGGCGGCCCTAACAATAGTGAAATGCGGAGGACACAGATTCGGCCAACTTCCATGTCTACGTCAATCAGCATGGTGTCCAGTATCTCCGCACCTGCCCGCTCCCAGCTTTCTTCTGATGACTCCGACTTGATGTATATATCAGATTCCTCATCCTCTGATATTTCTTTGCTTTCCACTACAGTGCCGGCTTCAGTCACAACTCGGCCGCCTCATGCTGCTCATACTCAGGTATGTCAGAAAATAAAATTCAGGTGAATGTTAAAATAATTTTCATTAAGCAGTATGTAGAGCGTGCACCACATGATGCCAATAGAACATTTGATGGAAGTGCTGTGGTTGCTGAGCAACGTCAATTTCCTGGTGTTGATTATACCATGGAATTTTCAGCTGCACCACATGAACACGGCATAGATCTTACTCGGTTCTGTATTTCAACTTCTACTGGTGGCAGTGATGGCAGACCACCACCACCACATATGAACTCGTCACAAATGGGCCTGTTGTGTTTGTGCAAAATGTGAGCTTCAATCTATAGCTGCTGACTCCATTCTGACTATGTTAGCAGGGTATTGTAGTGAGGCTGGGTCAAGGTCAAGCGAACAATGCTAGGCAATGTTAATGAAATCTCATTATAGGCTGTACAGTAGTATTATAATTATGAACTAAGTTCCTTGTGATATTAAAATGAAAAATCTGTAAAATCATCTCGAGTTTATAAGTGCCAATGACTTCCCTCCACTTACCACCAATACATCATATCTTGCTGAACACAATCTTGAGTTCTCATATATGGTTGTTACCACTTCGAAGCATAAACGTGTCCGTGCCAAATTGACAACAGGGCAGAAGGCGACGTGTCGTGAAAAATTTGGAAATTTAACAAATGCAATCGCTACTGCATGTGACGCATTCCAAGAAGAGGCTCGTGCTATTGCTCAAGACCATGGATGGTGAGCTTGTATCAAACAAGAAAAAATATGTACTTACTGTCCGAGTCGTGCAGAAGCTTAAAGTGGACTCAACGGCAGCTGCACACCAGTAGAACATTCCTCAACCGCCAAAGTGCGAATCCTTGGAATGCATTTGTCAGTAAACACCTAAATGATTATAACAAAGGTCTGTTGTATTGCTCTTTGCACAATCATCAAAATTCAAAAAAAAAAAAAAAATAGACCATGGTGTAGGAGAATGAATGAGATTACCAGCTTTTATAAAGGCTCACCAAGCAGAATTGTCATCAGAATATTACCGTTTGACAATAGGGCAAAAGGAGGCCCTTTGAAGAAGTGTTATGAACCTTTGTCAGTCTCGCGTCAAGATTGTTCGTGCAAACCCAAAGGCGCTGCAGAAGGATGTCAATGCAACTTTCAATATCATGCAAAACGAAGTAAGTACACATTCAAGACCCCCACAACACCTCTAATTTACAATGTGTAAGTGGACTGCTATACAAGCACGAACAGGTCTTGAAGGGATGTATCTCGCCATCCAAGGTGATGTCGAACAGTACCATGAACCAAAGCTCTTCTATACCTCCAAAGTCGCATCATTTATTAAGGACGTCCTTGGCATGGAGCCGAAACGCTTCGCACTTAAACTCGAGTCCCTGGGTTGTCGGCGATTTCGGTAAGCACATATTCAAAGCCATTAGACAAATGATGACATACCGATATTAAACATAGACAGTGCTGGCACTGTGAGCAAACGGCTCACATTGACAAAACTTGTGAGCATGTGCCGCTGAAATATCCAGGATGGACTTGGTAATCTCTGTAGTCATTGGTTGCAAGCTAGTACTGACCATGAGTCACCAGACATCATCACGGCAACACTGAATCCTGTGCCAGAGAAAAGGGTTGTAATGAATTATGAGAACTATGAACGGAAGATCATGGAAACTTACAGCATCGCCCTCGAAACTTTTCCACTTGGAACCGTGGTGAATCCTGGCAAGATTGGATGCCGTGAGGATCTTGTCCAGCTCCTCGATAGCCTAATGGATGGCAGTTGCGAGTGGGTCAAACTGACTGATACTGAACTCACTGAACATGTGAAGAAAAACATCGAGCGCCAGGCTCGTGGTGAAAAGGTTTATAAACCCCGAAAGCACCGCACCAACGCAACCAGTGCGAAAAGCCAAGGCGTGAAAAGTAAGGAGGTCATAGACGATGAAGACAATGAAGAGGAACAGCACGCTGATATCAACCATGAGAATGGGGAGGTGTAGTGGGTACTGGTGTACATACTTTGTTGGAAGCAGGCATTTGCTGTGATCGGTGTGCTGTAGGAAGACTTTCGCAATAAAATCAGCTTTAAATTCTAAATTCTTCACCTGACATGATTCTAAATGCACCAACATGATCCTGCACCATCTCATGACATTTCTCTTGTCTTGATGAAGATTGCACTAGAGTCATCCTATGAGCAGTAGGACGATGCACAGGAGCTCATTCCTCACCTGATCCCATGCCATCTCACGACATTTCTCTCGTCTCGTCTACTTCTCCCTTTGGGTGGTGATTAGCGAAGAGGGCAGTGAAGAATAAGCACCTTTGTACCCACCTTTCCTGACGGATATTGCACTAGAGGGGCATTATATGAGGAGAAGGACGCGTGGGAGTTCACCCATCTGATAACAATTAGCAAAGACAGCAGATAATAAGTAATGTGTACTCACCTTCAGTGACAGAGATTGAGGGCATTGCACTCCTCATCAGACGCACGACTCTGAGCATACCAACGAGTCCAATCCCAACATTTTCTCGTCTTGCCCATGTCTCCCTTTGTGTGGCAGTTAGCGAAGACAGCAGTCAACAACGAGCGTCTTTTACCCACCTTTGCTGACAGAGATCGCGCTAGAACCAACCTACAAGGAGCCTAAAAGGCCGAGGCATAAAGCGCATGGAAGGCCTGATGGCAGCCTTAATGCTCTGGGGGAGATCATGTTAAATGTTATTTAGATAATATATAATTGAGTACGCACTGATAAAGAGAAAGGTCCACCAAAAATCAGTGAAAATCCGGCCACAGGATGAAGGAAATGGCGAGCTCACCATGAGAGATGATGAGCTCGAGAGGGAATCAACCGTGGGAGTAACGGGGAAGGTGTGGCGGAGTGTTTGGCATGTTTCGGTATCAGTTAGTATCGGTTAGTAAGGCGGCGGGATTACCCGGGGGCAGCACCCAATATGGCATGGGATGTTGGGCTCGGAAATCTCTCAAAGTCACTGCTGATGTGCTGATATTATCGCTGGTATGAGGTATGGTATGTAGGCGTTACTAACTAGTAACAGGAATAGGTACCTGATGTAATTACTAATTAGTAAATTTAATGGTGCCACTCAGGTGCTTGACCGTGACAACTTAAGAATTGAGCACGCCTAAGAGGTTCGTAACCCTCTATTACGGAATTGAGAACACTATCAGCTCTTTCTGGTACTAGCGGCTGTCCTACCAGTATGCAGTATGGCATCGACCAAGCGAATAAGATGGATAGGACCGTGACCTATATCAACTCCTTCGGCTTTGGGCGAATATTTCAACAAATTCCACCGAGGGCCCATGGCTCAAGACCTACGCGAGCAAGATGCACGGTACTGTGACATTTATTGATCTTCCATTCCTGATAATATAAGAACACTGGCAGACAGACTTCCACTAATCGGCTCCAGGATCACCGAACATAGCACTAATCAGAAAGGCATCAATAATCGTACGTCGAATCAATGAATACAACAGCGCCGTACCAGAAGGAAAAGATGCAAATGTTGAAACATGTCCAACATAGGGTCTGTGACTCACTCTGATGTAAAAAAGTTCTCGTAGCTGTCTAACCTGTCTAATTAGCAAAAATTAGGAATAGGCGCGAGAGGGGTGAACTTCTTTAGAATGGCAATTACCGAGCGGCGCACGGAGGCAAGTAATCCTAGCTATGCAGCGAAACGGACATGCATCTGGAATGTGAGGTGCGCCAGTTCAATAGCTCAGGTTGCCAGATGCATTTGTAAGGAAAAAGTGATAATAGTGCATTTTCAGTACTAGCAGATGTGTTCTTCGAAGCACCACACTTGCATCAGTCAGTCAGGACCATACTAAGTACGTTCGTATCATTCTCACAACTCCCAGTTCAAGGGATTCCGGTCGCAGATATTTACAACTTGAACAATTTCGCCGTCGCCTCCACAGTTGGTTTGATCTCAACACGCAGCTCGCTGAATCTGTATTCGACATCGCAGACATACTTCCTGACTGTGAAAAAGGAGTCACTGGTCACTGTAATTTTAACGGGTGAGCCAGAGCTCGATTTGTTGACTTGCTGTTTTGATATGTGAAGGGCAATGAAATTGAACGAAGATCAAGTGATGCGAAATTAACTCGCTACATGTACCAAGCTGAAGGTCTCGGAAACCGAGGAATTGTGTGCGTGCCGATTCGAGTTAGACTGACACTTAAGCTTACAATCCACTATAAAGATTCACGATCTTGCACCTACATGTTCCTCATCTCGACGTTCACAATATGGATCCGACAACCCCTGTTATGTCTCCTACTGTCACCCACACAACCAATCCTGACACAGAGCCCTCACAATTCATTTTACCTGACCTCGTCAATGACTGTCACTATCCCGTACGAAAGAACCCTCACTATTATGCAGTGTCCCGTGCATCCGATCAATGGCTTGCTGACGTAGCACAACTCGTAGAGCCCGAGATCAAAGAGTATATTGATATCGACTCGGGCGCATATGTTGCTCTTTGCTATCCTGATGCAGATGCTTTCCATCTCCAAGTCTGCGCCGATTACATTAATTGGGCATTCGTTATAGATGACTGGATGGAGTATGGTACTGTCGATGTACGGGAAGCGCATGAATCTTGTATTCTTGCACTCCGTGATCCTATCAATTTTGAGACGGGACATCTTGGTGCAAAGATGTGCAAATCGTATGATTATTTTTTCCTTCACATGACACTCTTTCCAAGACTTATTGTGCGGTTAGGTATTTCAGCCGCTTTAAGGAGACTGCTGGCCCCGGCTGTACAGAGCGGTTTATCCGTGGAAGCGAATCGTTCTTCGTTGCTGTGGCTAAGCATGTGGACGACCGTGCCAAAGGAAATATGTATGATCTGGCATCTTACATTACCCTGAGGAGAGATACAGTCGCGATGAGGCCCTGCTGTTCCCTCATTGAATTCGCAGCTGGAATTGATCTTCCTGACGAAGTTGTATCACATCCAATTTTTAAAGCCATGGAGGATGCGGCCAACGATCATGTTTCTTGGACTAACGTAAGTCTGTTCTGTCATCGAACACTGGAGCGTCGCTGACATTACCGCCAACAGGATATTTTCTCATACAACAAAGAGCAATCTCGTGGTAGTGCACCCTGGGAAAATATAGTTTCCGTGCTCATGCACGACCGAGGACTAGACCTTCAAGGCGCAATGGACTACGCTGGCCAGATGTGCAAAGATGCCATCCAGCGCTTTGAATCTAACTGTGCTATCCTCCCCTCATGGGATGAAGAGGTAGACAGGCAGGTGGCTATCCAAGTCGAAGCGCTGCAGAACTTCATGGCCGGTAATCTTCACTGGCACTTGGATGCCCCCCGCTATGGCGCCAAGCCAGACCGAATTATTCAGCTGCTTCCCAAGAGGCTCTTGTAGAGCCTAACACCTAATGGATGCCTTCTGGAGGTGAGAGCAGTTTTATTTCTGTCGCGCACTGCGCAATTCTTATGACTAGCTTAGTAGGACGCCAGCAAATGACTCACGTCTCACAGAGATGTGAAAGTTTTTCTTCCATTTGACATCCCGCCTTGCTTTGTCCTTTGTGGTCTCGACTTCTCATTCATCTCTTTGCGTGTAATACTTTCTGTCCGTCTTTTGTATCACCACCGCATGTACATTGAATAGTCTCGTATCCTTGTACGAATGTTGTACCAGAACCAGTTTGAAGATCGGCGTACTATTTGAAATTTCAGGTTGATCACCGTCTGCATCAAATAAACGTACGATCGCAGCACAAACAGCAAGTCGAGACGTGTTGGTCAAGTAAACATCATTCCAGCGTCCATGCATCGGGGAAAATCATATAGCGAGAGATTGTTGCGAGATCAGTATAGTGTGTTGGGACTAGCCGGCCAACACGAAAACCTTGCAGGACATGTGGTAGTTAGAAGTGCGCGTGCAGCGGGGGAACGATCCAGTCGAAGGCAAGGTGTACATACTTACTGATCAGGTCCCGAGGACAGACGGGAAGAGTCACTGACTGGTGTACAAGGTGTGCAGCACCAGGATTTGCAGTCAGGACATGTTTCTAGCGACTGCTTGAAACGAAATCAGGGCTTCATGGGATAGCATTGAAACCAAACATACACTCTCGGCGTGAACAATGAAATAACAATACAACTGGATGTAAAAAGTATCTATATGCTGCAGTATTGATGCCCATCTGCTTAGAAGGGAGATGCACAGCAGAGACGAAACGGAAAACAAGTCTGCGATGGAAGGGGGCGCAGCTACGTGGTTGCTGCACATGTCGGCCTAGTACAAGTATCAGGAGTAGTAGGTCCTGTGGACGTCGATGCCAAACGGGCGATAGCCTGAGTCTGGACTGGACTTTGCGATTGAACTTGCTGCTGCTGTGTTGAGTGCACATTGTCATCAGGTTGTTGAGACGCGCAACAGATAAAAAGCACGAGATGGGCCAACATTCGGACGGGTAGTGGATACGCAGGTCTTCCACCTGGTGTGGTAATACCATTAGGCCGAGTGTGTCGACGATTCCGTGGCATTGGCTCAGCGACAAATAAGACCTATATAAAAATCATCAGACACCAGAAATTAATATACTGAAGAAAGATATACCTCCCTGTCCCGCATTGCAGGTACTTCCACAACATGAGAATGCATTGTACTTCGCGAGAGTTCGATTTCTTCACTGGCGTGAGGTTGAGATTGGAAGAGTGAAGATAGTAGATCCATGAGCGTATCTGGACGTGAACTCGGAGGCGTTGCGGGATGAGGTTCGGTTCCTTCGTCGAGTTGAGAGTGGGGAGCAAGGAGTGCATGTATATCTAACCGCGAAGACGTGGAGGGTTGCTGTAGTTCATTTTGTGCATCATTTTCAAGTGGAGAGCGGTGAATGAGTGACGCCAGGCGATTGAAGAGCATGCGTGGATGTAATCCGGAATACGTTGAGGGTTGAGGAAGTTCGTTTGCTTCAGCACTATCGGGTCGAAAGCGGCGGAGGAGCGAGGCGAGGCGAGCGAGGAGTGCACTTGCAGAGGACTGCAGGTGAGCACCACCCGTTGGGGAGGACTGAGAACACAAAGGTCTAAACACAAAATCATTAATAGAAATACCGTAATGACGCACATCATCATCGGCTTCCATGCCATCAAAAAACTGTGGCGAGAGTTCATCGACACCCCCAAACTCATCATGACATCCCGTGGCATCAGCCTGGAATGTTGATTTTACCTAGTCAATGGAAAGCCTTGGAAATATATCACATACCTCCAAAAATGACTTGTCACTGATTGAGCAGCGTGGGGTATGCTCTATTCCTGGCTCGCTTTGAGATACCTTCTGTTCCAGTCTGTCCTTTAGTGCCTATCAACAGACACTGTCAGTGAGAAAGAGTAGGTAATATGTTAGCACTCACAATATTGGTGCCAGTAGACAGTAGGTCTTCAAGGCCAGCTTGTTTGAGAATGGAATGGATATCCCATGTATACACATTTTCGTCACCGCAACCAGTGACCAACACTTTTTCTTCGATGGAAAAGGCAGCGCATTCCACTTGATTTCTGTGCCAGAGGAGTGAGCCGATTGGAAGGTTGGTGTCGAGATTCCAAAAACGCGCTATCTTGTCATCTGATGCACTCACAAGGAGGCGGTTGTTTTGAGACAAGGAGATGGTTAGGACCCAGTGTATGTGACCCCTTAGAATGGCAATCTGCCGCCAAGTGGTTGTGTCAAATATCCTAATCGGGCCGTACGAACCGGATATAAGTCTCTTTCCATCTGACGTCCAGGCCAAGCTTCGGACTATTCGATCATGTTTGAGTGTAGCGAGAAGGTCGCCTGTTTTTGCACTCCAGATTTTTGCTGCATTAGACCCTCCTGTCGCAATTTGTTTATTGTCGGACGAGTAGATCACCGACCACACAGACTCGTGTCCAGTCTTGATTTCCAGGATTGTGTATCCGCTCTTGACATCCTGGACTCTTACCGTCCCGTCCCACGATCCGCTCACTACTCGACTACCATCCACATTCCAGCACACTGACAATACACGCCTAGTGTGACCTGTCCATTTTGAAATGACCTTTCCTGTCTTGATGTCCCACAACCTCACTTTCCCACTGTTACTTCCACTGGCAACTGTCTTGCCGTTAGGAGACAATGCCATTTGATACACCATCGCTTCCTCATCCCCCTCATCTCGCCAGTCCTCGCCTATCTGTGTGCCATCCTCCAGGTCCCATAGTCGCAGTGAACCGTCCAGTGAACATGTGATGATGTGTCGTCCCCCAGGGAGGTGCACGACACCTTTTACCCTGTCAGTATGGCCTCGCATCGTCTTGAGGGGCATGATTACCAGCTCTAGCGTCTCTTCCTTCTTCTTGACGGGCATTTGGAGGTCTCAAGTACGGCAGGTTGTGCAATATGGATGCGAGCGACTGCCTGAAAAGCCCGCCAGGATCAAAGTGGAATTAAAACGAGTTGTCTGGCAACAGAAAATATTCCTGGTGAGTCGACTGGCCTATCTTCTTTAACTTCAGCTCTCGCTAATAGAAGTTTACAAGCCATCGCTCACCACATAGCCTGCTTACGGGAATCCAGTCCTCACCCTGAAGCCAACTTCAGCACTGTATATACAAGAGTTGTCTATCAGGGAATGCGGAGTTATCTTAGTGGGTATCCAAAGTCGCTGCTAAGCAGGTCAATATGTTGCAGAAGAGCCCAGAGTATCACTCACGCGAAATTTAGACAAGCCCAGTGCTCAAATCAGTGGGCGTTTGGATCACGGTTGAGGAGGTTGGGCGTCCGTCTGTTTATGCTGTCTTTTATCAAAGTGCGCCCTATGTGTTATCCTCGTGCTCGCTTCGCTTCCCTTAATTGCTGTGTAGATGAAGTGCACAGGTCTGTAGCTAGCGCCAGGTACATTGTGCACATTTCCCATATCTCATGGACCACTTTCAAAGTTCCATGGTGAATTCTAGCATTTCCGCTTCACGTCACAAGTTTCTTCTAGTCGATTTCTGACCTGACGCTGCCAAATCTTGGCAGCTGTGCAGGATGCTGTATTCTGATACCCGTGCCTGCCTGGCTCATATTCTCAGAATCTCAGGTAAACAAGGATGGATTGTAACCGTATCACAACTATTAGCGTCAAGGCCGCCAAAGAAGATGACTAACTCCAGGTGTACGCACTCTAGAGGCAGCAAATGTCGTATAGAACTTTGTACATGCAGATTCTGATTCAGGAGTCATGACTTCTGGGAAGCTGCCATTATTGACACCGGTGCAGATTACGTCGCTCCATGTTGCTTCAGACTGATTATTCTTGGTTTTGCACGACTTTGTCTAGTAATACGCATATTCATATCCTGCTCTCTGCCGGTATTCTATGAGCTTTCATAATTGATGCATACCGGTGGTGACATCCAGTCCGTCCTTACTAGCCAGGACAAGTGAAATTGCGACTGCGAAGATCCTAACCATCACTACTGATTACAGCTACTTTCAAATCGATAGACCAGAATCCATTTTTTTTTCGATTCACCGCTTTTGTTTAGTTGTGGAGCTGTTACAAACAAAAGGGTCCCGCTTATTACGATGTTTTGTCGGGGGCGGATACCCCATAATGGCACTGGACTGCGCAACTTCGCAGCTTTCTCATCTGACACTGCGTCTGACATCCCTCTGAGCTCACTGCTGGTATGACTATTAACGTCTACTTTACAAGGGCCTTCTGATAACAGAGCCTGTGAGACGAGAGAGCCGAAGAGCTCGGTTGATAGTTCAGTGACTTGTGTTAGTGACTTCTGCTATGGCCTTGGATGACATTTGGGTAGACATAGTGACCCATTGTTACTTTATTGCAGCTGGAATGTGACAGCAGTTTCTAACCATGATGCGAATGATGTCTGAAGACAGTACTTGTCGAATGAGAAAGCTGCGAAGTTGCGCAGTCCAGTGCCATTCTGGGGTATCCGCCCCCAACAAAGTATCGTAACAGGCGGTACCCTTTTGTTTGTACAGCTCCACAACTAAACAAAAGCGGTGAATCGAAAAAAATGGATTCTGGTCTATCGATTTGAAAGTAGCTGTAATGAGCTCTAAATGAGCTTACTTAGCAAAGCTAACGTGTTGACATGCAAGACGAGTTTGGCTGCAGATTGAGTGGAGATAATGTGCATTAATTGTTTCGACCCTTAAAGTATATGGTACGTGAATGAGGTAGAGAGGTACTAGGCTAAATATGACCACCGCCTGGCAACCACGTCAGTGTAACGAGCAGACTTCAGGTGACCAATACGATGGTATTTCTTGACTTGATGTTGCCAATCATTCGGGACGCTCTCATCCTCGTGGCCCTCACCGTAACGATAGTAAAGCTCTTCCAACGGACCAGCAAGCGAGTGTCGCTCTAGGACGATGCGCCGTACGAATTGTTTTGGAACATCAAACATAACCAGTGTCTGGAGTCCAGGGAGAGGGAGATCCAGCAGTCCGAATTCGTTGCGTGTGGGGATCAGTTCCTTTGCTAGGGCGGAATTGATGGCATTCGGCCCTGGCCCCAATGTCAAAGTTTTGACTGTAGGCATCTGGATGTACAGGCGACGAATGATCTCAGCATTTAGAACATCTACGACATTAAAAAGATGGAGTTCATCCAGCTCCAGAGGATTCTTAGAATCTTCGGGATCGGTAAGATTGACCAACTCGTCAAGGACACCTTCAACAGTGGCAGAGTCCTCCGTATTTACGCACAAGGTCAAGATCCGGAGATCAGGCATCTGAGCGTGGCTGAAAAATTCCACAGCCCATGATGTCATCGAGCTCGATTTGATAGCCAGGCTATGTAGCCGAGGCAACTCGATGGTATCTCCATCAAAGAAATCAAGGTCCACCTCGAGTGCCAGAGTGCGGAGGTTGACGAGTGCGCCAAGGAACTGCCACAACATTCTTGCTTCAGGACCTGTGTGTGTAATTCTGCCGTCTTCATTCATGCAGCCATCATAATGGATCCGCAGGTCCACGAGATTGGAGGACAACATGGACGATGATGGCCAGGCCCAACTGATGCCAAAAAGAAGAAGATCGCGGATGGGAGGCGCTGAACCAGGGAAAAGTGATGGTTCGTTGACGTAGTGAGCTGCATGACGTGGGTTATGTATGGATTGAAGATGCAGTTTTTCTAGTCTGTGGGCTGGATGGATGGACGGGCGTGACATCAACGACAGCGCTTGATATGTGTGAGTGATGGAGGTCGTCCTGAGCGTAAACTCGCGCCAACGATGCACATGGGCATACAACTCCTGAATGACCAAGCCGAGATGAACACCGGCCATGATTTCTTCACGCGATGGGGGTGGTACCCCTCCCACACCGTTAATGATGTCATCCTTTGGGACTGGTACAATCCAAGTGGGGTCGTCCCAAAGAAGTGTGATTTTGACGAGACATGAATGGCTGCGCTGGATAAATGTCCGTGCGTGTTCGAGAGCTGCAGCACCTTCGCGGAAGGAGATTTCCAGTACGGTCCACATCGACGGAGTCTGGTGTAAGAGCGAGTACCAATGTTTGCATACACCCACAACTTTCGAGAGCGTTGATCGGGGTGGAGAGTTATCAATATTGCCAGCGCTAAGATGATCTGCTAGCTCGAATTGCCACTGCTCATAATCACAATCAAACTCTTCTCCCCAATCGTCCCAATGTCTGCCTATGAGTGCGTTTTCTTTCTGGAGATAATCATCGAAGACAACTTGGTCTTCTTCGCACACCAGCTTGAAGATCATAATGAGGATGTCGTCCGAAAGCGGAACAACATGAGAGCTAGCCATCACGACTGTCGGAGAAGTACTAAGGTAAGTATGGTTATGTTTCATACATTCGGAACAAGAGACTCACCCACCTGGAGGTTCACCACTGCTAGGCAACAATGGGGCTACTCTGAGGTTAGGAACTTTCGTTCAACCCCTCTAGAGCTCCCTTAGCCAGACCTTTATAGGCGAGGGAAGACAATCCCTTCAAGCGAATAGACCTCTGAGGAGTTAGAACGACCCTGGTTCACGAAAATTTCCAACTCACCGTCATTTCAAGAAATCATTAATACGAAATTCGCCTAGAAATCCTTCGTCAACTTCAACTGTTCGCCGCATACACACCTGAGTTGCTTGTTGCAAACTCTCAACCGCCTCGGTCAGCGTCAACCCAGCAGGCCACTTTCCCATCTGGCGCTAGCCCCCCAGTGGAACGAATTTTAAGTGACCAATCAAAATCAAGCTAATATATCATCATTCTCATACCTTACTCCGACAACTCTGTAATTGGCCAGGCTCGTGCCTGTAAGAGCCTTTAGAAGTTTGCTCCAATATTCGTCTTCTGATGACCCTTCGCCATCATTTACAAGCTCAAGTGCTCGGATCTTTCGTTTTCTCGCAGTACCGATGTTGACGACACGAACGTTCGCGCTTTGTTGATACTAGGGCTTTCCAGGGTACAAGCGGTATTTGGCAACCCCCAAGTCCTAGCTAGGCCAAGGCTCAAGAGACCGTTTCAAATATTAGCAGCCACCCTATTCGTACGTCCTTGAATATGCCTGGACATAAGTATTTGGTACCCAGTCTTCTCGAGGCATGCAATGCTTCTCACACTCGAGAGTAACCCGGGAATTTCGGCCGCACCTGGCGATATCATATGATCACAAGCAATTGACGTCAAGCAACGTGTGGAATTGTAAGACCCGTCCTGCTGTATAGTGTGCTGTGCGTGCTCAAAGAACCTTCCATACATTAGTGTACACAACGAGGCGGTGTCTATAGCACAGGCTACAGGGCGGTGTTTGGTATGTTCTACTCGAAAACAGTGCGTAATGTGGATATATTGAATAAGTATATGACTATGGATCCCAAATTCCAGAATTAACGAACACAGGTTCCTCATGCACAGCCAGGTATCGCCTCCCCCAGTCCCATCCCCACTTTCACTCACTTATGCGTGGGACCCAAAATTCGGCTGTATTTGGTTCAGCTCATCATCAAACGTGACACCTGCTCGCTACCTGGTCGACTTCTCCGATGTAAACTTCTGCCGTGTAGCAATCAGCGTAGGGCATTCACGATGGATCAGGTGCCTCAGGCACTGTAGCCACATCTACGCGGGCGATGGGTTCCGTAGCAGGCATCACAACTGCTTGGTTATCAGTCATGTTCACATCATCGGCTACTGCTAATGAGGATGTACTCGGAGGTTTGCTGCCAGCAAACATATGAAGCTCCATAGCTTCGCTATCGATGAAAGTGCCGATAGTACTAGGTGCCCCCGATATAGAAGTGGGTGTAATAGTGGTGAAACTCGGCGAGCGAGTATAGAACTCTGTGCCCATACCTGCCGATGAGGCATGGGCGGATAATCGGGCAACATGAAATATAGTTGGTTCATGGTGCGCATTATTCATGGCAGACCGAAGATTACCATTGTGGGGTACACGTGCCCACCAGCTGGGCAATGATAATAATGCCACCATTATCTGCCTGGAGTAGCGAATGCTGTGTCTAGGAGTGGCAGTTGAACGCATAGGCATGGCTAAGTTGGCGACGGGCACAGAAGTACCAGGGACGGGAATTGCGCGGAGTGAGCTCAGCGATGTAGGTCGGAACCATGCCAAGACAGAGAGTGATAGAAGGAGTGCAACGAATATCACTGTCGAGACGTTGTCAGTATCATCAAGTACAAGAGTCACGGATCAAAGGAGGAAGCTATAACAATTAGCATAGAGGCCTTGAAATTGACCCTATTCATTGCCAAAGGAACGTAAACTAACCGATCATAACGACAACCTCCATGATGGCATGGTGGTCCATGGACCCAGACTGGTAACTGCGGGCGACAATATTCACAGCCCTGGGTGCTGGGAGTGACTTGATAGGTTGGGTATCGAAAGGAGCCATGAATGATATGTACAGAAGAAAGATGCGCGAGGTGGAGAACAGAGAGTAGCAAAACCCCCAAGGATTTGTTATGGGTATATATATATAAGTAGGTGCGAAGATGGTAGAGCGCCCATTCGCCAGCGCTGGATCACAGCTTCTTGATTAGACCAGCCCCATGACGTTCGCATAGCTTGTAAATTATGCTCTTAGACTTTACTCTTATTTCATGTGAATTTAGTAGATTCTTCCTATAAGGCGAAAGTCACTCATCCGAGTATTTCCGTGCAACTACCACTGCCGTCAATTAACAGCGAATTTCGCGCAGGAAATGTAGAGGATCTTACATACATTCATACAGTTCGTGGAGCGTATATCCAAGCAAGACCTATGAGAATAAGCCATGAGAGTAAATAAGAAACTCTATAGTGCACCTTTAAATTGCTGTGGCCACTCGCCGATTGCTGAGGTAGAACCTCATCTTGCGTGGGTCGACTTTGGGCTGACTGCGGTTCCTGTCTTCAGTAAACACGAGGTGGCGTTGTCGTGGTGGTTTGCCCAAGATCATCTTGCACTAAGTTCCAGAATAATGTTCTACCCCATAGATGGTGATCCGACGGGCCCTGCACTGCCCCGCAGTAGTTGTTGACGAACGACGTTACGACACTGAGATTGGTTCTTAGGCCTTGCCGCGGTTTGTGCCACAGAGCGGGAGAAAACGGGCACTGCGAAAATGCTGCGCCCTGCGGTATTTGCCGCGACATTCCAAACTTGACCTAAGTAAACACAACTTGCTTGTTGCTGGCCACATGCTCTGGACTCTGCATTAGTGCCTCGAAGGATCAATATAAACTCACTCGACTATTGTTGTCTTGAACTGCGGCACTAATGTGTTCCAACTCCTGAGTCACCAGATTTGAAGACTTCAGCGTTATGGATTCTGAGATGATATGGAAGTCCACCATTATAACAACGTGAGTCCTCAGTCATGCAATATAATGCGCAAGATGATCACTGAAGTGAAGAAGGATCATGTATCACACAACCTGAGTTTTGACATTATCAAAATTCAAGCAAATATCATAGTGTCGCAGTACCTATAATATTAATGTCGCAGTCGTCGCGGTCACCCTCTTTTCATATTGGAACATTGTGACCGCGACGACTGCGACAGATCAGTGCTTAGCCAATTCTCAACGGCCCTCCGGGCATTTCCAGGACCTTTTGAATTTCTATACAGTTTTATTCGGTCAGACTTCGTATGTATCATACCTAAACAGAACAATCTCAGGCAGCTACTGCAATGTATGTGTGCGCTTTCATCTCCTTCTTCTACGCAATCTGCACCTCCGAGCCGCCAGATTACGATTGCCATCTCGCTGCACATTATCGACGTTTTTTCTGATCAAGGTGAGTCTTCATCGATGCTTCATCGTCCAAACTGGTGCAATACTTCACTTTAGCTCCACATAGCACATCAGCCCGAGAAAACTCATCCGCGAGTCCAAGGTTAGGAGTTCATGACCGAATTTCATCATACTCGGGCTGATAGAGTATTCGTAGGATAAAAAATCTAATCATCATAATCATAATCTATAATCTGACTGGTACGAACTCCGATTCCATATCTCACCTGTATGGAGCGCGGTACGGGATCATATCTATACCCAAGTTTCATCTCCCTTCCAAAGGTGCCGACGCGCAGACCGCTTATCAGCTAATCCATGATGAACTGGCCCTTGATGGATCTCCCAGCCTTAAGTCAGTCTGGTCAAGTTCGTACTGTTTGTTGTCTTCTCACTTTCCCAAAGTCTTGCGTCCTGTGTACAAACTTAGATGCCAGAGCCCACGAACAAGTTGATGATGGAAAACATGTCCAAAAATTTAATAGATCAGGATGAGTACCCTATGACGCGTATGTCATAAATAGCAACCCATCTAGGCATTACCACTTATGATCACTTGCAGAGGAAATTCATACCCGCTGTGTCTCGATCCTTGCTGATCTTTGGCATGCACCTTCTACACATCAGGCAATTGGGACTGCCACTACCGGTTCATCGGAAGCTATACAGCTGGGGTGGTCTGGCCACGAAGCGACGTTGGCAAGAGCGTCGCAAGGCTGATGGCAAGTCTATCCACGAGCTTGGCCCCAACATCGTCATGGGTGTGAATGCCCAGGTCGCACTTGAAAAGTTTGCACGTTACTTCGAGGTTGAATGCCGCCTCGTACCAGTCAGTGTTGAGAGCAAGTATAGGCTTGACCCCAAGAAGGCCATGGAATATGTCGATGAAAATACCATTGGCGTTTATGTCATCCTTGGGAGTACTTACACCGGCCACTACGAACCGGTAGAGGAGATGTCTGACCTTCTCGACGAGTACGAACAGAAGACGGGAATCAGCGTCCCCATCCACGGTGACGTATCTTTGTGTTTTGTTCCCTTCGTATCCATTGACACCCAATTTAGTCGACGGAGCTTCGGGGGCCTTCGTCGCGCCCTTTGCGCATCCAAAGCTGCTTTGAGACTTCAAGCTTCCGCAGGTCGTCTCTATCAACACATCAGGTCACAAGTTTGGTCTGGCTTACGTAGATGTCGGTTGGGTGGTATGGCGCTCTATACAGTACCTCCCGAAGGACCTAATATTTGAGCTGCATTACCTTGGTTCAGTTGAATATTCATTCTCGCTCAACTTCTCCCGTCCTGCCGCACCCATCATCGCTCAATACTTCAACTTTGTCCACCTCGTATTTGAGGGATACCGCGCAGTAGCCAAAGATGACCTCAAGAATGCGAGGCTTTTGAGTCGTGCTCTTGAGAAGTCTGGCTGGTACACGGTGATCAGCGATAAGTAGAGTTCCCGTCGTCAGGCTTGATCGGAGACCACAAGCGAGACAGGAGGCACAAATAAAGAGACTGCCATTTGAGACGGACTCCAAGCCATGATACAGAACTTTTGTCTTGAGAAGAAATACGCATACGTCTTGGTACAGGACAATCAGAGAAAGGAGGCGCCCAAAAGATTACTAAGACTGGACCGCCCATTCCGGGATGATCGTGCAGGTGGATTTTTTTCGAGACCAGTACCTCTTCTAGGTCCTGGAATATTCAATCAATGAAACTGATTTTCAATGATATCAATGGCTGTATCATCCCACATCATTCAGCGTCTCCCTCATCCTCAAATATTATGAACTAGTACTAACGAAACAATGGGTCACTCGTTTAGAAGAGAGAAAAATGGCATTGTGTGCGGAGGGATATAACGTTACAATGTAATATGAAAGATTGTTTAGCGACAAGGAAGATAGTCGTTGAAACGATATATGGTAGACCTGAGCTGCAGACCAGGAGTTGTGTGAATCTTGATGATGCCACCTGACCGTGACTTGGGGAGCGTATATAAATCGGCGCACGTTTTGCAATGCGAGGTTCTAATGACTAGTAGTAGTGTAGTGTTGACACACATTCAACGTTTGGGAGCACCGCGGCAGTTGTAGCGGTGCGGAATGAATGGTCCAAATAATGCGTGTTGATATAGTAGACGCTGACGGTGACGACGAGCGCATTGATGGTGATGACGAGCTCCGCGACGGTGACGACGAGCTTGACAGTGACGACGACGACGAGCGCGCTGATTATTATGGCATCGGAGTGGTAGCTATATAGTGGTGTAGAGAAATTAACAATATTAATACAAACAATGCAATACGACGATGAAAAATCCGCATTAGTAAAATCAATTCTGATACATATAGTCAACCCTGACCGTAACATGGCTTTCACTATTGCCCTGCTGTGCCTCCTTCTGACTGGCCTCCTTGCTATCATCATTTTTACTGCTTACACAAATAAACTCGCCAGACACTCAGCACAAGCTCGCCATGCCATTATCAAGAACCTTGGCATCTCCACCGCATTAAACCCCCAATTTATTGGTTTCTTCCACCCCTACTGGTAAGGTTTTTCCACCAAGGACTAGGCAATACTGATTTACGAGATTTTGTAGCAATGCAGGTGGTGGAGGTGAACGTGTCCTCTGGACTGCTATAGCAGCCACCCAACGAGCGCATCCTACTTGCGTTTCACTGGTATATACTGGAGACGTCGACGTGACTAAACAACAGATAATAGCTCAAGTCGAAGCACGCTTTGATATCTCCCTTGACCCTAAATATCTGCATTTCGTCTTCCTAAAGAAGAGACGCCTAGTGGAGGATGCCACCTGGCCACGTTTTACACTTCTCGGCCAGAGCCTTGGGTCCATGATCCTCGCTTGGGAAGCTTTAGCCCAAGTCATCCCGGACTTGTACATTGGTAGGCCTACTTGTTTGCGATGTTTCAGGACTATTGGTGCTCATATTGCCTAGACAGCATGGGTTACGCTTTTACATTCCATGTAGTTGCATGGATTACTAAGGGCTCCATACCTATGGGTGCGTATGTACATTATCCGACAATCAGTTCGGACATGCTGGCCCGTGTGAAAGCCAGGAAGGTGGGTCATACCAACCGTGGAGATGTCGCAGGCTCGTTAGTATTGAGCCGCGGGAAGATATGGTGAGTACAAGTAGTCCACCTTCTACCTTTGTATTCTTGCTCCTTGTCTTCTGTTGCGGTTCGGTTTGTGTGACTCTGGTATTGTGATGGCACTTATCATAACACTTTCTCTCATAGGTATTACCGTTTCTTAATGTATCACTACTCCCTGGCACTCTCCCGGCCTTCTTTCATTATGGCCAACTCCAGCTGGACGAAGAATCATGTCGATGCAATACTCTCGCACTCTGACCCCATCATGAATGCCATGCACTTTTTCAGCCCCCTTTTTGCTCTTCGTGTCTTTGCGACCATGTTTAAGAGTTCACAAAAACCCTACACAGTGTCAGGAAGCAAGAAACGAGATGCCAAGATTGTCTACCCGCCATGCGATACCCGCGAGATGTCACAATTCCCCTTAGACAAGAGGGAAAGAATTATACTGAGTATCGCACAATTCAGGTAATCTTCGTTTCACTTCATTCATTGCTGGAGCTCAAGTGTTACTTATAAAGGCCAGAAAAAGATCACCCTGCTCAACTTCGTGCCTTTGCGCAGTTGTTGGCTGATCATCCAACGTATACTTCTGGCTCCTCTTCTGCGAAACTTTTCCTACTGGGTGGCGCACGTAACGCGGACGACCACGCACGCGTGCAGTCTCTTAGAGATCTCGCAGAGGAACTCAAGATTACCCCTCACGTCCAGTTCATCGTCAACGCAAGCTACCCTGAGATGCTCGGTTGGCTCGCAGTGGCGAGCATCGGGCTGAGCACGATGGTGGATGAACATTTTGGAATAAACGTCGTTGAATTCATGGTGCAGATTCCCTGTTTCACCTTGTCTTGTTCTGTGCAACTTACCTCTGACGAAACTAGGCTGCAGGTGTGATTCCGGTGACGCACGCTTCCGGTGGTCCACTTCATGATATTGTCGTGCCTCTGGACGGTGAAGCAACGGGATTCCATGCACGCGATCCGCAGAGCTTCGCAAACGCCATGCACACGGTATTGAGCATGGATAAGTCGGAGGAGCAGGCGATGAGGATACGTGCACGTACGTGGGCTGTGCGCGCATTCGCTGAGGAACGCTTCGTGGAGGGTTGGGAAGCTGCTTGGAAAGGGTGGGTACAATGAGTTTATAGTTTATATGTACTTTTCGTGAATTCGCAAACTTATTGGTGAATAATTATCGTGCTACTCCTTATCATCTTGAGCGTGCCACTCGACACTTTATACATCAGGCATGAGCGCTGACCTTAAATGATAAGATTTTAGACAATGAGCACTCATGATGGAAAGATTGCCAGGCAAGGTCTGTACTCGAGTTCGGATATCTTGAAAAGACTCATAAGAGTGTTTAATTGTACTACAGAGTGCTACAGAGCGCTCTGTAGCGCTCTGCAGCGCAGACACCGGGCATGCTCACTGAGCCGGGAGTTCCTCCCCGTCGATTGGATCTGATGATATGAAGATTAATTTCATATCCCCATAGTCGATTTGTCGAAGTCCAACTGCTCAATTATAATAAGCTCGACCGAAAGCCTTTTCATTCCATGGATCTTCCCTATTGTCCTCCGGCCCGGACAGCGAATCGCAAGGAGATTCGTGAAACGAATCTCTGTTTATTTAATCCCTATCGTCGTCCGGCCGGCCCGGACAGCCAATTGTAAGGAGAGACTTGCTTATGCAACTGCCTTCAGAACAGACCCATTTGCGCATGGTCAACTGTAGTGCCAATATCGT
This sequence comes from Suillus cothurnatus, assembly GCA_016758765.1. Taxonomy (NCBI): domain Eukaryota; kingdom Fungi; phylum Basidiomycota; class Agaricomycetes; order Boletales; family Suillaceae; genus Suillus; species Suillus cothurnatus. The sequence goes on from JABBWL010000070.1 coordinate 279,864, forward strand.
TGTACAAGCGCTTGCTTTCGTAATGAAAGCAGTTCCACCAAAGGCCACCGCTTGTTGCTTATGAGATCTAGGCACGGTAGGAGGTAGCCACCTAAAGGCAGTTTTTGCGTTTTGACAAACTTCCAGGGCGAGTTTGCTACATTTCTGCTTTGATGAACTTCTTGATGCCATTTGGAATACCCATAATACAGTGTACATTCTCCTATAACAAATGGATAAATTGGTGTTGGATTTGAAATGCAGCCTGCCGTTCAATCATCTATGAATTCGAGAAGTTCGTCCCGCTTCCCAACGATGTCGTTAACATCACTGTACCCGCAGAGACCCATCGTGAGATGCATATCAGTCACGGTTTGCATCAGAATCTGCTCGACTCCTGCTTGTCCAGCAATGGCAAGACCGTACATGAATGGACGAGCGACTGGAATTCTTTAATGAAAATTATCATTGAAGAAAAACCTGACACGTACTGAGGACACCCTGGGCACCCATTGCCATCGCCTTGATGACATCACTGCCTGTGCGAATACCAGAGTCGAAGAGCACCGTCAGGTCACCTTTCGTCTGTGCTTCGAGGACCTTCGGAGAGCGCATGATCCTGGCTAATGCATCCAAGGAGCCAATGGCACCGTCTACTTGCCGTCCACCGTGATTGGACACGATGATCCCATGAATGCCCATATCAATAGCTTTCTCCGCATCCTGTTGCAAGCGTTATCACAAGTCATCATTGAATTAAAAGACACGAACTTACCGACACTCTCTGGATTCCCTTCAGAATGATAGGTCCGTCCCAGTGGTCCTTAATGAATTGTAGATCCTCCCAGGACCTGAAAGAGCCCGAGCTGATTTCTCCAAGCCAATCCTTGCCCAATTGCATCGCCTTCTTGGCATTCGCATCACCCGCGTTCAACGCTGCGTTTCTGATCTTCTCTGGTTCGAAAGGGAACTTGGTGATCTCGTGCACAGGTTTGTACCCAGAGCGCTTCATGAACACGGGGTCGGACACGCCGACCTGGATGCCGACACCGTACAAGAAGGGTATGTAGGCGGTGTCAAGGTCGTGTGGACGCCAACCCAAGAGCATGGTGTCGAGTGTGATGACGAGCGCAGAGAAGCCTGCAGCTTTGGCACGGTTGAGAAGAGATATTGTGATGTCGTCCGAGCGCGGCCTGAGGTATTCGCAGACGAGTTATGATGAGTGGAAAAGTGATATGGGTTTAAACATACCAGTAGAGTTGATACCATCGCTGACCATTTGGCCCGTTTGCCTTTGCGATATCCTCGATTGACCGGGATGACGCTGAGCTCATGATGTAAGGGATCCCGCAGGCAGCGGCAGCCCTTGCAGTTGCGAGTTCTCCGTCTGCATGTAAGATACCCTGTACACCTACTGGCGCGATGAAAAGAGGCGCGTGGAACTTTTCCCCAAGAATCGTTGTCTACCCAGATGCAGAAATACATTAGACAGGGATATCACGCGCTCATGAATACTAACTTCGACATTTCGGTTAGTGCAGTCCTTGAGCATTGCGGGGACAATTTTCCACCGGTTGAAAGCACGCTTATTTGCGGCATCTGTAGAGCACGTTCCCGCACTCCCAAATGTGTACATGTATGCCGCTAGCACCCTCGTTAGTTGCGACTTGAACGAATGATAACACTCACGGAGATGGTCCTTCATTACCTCCCGGGCTTTCTCCTCTATCTCTTTTATTGCGAAAGAGCCCAGAACAGGTGGCTTTGCATATCCATAGACATCATTGAAGTATTTCATCCATCGAGCTGATTGTGTGGAGACGCTCGTCATGGTGGGGTGTGTGATAAGCCTGAGAGAGTCTGGGAAGGCCACAATGGTCAGGGTTGACTTATTTAAGGCGGCTACAACAAGTAATCCCTACCCGAAAAGCCGACGTAGTTAAGGAACGTGACGGGGACTGAGAAAGTATTCACTTCCGTCCGGTATCAGCAGCTATCACTAGACGAATACAGACCACATGATTTCCACTTACGAGATATTTTCATGCCGAATCATGTTTATATCCGGAGTAGACCCGTTATTCCGCTTGCCGTGGGGACTGTCTGATACGGAGAATGTTTGACTGGCTTCAGCAGGCTTCGCCAACGGATGTCCACGTAGTTGTAGCAACTACTTGAGTCTTGCCACGATACTGAGGGATCTTTTCACTTAGATGGAGATATAGATGTCGAGTAGGGTCACTGAATTCATCGCCGGGGTAGCTCAGCTGGGAGAGCAACAGACTGAAGTGCGGTGTTTTCTGGAGGTCCCGTGTTCAATCCACGGTCCTGGCATTATTTTTGTTTTCCTTTGGTCCAAGTACGATAGCAGTGGTCAGAAGGGGACGACGAAAGCTAGGCACCTATGCAATCTTAGATGAATTCGTATGTCAGAGCTAGCAACCAGCCATGATATGTAGGGATAGTTATTGGAAGTCGATGCTTGTGTGTCAAAATGAAGTTTGGCTCTATTGAATTCTAAAGCTCTTGCCAAATACATACAAACAACATGATATGAATTTGTGATTAGCCGACCATGCTGCAGCTGCCAGTCATCACACATTCTCCTGAAAAGTTGTGGGCACGAGTGTTTGCTTTTTAACCACACAACACATAATCAGGTTTCCGTTCCTCTTCGATGTCATCTTCCTTGAGCACAAGACGCTTAATAATCTTGGATGGTATGTTTTACAGCTGCTTTCCTTTACACACGCTGCTAACCATGCTGATACGATTGCAGTTGCTATATTCCTAGCTTCGCAGGTGATTACTCGTTTTATCATCCATCTTGCTTCCGAGGGCTGAGGATCCGCGTTAGGCAGCGGTTTATTGTGCTATTCGCGTGCGTCTCCATCATGGAATTTTCCGGGAAACACAGTTAACATTCTTGTTGTAGTGGTACTTCAGGCGGAGTGACAACCTGTCAACAAAGAGCGCAGAGGCAATAAAGAAGCTTATCGGACAAAAGAACCTCAAGCTGGATGAGTATGAGAGTGCGCGTGACCTCTTTGGCTATGCACCGCTTCCTGCTGACCTCAAGGACTTCTTGCAGGAGCGATCTCGAAGGAAGTTGTTCACCCAGATGAAATTACCGTTCGATTTCAGGGTTAGTTCGCCGTTATCTGCCAATGAATGTTCCATACCAACCAACATTTCATTTCTTAGATATCGGAGGTCTGGAGCCAATCGTATCATCTCTCCGCGAAACTATAATCTATCCTTTAATCCACCCCGCACTTTTCACCTCAGCCTCTCCTCTTCTTGGTGCACCAAAAGGGGTTTTGCTCTACGGGCCTCCGGGATGCGGGAAGACTATGCTCGCACGAGCGCTGGCTAAAGAATCGGGCGCAACATTTATTAACGTTCCTGCATCAACACTCACAAATAAATGGTTTGGTGAGTCCAACAAACTAGTCGCAGGTCTGTTTAGCCTCGCGCGGAAGGTCCAACCTGCGATCATATTTGTCGACGAGATCGACTCTTTCCTGAGGGAACGCCGTGGAGATGACCACGAGGTCATGGGTATGATGAAGGCAGAATTCATGACGTGAGCAATGCATTTTCCGGTTGATATTTTACTGATTTCGGATGCTTAGTTCGTGGGATGGCTTGACGTCAGGATCTGACAGGATACTAGTGTTAGGCGCAACGAACAGACCAGGTGATATTGACCCAGCAATCTTGCGGCGCATGCCGAAGCGGTTCGCTGTGGCTCTTCCAGACGCAGAGCAGAGATTCAAAATTCTGTCCCTAGTACGTGCCCATATCACCAGTATAAGATTGATCGCTTTGAACTCCATTAGATGCTCAAAGACACGAAACTGGATCCCAATCTTTCCTTACAGGTCCTTGCTTCTCAGACAACAGGGTTCTCTGGTTCTGATTTGCGCGAGCTATGCCGCAACGCTGCGATGGTCCCAGTAAGGGAATGTATGCGCGCCATGGAGCACGATGAAGAGGCGTTGATGAAGGTCGAGAAAGAGGTACGCTTTTTTGAGACATAATTCGTGAACCTTCCCAATTGGATGTACTAGGGCTTCAACATGCGTTCGCTCTCCCTCACCGATTTCTACGAAGCGGAGGGATCGACTCTCCAGCCACCCGATCCCGAGGACGAACCTATATCATTGCAAGCATTCGTCGACACTCATCCGGAGCCAAGTCCACAGACAGACAAGGATCTTATGAGAAAGGAAGCTCTGGCTATCGAGGAGGTTTCCGAGTACGAGAGTGATGATGAGTCAAGATTACAGACCGATGACGAATCGACGGTACTTGGCGGCGACGATCAATCGACATTTAAAGACGAGAGCAATGACGATTCATGATACATTCATTACGCAGCAAGCTTCGTCTCCTGCATCGATTATTGAGTAGCACTGATTATTATCATATAGAGTAGACATAACTGATTATCTCCACTTTGAGAAAATTGATACAAGAGAGACAATCAGATTGGGTATTGCAGGATTATTTCCATCATGCACGCTATTGCCACAGTACGGTAGGTATACTATGTAATCTCCTGAGGGGTCGAGCCTCCAGTCAAAGTGAGGCTGTGCGGGACGGTGTTGACTCTAGCTATTATCAGTGTCAACCACCCTCCCATATTCCTCGTCCTTCTCCGAGTTCTTGCCCCCCTGCTTACCCTAATGAACCGTTGTTGCCTCCTCTACCACCGAATCAGGAGAAAGAAGAATACGTGACCTATAGGTCTCAGGTATGATTTTATGTGTCGTGTTAGCAGATATACTCACAAAACCTCGGACCCCCACAGCTGGGTTTGGCGATGCTAACCTCTTCCTGATTCCCAACTCCGGCGCAGCGACTCTCAAGTCGCAAGCGCAAAGTCGGCCTGGACTAGTCCAAGAGCATGGTTGTCCTAGTTCAGAATCGAACCAGGTTGTATGCCATCAAGGCGCTCAAGAAGATTATCATTGATGACGATTGAAGTCGAGAAGTATGTCAGGGAAAACCAGTGTTCTTATTGCTACTCGTGAACGACATTCCTCCTTGCGCGGCTGCGCCTGGCTTGCATCGGAGGTTCTTCATGCTTTGGAAAATTTTCACACAAATGGTATCATCTCCTATGATCTGAAGCTCGACAACGTCTTGCTTACTCTTGACGGATACATCGATTTAATGCATATCATATTATTGACGTTACATCATACCACTCCTTCACACCCTATATCATGCTAGGCGAACACATCAACACTCGGACTACAAAGGCAGCGGTGAACGACAAGCTTACTCAGGCTCAACACTGGAAGGTCCCTAGGGCATCTATGTAACAGCAATTTTGACACGAACATGCCTCGTAGTCAATAATTGTGCCTGCAGGTCCGCAATAATACCCGAAATCATCGTCGTTGTTCCAACCTTTGATGCCCGTTGAGCACCCTACTTCATCTGCAGATACTAGCCGTAAGCACGCAGTCTAAGGTCCGCGCGTAGACAGCAAAAGTGCTTACTACGGTTGCTACAGGGCAGACCCATTGGTGTTATTATCAGGTTATCAGATGCGAGAGCGGCACTAGCCATCGCTAAGACGGATAGGATTATGGTGGTGGGTGAGGTGAATATCATCGCTGCAATCTGACGACGCCCTCTGAGTCCAAAACTACGTTGGCTTTTATACACAGCCTTAGTGTAAGGGAAGCCAATTTGCATGCGCCTGCATCACTAGAGAAACAGATGCCAGCTCACGCTCTCTAACATTGCATTTGCCGGATACACTCAAATTTCAGATTTGCAGTCACTTACCGCATTTCAATCCTAGTCTATGGGCCCAAGCTAGCCAAAGCCGTAGTGAAGTGTGTGAAGGTGACGTTGCGGGTACTGGCAAGCGCCATGCGGATCATCGATGACAGTGACTGTGTGCTGGCAGACGGTTAGTGACGCATCATCTCAGCGGAATTTGAGGTGTGTGCTTGTCGGGATCAGACGTCAATATCAATTGAGTCCTTAGTTTGGAATCGTGAATATCGCACAGATGACAATATCAGTCAAGCAAATTAGGGTGGGATACGGGTAGACGTTACCCGGATATCCACCTGGGTACTACCTGCGGACGGAACGTGGTATGGTACGGATGGTGGGTAGGGTGGATGGTTCTACTTGCACGTGCTCAACACACCTCAGTTGCTGGTATAGTCAACTGGGGTGAGACATTTTCTTTTCATGGACTATCTACCTAGCTAATACTTTCATCCAGTCTATATGTTCAATATACATTCACGATCACTAGGTACTGCGTGCAACACATATCTGTTACTTGACTATAGCTACGTGGAAGGCCGTCACGTTGACAGCAACACTAAACAGTCAAACAATGGTGTGGAGGGGCATATGATTGATGATGCGGTCATAGATGAAGATACAAATATACATGTGTCGAGATATATGCGGATCGGCGTGGTCATGTTGCTGGGGAGAACAGTTTCACCTAGACATAAACTAAACAACGGTCAACAGAGTTTTTCGACGTATTCACGCATAACTTGAAAAGTAGTAAACATACTGTATAGTTAACCTGAATGCCGCGCGAATAGGCGGAGCAAGGTCATAAGTTCGCAAAGCGAACCCCTAGTGCGGTAAGCGCCAGGCTCCTCCCGCCTCAACCTAATTTGGACCGGTGGTTTAGGGTTACGATTTTTTGGCGTCAATTTGGCGCCTGCACAAAAGTAGCGGTGAGTCGGTGACCAGTACTGTAAGTGACGTGGGCAGGGGGATGATGTGCTCACGTATGAACGCCCCGAGATGGATATATTTTAAAGTGATTTTAGCGAATGATAATGAGGGGAGTGAAGAGGAGAACGATTGCATGGACAATGTTAATGAAGTGAAAGAGCTCCCTGTCGTCTAAACCAGGCTCGAATGTCAAGGCATCACCAGTAAATGATACTGTAGAAGATGTTGACCTGGCTACACTCAAGCCTACCTTCATATCCGAACCAAAAGACAGAAGAAGGAAAAGAAAGACAAGAAACAGAAGAGTTCCAAGGCTAGCACGCATCCTTCTTTGATGTTGATGTGGATGGCGGATTCATTTATCAAGATATGACTATCAACGTCACTATCGTACGTACTCATCCTTTTCTTTTACATACGCAATCACTCTTCACTACACGCCAGATACACGTTCCCCTTTGATTCTCCGTCTCAATCATCGTATTAAATACTTCTCCCCGTCGAATATCGTGTGGTAGGGTTTTTACTTAAATCTAAAGTGATCATTCTCGCTCGTCGTTCCTAGTCCGAGCCTCTCAAATCTTAATATCATTGTCGCTGACTTTTGTGCATCAAAAACAGCGAGATTGGGATAGCGAGAGGAAACAAAAGGATTGGGAGAGGATGAGCAGATTCTGCCGGATGTCGTGAAAGCCCTGCTTAACACTGATGTGTCCCCTGATGAGGGCGCCTCGTATTTATAAGAGGGAAATTGATCTCATGAAGTGTTACAGGTTCAAATTCAAAAGTTGACATCAACTTTGGTGAGTACTGTGTCCCTTGTAACCCTTCACCATGATGTAAAAATCTGCACGGACGTGCGGGCGAGTAACATCAACTGTACTATCGCCATTGGATGGAAGGGGATATATTCTGGAAGCTGTGGAGACGTGAGTTGGATGCATGTACACAGCGCTGTCAAGGAACTCGAAGAGCATGCTACCTCGTGTCCTGGGCGTCTATGGATACGAATTGGGTTAGCGTGGTGAAGCAGTATGAAAACGCACGACACACGCACCCAGGCTTCTGCAGCTTAGAGAAAGACACTCACAAACCGTCGACAGTGCACAACACTATCAACCTCCAGTAAAATGTCACAGCTCATTCCAAGCAAGATCACCACACCCATTCGAACTTTTGAGGATCGTGAGGATAGCGTATCGGCAGTCGCAGTTTTCCCCGATAAGCGACGAATGGTTACGGGCTCGTCGGACAAGACACTTCGTATGTGGGACTTGGAGACAGGCGTTGTGTTGAAGAAAATGGAGGGGCATAGCAATGATAACTTGAAGGTGCTGGGATTAATATTGGCAGTATCACGAGATGGTCAAATGATAGCAAGTGGTGATTCAAAAGGAGAAATCATCGGCTGGCACGGAGAAACTGGCGAACCCCTCACCGAACTCATCCAAACCCACTCCTTTAGAATCTACTCAATGGATTTTTCTCCGGATGGTACAGTGCTGGCCACCGGTTCAGTTGACAGCATGACGAAGTTTTGGTGTACAAAAACGTGGCGGATGCAAGGAGAACCAATCCACTGTGGTGCATGGGTCCAGTGCGTTCGATATTCGCCTTCTGGTGAACTTCTTGCCATCGCAACATACAAGAATATCCAAATTTATAATCCAGGCACGAGGGAATGTGTCGCATCTTTTGGGGATCATGATGATAGCTTGTCACTCACATGGACGCCTGATGGCACACACCTTCTTTCAGGAGGTCCTACCATACGAGAGTGGGATCCATTGACCTGGCAGGAGGTCGGTCATCCCTGGAAAGGCCACGCTGACTATATCAACACCATTGCTATTCATCCCGCTGGCATCCTCGCCGCTTCTGCATCTAATGACATGTATGTCCGTCTCTGGCGGCTCTCAGATCGACGGACCATCGCCATCTTCAACCACTCATCTCCGCCACAATCCGTCACTTTCTCTGTAGATGGCAAGCACATCCTTAGCGGAGGTCGAGATAAAAAGATCTCACAGTGGGCAGTACCAAGGAACACCAATTCAAAGGTGAGTTCCTATTTTTGACTCATGTACCACAATTAGACCATCCTTCGTGCAGATCCTGGCCATCACGACAGCTCACAATGCATGTGTAACTGGGGACCTGGACGCCGCTGAAGAGTTACTCACCCAAGAGATCCACACTGACCCCAACAACTATACTTCATATGCCCATCGCTCATTCATTATGTCCCGAAAACACTCCTGGGACCTTGCCCTTGAGGATGCAATCAAGGTGAGTTATACCGACCCACCATGGCCATCTTACTCAGTGCTTGCTTGGTTTCCTTCGTGACACAGTCCATCAGTATTCAGTCATCATTGACAGGCTACATCTCTAAAGGCATTGCCCTCTGTGGAAAAGGCCACGTTCTGAAGGCAAGGATATCGTTCGACGTTGCATCCATGTTCACCGATCAAGATCCAAAAACCAATCATTTTCTTCTCTTGATCAAGGTAACTTCAATCTGTCTCGCATATTCTCTGTTTCATTGCGTGTTTCAGGCCATCGCCCTCTCCAGCGCAAACCAACACGAGGAAGCAATGTTGCTCATCGAAGAGTTGGCTGCCGCTTGTCCGAATACTGATCTTCTTGGGTATCGTGTCGTCGAAGTAAGTGTCACGCAGCCACGCTTGTTCATAGACGCTGATCCTTGCAACTCGCACGTCAGACATATCTACGCGTTCAGCTCGGAATCAATGCCTTCGATGGCGCGCGTCACGACGAAGCTGCTGACCACTTCACTGCCGCTGTCAACTCCCCTGCTTTCTCGTCAAAATACATTCATTTGATATATGACGACTTCGCTGTGGTGCGTCAAGATTATGTATACATGATGCTTTTCATAACTGAATGTTTTGTCCAGCTTTTCGGCTGGGATCTCAAGTCTTTGTGTCTCACCGCCCACCAGAAACGGTTGTCAGGCATTACTGTTAGCGGGTGAACCTGATCAAGCCCTCGAAGCACACAGATACATGATGAATACCATCGACAAATCTGCGAAGACCAACTGCCTTGATTGGTCCAATGGCAAGTTCGAAATTCGTGATATCACCTAGATCACAGTCTTCACCCATATGTTGTCCAGCTTTCAAGCAAGAATGCAGCGCGTCCTGTGCTGCTGATGGAGATGCTGCCCTAGCTGCAAGCGATTATGACAGGGCTATCGACTTATATTCGGCGGCAATCAACCTGAATCCTGCATCTGAAACTCTCTTTGCAAATCGTAGTAAGGCAAGGCTAGGCAAAATGCTATGGATAGATGCACTTCTCGATGCGCAGAAAGTGTGTTGACATCTATCGTTTGATAATAAATGCTCATGGTGGCGGTACATAGATCATTGAGCTTGACTCTTTATCTTATCTTGGATACAATTTGAAGCACACAGCGCTTCATGGTGCACGACGCTATGATGAAGCGATCCAGACTGTCGAAACGATGTTCTCCAAATTGGATGATGCATCCGACGTTCAGAAACGAAGTAAGCCTTTGAATAACTCATTCGCCAACATGTTAAACTCTTTCTCCAGAGCTGTGCCAGCAACATCTCAGAACCTGTGAATTAGAACGCGCCATTCAATGGGTCATCGATGCCCAACTCGACAATATTCCGATGCGTGTACTCAACACCACCACCGGTCTTTTATGCGATCGAGAGGCGCAGATAAGCGCCTTCAAACTGAGCATACAATACAAGGAGCTTGTGTCATCAGCAATCACGCGTGTTGATCTGCCCATGAAGCACATCGAAGAAGTGGTGGTGACGTATCTCCAATATTCCACGCTATCACACAGGTGGGAAGGGAATGAACCGATGCTGCAGGATATCCAGGGCAGGAGTGTGTATGACTCGGAGTTGGATTCGGTTGGTGGCATGACGAAGTTGCGGTCCTTTTGCAACACCTCTCGTGATGCGGGGTATAATTGGGCATGGAGCGATACATGTTGCATCGATAAGAGCAACAACGTCGAACTCCAAGAATCAGTTAATTCCATGTTCCTCTGGTATCATCACTCCGCGCTCACGATTGTCTACCTGTCGGATGTTCCGCTATCATCAAAGCCTGGTACACTGGCAAAGAGCGCTTGGAACAAGCGTGGATGGACGGTTCAGGAATTCATCGCTCCAAAAGTCATTCTCTTTTATCAGAACAATTGGACCCTTTATCTTGATGATCGTACTCCCAACCACAAGGAGTCCGCCGCGATCATGCAGGAATTAAAGGACGCGACAGGCATAGACCGACCAGCAATTGCGGCCTTCTGTCCCAGTATGAATGATGCTCGAGAGAAACTCCGTTGGGCGTCAACCCGCATTACCACACGTCAGGAAGACATCGCATACTCGTTGTTTGGCATCTTTGGTGTCCGCCTACCTGTTGATTATGGCGAGAGGCAGGATAAGGCTCTCGGGCGGCTCCTGCAGGAGATCGTGGGCTCGGTCGGGTGACATCACTAGTCTCGATTGGGTCGGAAAATCGTCAGAGTTCAATAGCTGTCTACCAGCCTCCATCACCTCATATGAAGCTCCACCATGCAGGCCACCACCCCTATTCGAAGATGAAATTCAGACATCGGTTTCTTCGCTGCGAAACACGGTGGCTGCTGATCTCGCTTCGAACCTTTATACCCTGCTTCTCAACATGAGCGCCCCTCGCTTCGCAGCACAGAGACTGCATATACCTTGCATTGCGTTCAATGTCAGGGAAATCAGATGGATGCGTACTAGTCCAGTCCCGCAAACTCATTTTACGTATGCAGTGAAGGCAGACGGACTCCGCGACTTGCTTATCACCACCGAAGAGACCCTGGTTCAGTTCTGGCCGGCAAGGCCCACTGAGCGAAAATTCGTCCTTGTCCGTCCTTGGGATCGGTCTCTCCTCGAGCTACCTGACTTTGCAGAATCGCCTGAATCTGTGAAACCGTCCGACTTTGGAAACGATATGGAGAGTGAGGAAGATTATTGCACGCCACCCTCTTCCCCATCAGACGACTGGTGCAGTGATTATCCTGTAAAAGAAGATGTGGTTGACATGGAATCACGAGCATTGCGATTGCTTGTTCGCCTTGGGCAGTCTTTCGGCGCATTTTTACTTGCGCAGCAGCGCAGTGGAGAATACAAGAGGATCGCGTCGGATCATGATATCATTGGACAGATCAACGATGTGCATTCTGTTAAAGACTTGATGGACATCAGGACCATAGAAATATTATAGTCGGATGTTTTTCTTTCGAAGTTTATGGATCTCTGAGCGGTTTGATGCCATTTGTCCTTTGAAGATGATACTCGTACAGTATACGCGTTACACATGCATGTGTATTAGACTAAAGTTTCGTCACTTCTTCAAGTTTACTTGCCATTTCATGCAACTTTTGTTCATCTTGTAGGATTTTCAGGAGTAAGACTGCAACAAGTTGGCAGTGATCTACAAATTGGCATCACCTTGGCTTTCGATGAGTACATATCATGTCCCTTTCATCCTTCGCTGTCCAAAAATTGTGTATTGGAACAAGGAAACCAATAAATAACACGGATTACTACCATAATTATGGATACTAGACGGCTCCCAAGCAACATCTTCGACGAGTAGGACGCAGGATATGTATTTAGTCGTCGAGAAAACGTCATGAGAGAAAATGCACTCACGCGCCTCCCCGACCCCCCTAAGAGAAGAGACAGCCACGTACTATCGTCTTCCTGAAACGTCCATTTTGTTGGGGGTGACGTGCAACAGAGATTGACAGAGATTCTGGGTGAAAGGTCTTCTGCCCCTTGGAAAGTCCAGAGGTCGGGCGTAGAAAGACAGCGAAATGCGTTGAGAAGGTGTGAATGTGCTGGTAGTCAGCACAGCGAAAATACAATTATCAGTACAAATAATTGATCTTGTCGTTGTCGTCTTTTCAGACCTTGGAGAGCACGGGCATAGGATTTAGGACGAACCATGAAATATAATTTACAAACTCACTATAATAATCTACAGCGAGCCGTAAGCTGAGGGATCGCGAGACCTGAAAGTTCTTGTACCGTGAAAGATTGCTTAAAAGTTGTGATACTCGATTGATCGAGGATTGGGTCCATGTATTCCATTATCGATAACACAACATTACTGAACACTGCATGTCAACAATTAAATACGATAGCGATATAATGGGTAGGCTTTGAATCACGTTGTACGTCCCTAGTACAACGTCATGATTGGATTGACTGACAATGGCCTTGATACAAAATGTGTCAAAAGTACTTACGTTCTTGGCGTAAACTGGCGCACTGCCTGTATTTCTCTGAGCGACTCCGATACTGATAGCAAAGTTAGCAGGCGCATACTAGGGATCAAGTTAAAAGCCGACACTTACCATCGAGAACCGAAGGTTACAAAGGACTTAGGACATGGCGGTTCAAACTTTAAACTTCGCAAGCTTCAGGTGAGCGAGTCTGCCTTTGGATGTCACCCACTTAGAGCTATTGAGTAGGATATTATCTGATCTCTATCGCTGCCATCAAAAGATACGATCATTTTCAACCAAGATCAGAAGTGTCGATTTTGCTAAGTGGCGAGCAGTGCAAGAGATGCTGAGCGATGGCAAAGGCTAGGACTCACCTAGGACATTCCGCTAATGTAGTCCGTCGGCTCGAGTCAAGTTCAACACGCCTACATATTGGTCGAGAGGAGTCTTTGAGGTATTAAGACACGTTGAAAAAGGAGGATAGCAGATCAGGATGAATTATCACTGCAACAGGTTCCTTTTTGGCTACTAGAGACTGCGAAATTGTGATGATGTGCGCGATCAGTGAAACGGTCGGCTGCGGTGTTGTGTGGGCTGACGCAGAGCGAGTACCAGCGAGCTATAATGGCATTATGGCAATCTCAAAAGGTCCGAATTACGTGAGGTTGAGGTGGATTAGTATTGATATAAATAACACCAAAATTGCATGCCACTACAATATCTCTACTGTCCTGACCATGTCTAAAATAGAAGAAAGGTCTTTGACTTGTGCAATAATATCATGATCTGACGCTATTCTCTTGTATTCTCCCCCGCGCTGGTGTGCTAGCAAAATTGCGCTAAAAGGCTGTCCAAGGTGAACAGCCAATCGGAACGCTCGATTGCTCAGTTCTGGATCAACCGACTCCTGTGTTTCAGGGAACCCGCTAGACGAATGCTGTAATGGAGACCCGGGCGCGGACCAATAACCTTCCTCATCATCCGTGTCGTCAACGTCAGGCAGCTCCGCCAAGCCAGACGGCTCTGCGAAGTCAGGAAGCTCGAGGATATAACGATTCCACGGACGAACGAGCAAAAACGTCTGCATAGTGGGTCGTGGTGATGAGAACTGAATCAGCTTGTCCTCCGTGGTGATCAGCAGGTCATGAAGCCCGCTGGCCTTAACTTCATATATTTCCTGGTCTTGAGCATGACTCCGTTTGACTGCTGTGATACGAAATGCGATGCAAGGCAGACGCAGTCTACAGTTCGCGAAACGAGGCGCATTCAGGCTGTCAAGCAGAGCGTAAAGTTTCAGAACAATGTCTCCAGCCATGACATGTTGGAGCGAGGAGATCGACATCCGGATGTCGGATTCGGACAGAGATGGTATGGTGTATGGTGGAGCTTTGTATGAAGTGATGTCTGCCGGTAGACAGCTATTGAATTCGGATGATTGCCCTACCCAGCCCAGGGCACTGATATCACCCGACTGCGCTACGACCTCCTGCAAGAGCCTCCCAAGTGCCTTTTGCTTCTTTTCGCCATAAATGACAGGTAGATTGACGCCAAAGATACCAAATAACGAGTATGCAATATCTTCCTGCCACGTTGTGACACGGGCTGACACCCATTGCAGTTTCTCCCGGGCGTCTCTCATCCCCGGGCGGAATGCGACAAGTGCCTGTGCATCTATGCCCGTCGCATCTGCCATCTCCTGCATGATTGCATGGGAATCCTTGTGGTTGGGAGAGCGATCATCGAGATATAGGGTCCAATCCTTGTGATAAAATAAGACAAGTTTTGGGGCTAGGAATTCTTGAACCGTCCATCCTCGCGTGTTCCAAGCGCTAGTTTTGAGTGCGCCTGGCTGCGACGAAGGTAGAACATCCGACAGGTAGATGATGGTGAGCGCTGAGTTGCGATACCAAATAAACATGGAGTTGACCGATTGTTGGACCTCGACGTTGTTAGTCTGGTCGATGCAACAGGTATCGATCCATGCCCATCGATACCCCATATCGCTCGCAGCTGTACAGAATGACTGCAGCTTCGGGATGCCGCCGACTGGATCCAAGTAGTATACTACCTTGCCCTGGATGTCACACAGCAACGGTTCCTTCCCTTCCCACCTATGCGATAGCATGACATAACGGAAATACATCGCCACCACGTCTTTGATGCGCTCCTTTCGGAGATCTACGCGCATCATTGTGGATGAAAGAAGTTCTTTGTACTCTGTGCTCGTTTTGAAGGCATTGATCTGTGCCTCATGATTGCATAAGAGCCCAGTAAAGGTATTGATTAGGCGATGCGGGGCATCATCGAGTTGAACTTTGATGGTCTCTTCAATAACTCCTTCTGTTTCGGATGGACTAACATACTGTTGGTGCAAGTCTATGAAAGGAGTCAATAATGCTTAAAGGCGTCATTTGGGGCGTACTTTTTGTTTCCATGTCAGGAGCATTGTCTAACTTGGAGAGCATGATTTTGAACGCATCGATGGCTTCATCATATCGGTGTGCACCATGAAGTGCCGCATGCTTCAGCCGATATCCAAAGTAAGATGAGGGGTTGAGTTCGATAACCTGTGTGTCACCAAAATGAGCGTCAAATACGAAACGGTAGTTGTCATCACACCTTTTCAGCGTCGAGAAGTGCATCGTCCCATAGCATTATTCCTGACCTCGCTTTACTGCGGTTCGCAAAGACAACATCAGTTGCCAAATCGAGCTCGATTGCCGCAGAGTAAAGCTCGATAGCCCTGTCGTTATTACTCGCAGCGAGGGCAGCATCTCCACTCGCAGCGAGATCAGTCACTCCGGTGGCAGTATAGAGCGCGCTGCAATCTTGCTTGAAAGCTAAGTGAAATAGGGCTGAGAATCATACCCGATTGACATCACGAAGACTTACCAGTGGACCAATCAAGGCAGTGTACTTTCATAGTCTCATCAGCCCTATCCATCGTATATCGGTATGCTTTTGTGGCTTCTGGAAGTCTGCGTGCCCAAAGGAGCGCATTGCACCAATTCTGGTGTGCTGTTTGCCACAAGGACTTGAGGTCCCACCCGAATAACTAGAAAAAGCACTCGAGCGTGAAAAAAAAAAAAAAAACATTTGCATTGCAATCAACCTACCACCACAAAGACATCATACTTAGAATGGATGGCGAACATAGACGAGAAACTGATAGTGTCAACAGCAGCAGCGAAGTGGCCAGCAGCTTCGTTGTGACGTGCGTCGTCTAATGCAGTCATTCCCACTTGGACGTGCAGATAAGCCTGACGTGCGGGATCCGCAAAATCAGTATCAACGCATGAATCTGGAGTTGACTGTGTCAGGAGCACTCACTTCCACGATACCGCAGGCAAGAGAATTCGGATTGGGACGAGTGGTAGCTAGCTTTTGGACGCGCAGAATTGCCTCGTCATGTTGATCTGCATTGAAAAGGGCAATAGCCTGACAGCTTTGGTGTGAGTAGCCAGCACATGAGATACAATTGACGTACCTTAATCAAGAGTAGAAGACGAGTTTTGTTCAAGTCTGCGTCCACGTACATGGACGCGAGGTCAAATGCTTGCATCGCGTCTTGGAACTGCCGTTTTCCACAGTGGGCAATGCCCTCGGAGACACAGCCCATCAATGATGGCTGAATACTAATGCTCTATATCGCCATATAAGTCAGTCTGCTAAAAGGATCACGACGAACAGGTGCATCCTACTTTGAGCGCATCTTCAAGTGCGCAGTCCCAGTCTAAATTTCTCGCCTTAACAAACGACCGATTTGCGTAAGAGTTGTAGTCATTGCCATCGGCAGCAATATCTTGTGTTAACAGCTTCTGAGCGGTATGTAATTCCCCGCTTACGCATGCACCACGGGCTGTCGTGTTGATGGTGAGAATCTGTATTAAGCATAGTCAGATTACATAATCGGAGAAATACTACAAAACATGCCTCGCATTGAGCCTTGGCATCAAGCATGAGGATCAATATGCAAAGACACAGGAAATGGATAGAATCTTACATTTGATGTCTGATCCTCGAGAAAGTCCTCCAGTAAAGGCAAAGGTACTGCCCACTTTGAGATCATGTTATCTCTTCCTCCACTCAGAATGTATTTCCCATCCATGGAGAAGGTGACACAATACACGTAACTAGTGTGCTTGAATATGGCGATGGTTCGCCTATCCGAAACCCGCCAAATGCGGACCTGGTGGTCATCAGATGCGGACGCGAGAAGGGTGCCAGTAGGGTTCAAGGCAATCATCCAGACAGCCTTCTTATGGCCCTTCCAGGGTTCACCGACCGGCATCCAGGTGGATGAATCCCAGGTCCGTATGGTAGGATCACTGTGAATACCAGCTGAGACAAGCTGTTTGCCATCGAGCATCCAGGTGAGTGAGTAATTCCATGCCGCGTGACCCCGGAACTGTGCAATGCGTTCCCTCTTGTCAAGATTCCATATTTGAATATTTGTCTTTGTTCCGATGGCAAGAAGTTCACCAGATGGTGAATAGCGAACGCAGTGGACTTGAGCGTTGCAACCGATTGGATTTCCTTGCACCCGCATTGTTTTTGTGCTCCAGAGCAGCGTTGTGGTGTCAAATGAGCCACTCGCCAGTGATGTGTTGTCTGGGGATAAATCGAGCGAATAGATGTTTCTGGAGTGAACTTTGATGGGTTTAATGAGAGATTCGCCGTCCCCGTTCCAGGCGATGAGCTCCCCACCATCATCACCGCTTGCTATGAATTTCCCGTCTCTTGATACTGCAATTGTTCGTACCCAATTACTATGCCCCTTCATTTCCTTCAACACAATGTTGTCTTCTAAGTCCCACAGACGAAGTGTCTTGTCTGCCGAGGCCGTCACCATACGGCGTCCATCACGGAAGACCGTGACTGCAAAAACATTATCTTTATGACCTTCAAATGTTTGACTAGCTGTGGGGATTTGAATTGTGGGCTGTTCTGCTTCAGTCATTCTGCTCGAGTGGGATGTTGAGCACAACTTGCTGGTAAGCTTGTGGGTGCCTTGATCTAAGTTTCAGATGGCCTCTTTGTGCTTAGTAAGGCGTGCTCAATTCTTACGATGTGGACTCCAGTTTAAGGCGTGTCAAGTCGCAGCCAAACAATATAGAACCTTGCAAGGAGAACGACAAGGAACACTAAACGAATCAAACGGATATAACAGGGCGAAACTGTGGATTGCTTGGGCGTTTGTATGAATATGTAGGTGATGGTAGGTAGGAGACCCGAGCGGCGTGTTTATATGGGAAAGTTCACGTGATGTGCACGTGATATAACGTGATAAGCGTATGTAGTAAGCGTTCAGCTTACACCATAGTGTTATACATATTACATGTTACTATTCGTCTGAGCCCAGACTAGACGCATCATGACGCCCTGCCTTGGGGTGTATCTTATGGCTCAATGAATTCTGTTATCACATCGAAATTTGGAACAAGTATCAAATTCAAACTGACAGCAATACTGGTGAGAGAATTCCAGCGAACATCATGCGACCGGGCAGGTTGGCCCTGGTTCGCCACACCTCAATATAGGTTTTTGGCCAACGCTCCAGCGATGGTGTAATCCGTGATGGAAAAGGATGAAGCGCTGATGTATAAAACAAGCATGAGAATTTTCGCAGTTATAGATCTAGCGTTCCTTGCTTTCGCTTATCGTTCTTACCTTTTCAGTTGGCCTAGGTGAACTGAGAAATATAGAATGGCTGAACTCGTGTCTCCCTCAGGAATCCTCCCTCACATACCCGACGACCTCACGCTTGCACAGTTCGTATTGGATGCGGAGCATGTCAAGAGGCCCGTTCGTAAGAATGGCACCTGGATTATTGATGACCAGAGCGGGAGAAAGATTGGGCTTGAGGAGGTGAGCGTATTTGCCGGTAAAAACAAGCAATTATTAGTTGGTGGGATTAACACCGATCTCTGTTCCGGTCGATGGTTACCATGGTCCATGGCTAATCGTATACTTCACAGCTCAAGGCTCGGACGTACGGTCTGGCTAATGCTTTGAGCATCCGCTATAACATCCGTGCGTTCTCTGCGTTTTCGTGGTACTGGCCGGTACTTACTCCTCCGCACAGAGGAGGACGATGTTGGTAATGATACTATAATTCAAGCACTTGCAGCATTGATGACTCCCTCCCTCCGCGCACCTGGTAGTGTTGATCTACAGTCCAAATCATATTGGTATGCGAGCTTGCTTCATCATATATAGTGTATGTCTGGGTTGATAGTTGAATTACGTAGATTACCTTGTGGCTACTTGGGCGGCTCATAGACTTGGTGCTGCCGTATCGTATGCCCAATTTCTCCAGGTCACCTAAAATATTCTGAAACACGCCCACAAGCGGTGCCAACCCGCTATTCACAGTTGACGAACTTGTGTATCAGATCAGTACAGTGAAAGCAGCCGTCATCATCTCGCACCCAGACTCGCTCAAGGTGGCCTTGTCGTCGGCACATGCCGCTGGTGTATCTTCTGAACGCGTCATTCTTTTTGACGTCGAGGATGCGGATACCGTGCAGTCATTGACTGTGCAAGCTTTGGTTTCACAAGGTCTTGCGAGTGCTCCGAGCTTCACAGAACGGAAACTTGCTCCTGGTGAAGGAAAAACTAAGGTGGCCTTTTTGAATTTTTCCAGCGGGACGACTGGTCGCCCGAAGGTGAGCCCATATTTCGCGAGGACCTGCATGTGGATGTAACTTGTACATACTGTACATTAGGCCGTTGCAATACCCCACTACTCGCCGATTGCAAATATCATTCAGCTTGCTACGCATCACAAAGTTGGCGAGGAATATACCGAACAAAGATTCAAACCTGGAGATGTATGCTGTGCAGGTGAGTTGGCTACTGTTTATCCGAAGGGCTCGGCTTGAATAGCTGTGCAGTGCTTCCTTTATACCGTGAGCCATTATAACGTCGTTATGTTGTTGTTTGAAACTGGCTATTTCAAGATATTTATGGACTAGTGTTCAATGTACGAGCTCAGTCTAATTTGTTCGTTTCATTGCTAAATATCTGGTAGGCACACTTTGCCTTTTTCTGCGGAGTGCGTGGATATACCTCCGAATCTGCAGTTGTACGTTCACTGAAGCACATCCAGATGACAGTTGTCTTGACAGCGAAATTTAACTTTCTGGACTTTTTGAAGAGTATAATCAAGCATCACATTACCCATCTTATGTGCGTCATCTTTAACTCTCTTCGACCCCAACTGAACAAGGCTTAAGGTTGGTCCCCCCACAACTTGTACTATTGTGCAAGGTCGGTAAGTCGTAATTCCGGAATGACCGCATCTCACCTATCTCCTTTTGGAATTTAGCATCCAGCTGTCAAGAGTTATGATTTTAGTCATGTCCGATACGTTACCTCGGGTGCTGCACCCCTGTCTCGTGAGGTGATGGAGCAGCTTGTTCATACATTCCCAAACGCCGACCTTGGGCAGAGCTACGGTCAGTCCCCCTTTGGATGATGTGTGTCCACGTCTTATCCCAGCGGCCATAGGCCTGACCGAATCGGGGCCTGTTATAAGCAGCTGGGCACTGGATAAGAGATGTGACTTGAGTGGTGGTACTGGCCAGCTCCTTCCCGGTATTATCGGCCGCGTGGAGAAGCCAGATGGCACTCTTGCCGACTTTGACGAGCCTGGCGAGCTTGTCGTAAAGACGCAGGCTCTTGCGCTTGGTTATGCAAACAACCTTGAAGCGTATGAGATTATCTTCCTTGTACCACTCACGTATTAACCGTAACGTGATCAGAACGAAGGAGACCTTTGTAAATGGGTGAGTAGGTAGGCATTCAATTGTCTTGTGACTGATGTTCCACTTTCAGATGGCTCCGTACCGGTGATGAGGTGACGATGAACCGCAAGGGCGAAATCGTAGTTCTTGATCGGTTGAAGGTTGTGTTATTGACCTTGGACCTCTGACTCATTTGACTGAGTACCCCTGCAGGAATTGTTGAAGGTCCGTGGACTCCAGGTCGCACCTGCCGAACTCGAAGGGTGCATTCTGGACCACCCCGACGTAACTGATGCGTGCGTGGTTGGAATACAAGATGAATATAGTGGTGAATTACCGCTGGCGTTTGTCGTTCTCCGCCCCGAGGTCGCCAAACGTGTCGAAGACAGTCCGCCAGCCGCGGACGAGATCAAGGCGTCCATTATGAAGGTAAGCGCTTCGAAACGCAGGGGAACGTATAGTGCTTATATTTCAATTTTGCAGCACGTTGCTGATAATAAAGTTGGCTACAAGAAGCTTGCTGGGGGTGTCGAGATTATCGATGTTATTCCGAAGAACTCGAGCGGTAAACTTTTGAGGAGGGTACTGAGAGACAAGGCCAGGGAGATGCGGACGAAACCAAAAGCGAAGTTGTGACGTGGTGGTTCTTGTTGTGAGTCTTCTGTACACTAAACTATGCCACTCTTTTGTCGATGAGCCCTCTCACCTACAGTCGGGCACCCTGCAACACCCCGTCTGTCTGACTCTGGATGACATCGAACCTTGTGTAATGTTTCATGCATAAACGCATGGATGTTCTCCGCTTGTCAGATTCTTCCAACATTGCACCGAGATGAACGATTTGCACAAAGTTCTGTCCTGCTGGATGTCAAGATTATGCTTCCATACATCACAATACTAACACCGACCCTCCTGCACTCATAGAACAGCTTATATAAGGCTTAGCAGAAAGACTCCGGTATTGTAAGCGGGACAATGCCAACGATATTACATAAAAAAAGATTCGTGCCTTTCTCGACACCAGTTTACGGGTCCAATTTTTACTAAATAACGTCAGTCGAACTTGTGCTAGCATGCTTTCTAAAACATCATAACAAAAAACTGATCTATTTGAGAATGCTAGCAGGTCACACATCAAGTACTCCTCCCGACGCTATACATTTTAGGATGGTCTATTGTATTGCGACGTAAAGGCCTTACAATCAACATAACGCACCCATTATTTGATGCGGTATCCCTGGAATCCAGGGTGAAACACTTAGTACTTCCATCAATCAGATTTACATCCATCAAGTCTCACCTTAACTGTTTAAGCGTTGGATAGTGGTATATCAAGTCCAAATGCGATCGTTATACGTCCAACAAGTCACCTCGCTCACTCACTCCCATTCTCTAATAATATGACTCAAGTCTCGAATGATCCCAGTTGGTGGCCACTCATCAACGCAAGTATTATTGGCGGTTATTTTGCAGGTTCGTGGAGAGTCAGTCACATGATGTGGGACAATGACCGACCTTCGCTGCCATTTCGCAGTTGCCGCCTCTGCCTGGGTAATATACGATTGGGGTGAGCAATATTAAGTATGAAAAGACCACTGACATCATTATGGTATTAGTGCTTACGCTTGGACAAGAGGTAGGCCGATTCATTACTGGGGTAGCTAACTTGCTTAAAATTGTATTATAGGTTGAGCTGATCTGGGTGAGCGGACTCCCATATCAAAAGAATGACGTGAAAATACAACTTGTTCACGGCAGAGGCAACGCTGGTCTTTGATGACCTTTCTCTACCTCAGTGTATGTACCTTGTGTTTCAATATTAGCAAGTCTAAGTTTTGCTGACTTCAAATGATCCTAGGTACGCTATGCTGGAATAGGATATGCCGTGTACGTTTGGATGTTTAAGTCATTGATGTTGCGCTCATTACCCATCTCTCACAATTAGGATGTACATACTGGGTACGTATCCTTGCATAGACTCTATTTCTTTCTTGTGACGGGCGGCATACAGTCAGTATCCCAACAATTTCGACGACAGATGCAGTAAGTGTTCCACACCGATGCTTCCATTTCCGTCCACACAACTGAATTACCATGTAGGGGTGAGTGAGATCGAACAACTTGTTGATTCAAAATAAAAACTCCCACAGCTGTGAGTTTATCTCGAGCCTGTGATCCTCCGAACCTGATATATGATAACTAATGCTACTGGACTTGTTAGGCCGTATCATAAACATCGCATTAGAGTGGACGGGTGATGTTGTAGATGTAATACTGGGCGGTGAGCTATACACCTCCGTGACATTGATTTGACCGAAACATCCTGCAAGTCATCTTGATCACTCGGTTACATGCCATGTATCAGCAATCCAGAAAGATGCTAATATTCCTCGTCGTCACGTTTCTTGCCATCAGAATCGCCATCGCTGCGACGGCTGTAATATTAACGATGAAACTTTCAGGGGGTAAGCTTTAATGAAGTGTTTAGCTGCATCAGGCTTATTTACAAATACCAGAGGAATTCGTTCTCTCCGGCACCTATCAGTGCTTCATTGGCTATGTGGGAGATTTCTCACTTTATATTTCCATGACTTGGATACTTGCCACTGTATGGGAAGTCCTTGCATTGTGTCTCGCGGTCTGGATTGCTATAAAGCACTTCCGTGAACTGCGACGACACTCGGCAGGAGGTATTATCGGGGACTGTTTCACGGTGTTGATGCAAACTCACGTTAGTTACTTTGCAAGGTAAGCTCATAACGTGATTTTGGCTCTCTTGTTCCGCTGAAATATTGCACATGCATAGTTTTTTAGCTATCTCCTGCATCGAGTTTGTTGCATTCTCTCCAACTCTCTTTACGGTATGGCGATCTGTCACCGGCCTCTATGTGACCAAGGTTCATCATTTCCACAGGACCCGTATTCCTTGGACACCCAGATTTATTTCGGTCTTGATCATATATTCCAGCTCGTGCAGCTTTTTGTGCTGGGACCACGCCTGATCCTCGGTGTTCGAGAATATCATGCTGAACTCGTGGCCAAGTCTGATACAGCATCCGCTATGACTTCAATTGCTTTTCAGGAGCGCGTCCATGTGTCAACCAGCAGTAGTGTGTAACGGAGGAAGCGCATGACATGATTTGCGATGAGGGCATGAGGTAGCAGGAGCATTTGTTTTTATTTATTCCAGGTTTTATCGTGGTACAAGTTACGAAGTGGGTCATGCAAGAGTTTTTAATAAATTATGAGTAGAAATCTCTTCCGGCCCGCTAATAACTCGTCCCCAAAACCACAAGGCTAATGATGCTAACAACTCTCAGATATCAATGTATGCGCCGCAGATCAGGCCATGAAAACTCGCCTATCAGCAAGCTGGCACAATTTTCTTCCTAATAAGACACTCGCGGTTCCCGAATCGCCATGATGCAATTGACTTGGTAATATCCCGTGCGAAGTTAACCGAAAGTATCGATTTCAAGAACTGCAGCGTCAGAAATACCTTTGATCGAGTGACGTGCTCGTTGCTATTGTATATTTGCAAAGTGACTAGTAAGAGCTACGATGGATTTCTACAATCACAAAATAATAAAAACAGTATGCTGTTGTAAAAGGTTTGCGCCATACTCTAGGTACGCGAGGTTTCTGACCTCAGAGTCAACAATCGGCATCTACAAGATTTACAGGAAGATCACAGATGTCACAAAAGCCATCACCGCGGCAGTGATAACGGCCCCAGACGAAGCCTGTAGACCGACAGCCGCGCTCGTGCTGGAAGTAGCAGTAGTAGCGACGAGTGGTGGGCATTGCGGGGCAACGAGCTGCTCGCCATATGTCGAGGCAACCCAAAGAAGCACGCCGTTCGTCCATCCGAATCCAGCCTGAACGGTGTATTCACCGCCATAACCCGAAGAGTCAACGTTGAGGTTGTTAAACTTCTCGAACATCTGCATTGCACATGAGTACGTAGCACGGGGAATTAGATTGAGAAATACGGACATTACCGGTGTTACCAACGCTGTTGGTTAGATTCAACTCACTAGTTGGGAGCTGGGGCAGCAATCCAGGAATCGAACCACCAGTGGAATGCCTGACAAAGTCTCAGTATTGCCTTATTGGAGAACAGGTGTATCCCACTTACCAACTGCAGAGCACGCTAGCGTAATATCTGTTAGCGATCTCACGTTGAAGCGTGTCCCTCCACCCTTCGCCTGCAGTGGCATTTCCGCCATTAACAACAGTACCGCTTAACTTGTTGATGTCTGCTGCTGGACCAGTTGCGGTCGCGTTCGGATTAGCCTGTGCTACGAGGAAAGGTTGACCAGGAAGCTGAGCTTCCGTGAAGCCAAGTTGGCCTGCCGGAACGAGATCATATGTAGACTGACTTGAATTGGGTGTAGGCAACCCGTTGGTGGTAAGATTAGACGGAAGAGCCCGAAGTGCCTGCATGATGATGTACTGCAGTGGAGGCCAACAGTTCGGGGCGTCCCTGTAATACATGTGTCATGACAGGTCTACATGGAAAAGGCGTAGAGAGTCACCATTGCAAGCCCGTCCAGTCGACAAAAGTGACCGGAACTGTACCATTGTACTTGTTCACCACCATATTGACCGCTGCGAAGTAACCAAACGCGTTGGATTGAGAAGCGAGGACTTCATCGGGGATGATACCGTTCCAAACAGGATAGAAAGTCGCGGCCGTGAATATATCATTGCGCGCATTCGAAGTCAGGTTGAAATCGTAAAAAGCCAGCTTGGCTGGGTCCCAGAGGAGGTCGAGGATACCCGCACGGATGCCGGCAGCGACTTGGAGGTGGGTGCTGGTTGCGGTCGGATTGGATGTGCCATAAAGCTCAGCAAGAAGTAATCTGGCCTTGTCTGTCATTCCGAAGTTCCTATCAACCAAAACGTACAACAAAACAAATTGACATACACAAAATACTGTTAAGACAAATTGGGATGTGGTTCTTCACATTGAGTGAGCGCAAGCCAGGGTTGCCAAGCTGAGGGATAGCCTCAAAGCGTGAACTATAGTCCCACCCGGTCTCAGCGCCAGATGCAAGCTCGCTGTACAGCTCGGCAGTCTGATTAGCCGTGAGAGGCGTAGAAAGTGTTGGGTCATAAACGGTCAGATAATCTAAACGTGGGCACGTCGGGAGATAAGTAGGATAATCAAATTCACTATGACAACCCACCAGTGAGATATGATTCGGGTCGAGGAGCGGTGTTGTTGACTGCATAGTGTGCCATCATGTAGGTCTGGTTGGTGTACGGGCTCTTAACTTCAATTGTACGATTGTTCTCCCACCAGGCAAGCTCAGCCTGGATAGATGTTCAGGATCCGTACTCCACAGACACAGTAAGCTACTGACCTCAGCCAAAGGCAGAGCACGTTGTAGGATCGAGGTATCTCCAGTCACATTAACATAGTCATATACCATCTGCGTCACGAATTGATGTCGATCACATCGAAGAACGCAAATCAGAACTCACGTGGATAAAGAGAGGTGGTTGTGAGCGGTTCAAGTCTGTACCACCGACAATGAGATGCACTGACTCGTTTAAAACAGTCTACTCACAATAGATACGACCACCGTTGGGGATGAAACCGAAGCCCTCGATCTCATCCATGAAATTTTGCAAAGTCGCGTTGATAGTTTCATATAATTCCGACTGAAGTAGACCCTGAATGATCCAATAGCTGTCCCAATAATCTGTCGAAAGTTACCAATACCATCGATATTCATCTAAGCAGAGACACAGAGAAACACGAACATTGTTCTCTAAAGCGACCACCGGGAATAACAAATGTATGGTTCAGGGGAATGAGCGAACTCTCGCACGCGCCACCTGGATATTCGTCACAAAGAGCAGACTGATTGGTATTACGGGCAAGCTGAGTCCAGTAATCATGAACAGTTTGCGCAAACGCCTTCAACAAAGGGTCCGTCACGTTGTTGAGGAACGCTGGAGTAGGATTGAAGTTCGTGAGAGCAGCAGCTTCCAGTTCAAGCCCTTCTCCAAGGAAATCGTTGTCAACGAAATTCACGATTTGCCCTTCGGTAACCGTCGACAAGTTGAAATTGCTGAAATCTGCAAGAACTTGCTGAGAAGACTTGCTGGTTGGCTTGTCTACGAACGTCTTCGGGTCGGAGTATACCTGAGCAATGTTGACTGTCTGCAGCAACTGGGCAGAGGTTAGTACTGGGACCCACGAAGTTGTTGTAAACCAGAACGTACTGAACCAGCGCAAAATATTTGACCAATACACCATCCTTGGGTTGGGGGTAGTGGAGCCTGCGAAGGTAGAATCGCGCCCAGTGATGCACTAGGGCTAGCCACCGCTGTCGAAATGGTCAACGTTGGCAACGCGGTGCCAGGCGCAGTGGTAGTGGTAGTAGCTGCCAATATGGTATGAACAAGGCCGACGATGACCGCAGCCTTCAAGCTCGACACCATCATGAGTGCGGAATATGTCCTAGTCACCACCAGATGTCGTAGGAGCTCTTGAGGTCTGCCACGACGCAGTCTAATAATCGCCAGCTCATGGGACTTTTTATAGGCGCTCCGTGCATAACGCTACCGTAGCTACAAAACATTAACAAATCCTGACAATAGTTGATGGATGGATCAGTCGCCTTGATCGAGGTCTGCTGACTCCTCGGCTTCATTATTATACCCACTGGATCTCCCACTGACATAAGAAATAACGTACGTTCTGGTGGCATTAAACGTTACGTTGAACGTTGAACTGCCATGAAAGAACGAATTCAGAATGGAACATGATAAATTATCCAACCGGTAGGGGCATTCCCAAGTGATGGAAGTTGTGGGCTGAGTAGACTTTGAAGTTTCAACATTGTGGAACGAGCGGAGATACATAACGCCGCGATGCATAAGGCTCAGGTGACTAATCAAACGACGAGTTGCTCACGCCTTTAATTTAAATCACTCATGATCATTGGCAAAGTAGTATTCGTCCAGCGAATTCCCCACAGTGCCAATATTAAGTACCAAGAAATCAGTAGACCCCGGGCGCTCGCAAAATATCGCTTCACTAAACCCGAGGTTAGCATGTGGACGTACCTGAAAAATCCCCAACATCAAATCGGTGGGAGGTCAAGCCGAGCGTCAGAATGGATATCACGTTCACCGATAAAGCTGATAGCCACGGTCGAACTGCGATCAGGGGCAATCGGCTTAAATCAGGTCAACGAGACCGACAATATCGAGGAAAGGGCAAAACTCAACGAGTCGAGGGGTGCCTCAAAAGGAGGGCTTGTTCAGCAATAGTACCTTGATAGCGATAGTGGAGATAGTCAGATCTAGGCGCATATCTCATTGCTCATTCCCTCGTCAACGAATAACTCCAAACTGGTAAGCAGATCTTGAAAACTCAACAGCAAGGTGCCATGTGCAACGTGTGCTTTTTTGAAACATCCCAAAGGTCTTCACCGATACATATACGCTCAGAAGGAAGTATCATTCGTCACGGGAATAGGTCAATGACGTACTTACGGATGCACCCTTTTAGCCCTTCCGCAGCCTATCAAGCATCCTAAATCCTCATCTGGCGTAGTGTAGTTGCTTCTCGAAGCTCATACACCTCAGCAGACATGATATTAATGCTACAACGCACCTGCCCTCCTGAGCAGAGCAACCCCAGCGTGCAAAAGCCCACCCTCTGTTCAATCGACCATCAGCTTTTCCGTGTGCAGGCCTTCGCCGTATGCCATGCTCTCGAAGATTATTTGTCTCCAGATGCTGATGGTGAATTCTTGTGCTTCTTCTTCTAAAACCTGTTCATGGATGTTTAGTATATGTCAAATGCACCAACTATATATAAGGCGCACCGGCTCCACCCCTTCGATAAGCTTCTGGGGTCCCTTATGATCCTTTAGGTGCTCCACAACAAACATGACGAGGTCGTCATCCTCTAGTTCACCAAGATAGTTTACCATTTTGCGTCGTATCAATGGCTCTAGCTTGCGGTCAATCATGGGCTATGGTACATTATTAGCAGGCAGCTTGTACAAGAAAAACCTAATCCTTACATCTGAAACACCATCCCACCTGACTTTCGCCTTGAATAGTGCCTCCTTGTTGTGGGGTACAGATTCCTTGATCATCTGGAGGCGTTCTTTGGCCTTCTCGCCCTCGGTGGCGCTGAAGTCAAGCTTAACGAGCGGTACCTTCCGCTTCTTTATGCCCTCTTCTTCTTCCTCTTCCTGCCCAAACACAGTCGGTTTCGTGTCCTTGGGAATAGGTTCTGCCTTGACAGGCGGGGGGTTTAGTGACACGCTAAGCTTGACTGGCGCACCGTCATCAAGAAGCATGCCTGCTTTCCGCTGTTCTTCGGCGAGAGCTTGCATGTCCTCCATCTGGCGTGCGAGGAATTTCTCAGATTCAACACGAAGATTTTCTGTCTCACGTTCTTCATAAATGCGGGACTCAGCATCTGTTGCTTCCTCTGCAGCAAGCCTACGGGAACGAGTCTGTCTCCACCGCGTTCTGACATAGACTATGAGCAAAATCATGAAACACAAACTTGCAAACGTACCTGTCAACGTAAAATAATTCATCACTTTCATCATCATCCCAAACATCCAGGCGAGCTTGCATCTCAACACGATCCCGCTCTTCTGCCTCTTTAATTGCGGTTTGACGGGCTATCGAACGCTCCAGAGCTGCTATACGGGTACGCTCCCTGGGTTCATAGCGACGTTCGCGCTAAATCGTGAAGGTTAGCATCATGATTCGGCATCTGACGAGATAGCCACTGTAACTTACGTCCCTAAAGGAAACCTCCTCGTCTCGCCGTCTGGCTTCCTTGCGGTCCTTTTCGAGTTCCTCGTCTGTCTTTCCGCTCTTGCCTGGCATACTCCGATCATCAGACCCCATTGCAGCGGCGCCATCCTCGGCTTTTACAAACCCCACAGGCTTGTTGTATCCCTGCGCATCCTTTCCGCGAGGAGCAGATTTACCTGGAACACCCTGTGGTGACTGTGGGGGTTGTGGCTTTCCCCACTCGCGAACTTTCGGACCGCTTGGAGTAGGCGCAAGCTGAGGCATGGCGTCACGAACGTCACGCAACTTTTCCCGCTCCCGCTTTGCAGCTCGTTCACGAAATTGGGCGATTTCAGATATGACAAGACCACGCTGCGTCTCAGGAAGATCGGCTTCTTGAAGATCGTGTAGATGTGGCGGAATGACATATTTTTCTTTGTCGAGAAGACCACTGTTGGCTGCTTCTTGTGATTGCTGATTGATCTCGGCCACTAATTCATCAACCTTCATTTTTGCTTGTTGCAACATTGTCTCGTCAGCCTAAGCGCATCGTTCGTTAACACATTGACGGTCAGGTAAAAACAGTGAAGAATAATTACATCGGTTTTCATTTTTTGTGCCGAGTATGCATCGAGAAAAAGCTTCGTCTTTTCATCGGCTTTGATCTGGATATTCGACGTAGGCTTGAAAGGGGAGATAGATATAAAGTACGACGCACCAGCAATTTCTTGTTCGCGCACCCATCCTCGAGTGCCGGTAGCTCAACACCCTGCAAAAGAGCAAGACATCGTAATGCAGAGTCAGGATCTTCGAACTCAGCAAATCCAAAACCCTGCGGCTTGTTCGCTGGGGTGATGAGACGTTTGAAGGACTTGACGGGGCCACATGCCTATGTGAAGCCGCTGTAAGTGATTGACATGAGAGGATTTGAATAACTGATCCTTACCACAAGAAGTCTGTTCAGAAAGCTATCGGTGACACCACCAGATATCGAGCCAACGAACAGAGATGTCAGCTTCTGTGCTTGAGGCGGGACAAAGCCCTGGTGAAGCATTTGTTGCTGCTGTGCGAGAGCCGACATTGAGGGCCCCTGTCCGTATGATGGCAAAGGTGGACGCAGACCAAGTCCCAACCGATTTGGAATGGGTTGCATTTTGATTGAGAGTATATCTTGAAGTAACAGAAACTTCGCAATCGATTCTTTGAAAGAGTCAGGAAGATTTTGTCAAAAAGTAAAATCAAGACGCACAAATGAGATACGATAGGCTTTTGTATAAACAGTCAGAACAGTAAAGCAAAGCAGAGGTCAAGGCAAGCTTGTAGCTAGTGGATGTCACCGGTAAGTAAGCGCTTGTCGTGGTTCGCGTGCAAGGGCAACACCTGACATTTCTCACGCTCTTTCATCTTCTCTACATTGTCCTACCTCAAGTCACAAGCGCACTAATGGTCCTCTTCTTCACTTCCACTGGTAAGCCCTTCTGCCAGATCAAGTTGCAGTAATACCCATTTCTGGTACAGCGGTCGATCCGCCAGCAATGGTTTATATGGGCAAGGATAAAGTCGAGAGTGAGCCCAGAAATACCCATCACACAACACACTGAAGTTCACCATCCCAGATCAGACGAAGATTTGATCAAATATGCATGGCCTCAGGATGTGTGGTTCCACGTCGACAAGCTGTCCTCAGCGCACGTCTATCTTCGCATGCCGCCGACCATGACTTGGGACAGCATTCCCCAGGCGCTTTTGACCGATTGTGCGCAGTTAGTGAAAGCTAATTCGATCGAAGGTTCGTGAGCATATTTAGGACATCCATCTCCCGAAGATCGATCTTGGATGTGTAGGAAATAAGAAAGATAACCTCACCATTATCTATACTCCGGGGAGTAACCTCAAGGTGGGCCTACCACAATGCATGTACTGGGTGCCCACCTGAAGATGTTCATACCAGAAATCGGGAGATATGGCCGTCGGTCAGGTATCATTTCACAGCGACAAACAAGTGCGTGCACCTTTATCTCCCGATCGTCACTGCCGATTGAACGCTGTTGATTTGCAGGTCAAAAGAGGTTCTCAAGCTCCTTATTCAATCGTTTAATTGCTCAATGTCCCCTCAGTTCACATCCCAAAGCGAGAAAATATAATCGTAAACCGTCTCAATAAGACAAAGGTCGAGAGGGATGTAGATCATGAGCAAGAGCGCGTAGACCGCATCAAGAAAGAGAACGCAGAGAAAAGAGCTACAGCTGCTCAAATTGTTCGTTTCACGTTATCTCACTTTTAATTAGACATTAATCTAAGAATATAGAAAAAAGCTGAAGCAGAGCTAGCCAAGGCTAGAGAAGCTGAGAAGGCTGCCCGCTCGTACGATTTGTTATTCGAAGTCGAGGAGGATCCTGATGCACCGAAGCTTACCGGGAAAGCTATCGAGGAGGACTTCATGTGATCGTTTAGACCTGATTCAAGTGCCTGTCAATGATATTATGCTCGATGTTTGGTCTTAAGTATACCCGTATGGACTTATATATTAGGCAAATTGCCTCCTGTGAGCATCGGTAATCGGATAGTTTTGGGTCCTCGTTTCCTTCTGGCGCCTGCCTAGACTCAACCAAAAAAAAACCATGACCATACGTTTTGCTGCAACCACGATCCATACAACAGGGGATGACGTAGACGATGGATCAGTTTCATCTCAATCAGACTCAGATTACGCCGAGGAAGACAACAACTTCGAAGATTGGGTATCAGATCAAGCGCAAAATCAGGCTTGCCGGTCACTCTTCGAGGACAAATCCTTTCCTTCTGCTGCTGCTGCTCGCGCACACGATAAGGATGTCTATAACTTTGATTTACGCACCATAAGCGCAAAACTGGGTTAGTGTCTAAGTTGTCGTGAATTTTCAATCAGTGACGATCAACCCTAGAACTGGACCTTCATCAGCGTATACGATTAATCAATTTCATCAGAAAACATGTACAATTTTATTAGATCTCTCAATGGTCGTCGACTGATACACAGCTTCAGGCGACTATCCCAGGGGACATCGAAAACTTAACAGGGGCAGAGACGTTCTTCTCTTCAGATGAGTACCTGATCCCGCAGATTGAAGATGATCCGCTACTTCGTGCGTATCATTACGTCTCTCTCGTCCTTCATACGATTCTCAAACATCCAAAGAACTAGAAATGGATGACTGGTCGGATGATGAGGACCTCTCCAGCACTGACCAACGCCCGGCACCACCCGCTGATCTACCAAGCGCGCTTCGGCAGATGCAGCTTCTTGAAAGGAAGCTCGCACAAGCTCATCGGGATATGGCAGAATACCGGTCACTCGTCGGTCAGCAGTTTGATGCGGGGCGTTTCGCAGAGATTATCAACGAACCGGGTCCTTCATCAGCAGGACCGTTGCCGCGAGACGACGACACCCATTATTTCTCCAGCTACTGCGAAAATGGTGCGTGATTTTCCAAGGGTTAATAGTGTTTCAAGATCTCATATGTTATGAAAAGACATCCACGCTGTTATGATTCAGGACAAAGTTCGCACTTCCACCTACGCGTCGTTCATTCTCACAAACCCCATCCTATTCCGCGATGCTGTTGTGCTGGATGTCGGATGCGGCACCGGAATACTCTCCCTCCTCGCCGCCAAGTCAGGGGCAAAGCACGTTTACGCTGTCGATGCAAGCGATATCGCCGAGAAGGCTGAACAGATCGTCAAAGCAAACGGGCTAGAAAATGTCATCACGTAAGAGCATCTACTAGTCTCTCCCTGTCCGTTCTGCATAATTGATCACGCAAACGCAGCGTCATTCGTGGAAAAGTTGAAGAAATCTCCCTCCCGGATGATGTTGAGCACGTCGATATTATCGTCTCCGAATGGATGGGCTACGCATTGCTCTACGAATCTATGCTCGACTCTGTACTGCAAGCGCGCGACAGATTCTTGAAACCAGAGGGAGGCGTGATGGCCCCGAGCCAGTGCAGGATCAGTGTTCGGGACTCTGTGAAGGTAGCGAAATCTTGAAGGAACGCGTAGGATTCTGGAGTGATGTTTACGGTGTGTATCGTTCTTTTTTGTCGTATGGCATGATCTCAAAAATACGTCTCAGGCTTCGATTTGTCGGTCATGGCAAATGATGTTTATGAGGAAGCCATCGTCGACGTCGTCGGGCCCGATTCCATGGCGAGCGAACCTTATCTCCTCAAGGACCTCCACCTAAAAGACATCACAACTCGCCAGCTCGACTTCACTTCCCAATTCACCCTCGTTTCAACTACTCCGAAACGCACCAAAATCCACGCGTTTGTGTTATACTTTGACACGTTCTTCACGACCACGGGTGAACCAGTCCCTCCTGAAGTGCCCGTTAGGGTGACGAAGGAGGGTGACGTGACACTTGCTGAGGTATGGCCTGTGGGTGGGAAAGCACCCCCACAACGCCGTGCAAGCACAGGTCCCGGTCTCAAGCAAAAGGAGGATAAGAGGGTGACGAGCTTCAGCACGGGCCCTCGTAGTCAGCCGACCCACTGGAAGCAAACAATCTTCCTATTAAGAGATCCGATCCATGCAGAAGACGGTATGTTGCATATCTCCACTTCGAATCTACACTGACTGAAGCTCAACGAATACAGGCACCATTGTGACGGGGTCGTTCTACTGCAAGAAAAGCGCTACTAACTCCCGCGAACTTGATGTGGAGATCCATTATTCTGTCAGGCAGAATTCTGAGACGACGGTAGTTGGAGAGACTGTCGTTCAGATATATAAAGTGCGATGATATTTGTCGCTTGCTATAAAATATTGTACAGGTTGCTGTTCGTAGATAATCCTAAGTTGGTTGCTGACTAGCACATAGTTCAAGTTCGAGTTTGACGTTTCGCCCACTTTGCAGAGATGCAAATTGATCTTATTACTTGGTTAGAGAATCGAGGTGAGTAGAATGTGACAGCCGTGGTGCAGAAACAAACCACCTGTAAGTTGAGGTCACGCGAAGACGATGAGCTAGAAATAATTTGACCGTAGCCGTTAGTTGCTCGATCGAGCTGTTTAGTCGCACTGAGGCGTGTCATTCGACACAATCATCATAATCTGAGGTGTTGACTAATAGTGCTAGTGCCAGTAACCGAGGATAACGCGTCGATGATATTTAGCAGAAGCAAAAATATATGCTTCTGGGATGCACAACAAAAAGATCAAGACGGGCTAACAACGAGAAGAGGTTTATCTATACGGTCACAGTTGCTGCACGTGGAGTGAGAGTATCAGTGTTAAGAGTGAGTGTCGTGACGTTGATGCGGCGGCAGGCAGAGTTTAGCGAGCACATCAACACTCAGACTCCAGGCTCACTCAGGCTTAACGGGGTGTATCCACGACTGTATACCTGCGTATCGTGAGCGAGGTAAGAAATGTTGCTACACGGCTGCTACTCCGCCCCTCACTTAGGCTGCCAGCCAGGGCCCCCCGGATTCGGACAGACTATCCCATCCTGTTGTTGCACGATACAGCAATATGCACACGCACATGCCTCGTAGGAAGTAATTGTACCATCAGGCCCGCAAGAATACGCGAAATCGTTGTCGTTGTTAAAGCCTGGGAGGCCCCTTGAGCATGCTGTTGTATCTGTGGATATCAGCCATAAGCACGGTGGTCTAAAGTTTGCGCGAAAGTATTTACTAGGGGGGTGACAGGGCAAGCCCATGGGTGATGTTTTCAGATGACTGTCAGATGCGATAGCTACGCTAGCAATTGCTGCGACAGATATGGTTATGGTGGTGAGTGAGGTGAATATCATCGCTGAAACCTGAAGACGTCCTCTGAGTCTCAAAAAAAGGCTTTTGTACACAGGTAGTGTATGGGCAGCCAATTTTCATGCGCTGCGTCACTGGATAAACAGGTGCCAGCTCACGTTCTGTAACATCTTGTTGGGGGAATGCACCCGAATTTCAGATTTGCAGTCACTCACTATTTCAAAGAGGTCAAGCTGGCCGAAGCCGCAGCTCCGGAAATTGACGTGCGAGGTGACGTTGTGGGTGCGGCGAACGCTGGAGCCAAGTGTGTGCTGACAGATGGGCGGTGGCGCATGGTCTCAGCTGAATCAAAGAGTTGTGTGCCAAGTTGCCAACCTAGACAGTCGTAATCAGTTTTACTACTCACGTGATGACTGTCGTGGAGCGTGGGAGAAATTCCCTGGGCCAACGCGGCAGGGTAGAGATCATGCTCAAACACCATCTTATGTCGCTTGAAATGAATTCCAAACACTTTGAATCATCAACATATGAATATCTATCTGCGTACAGGCCCTAGGCCTAGAGTGCTGTATTCACTCCTCACCAATTTTACAGTGCTTGTCCTCCGTGTTCGTATTACTTTGGAATGTTGTGTGTGTCTCGTATTTATATTTCATTGCCTTTAATCATTGATCTAATGTTTATTTTCAGATAGCAGTGTGAAGTATTGCCTCACTGTGTCAAACCTCAACTCCACCTTGTCGAATATGATGCAACCTCTGTGCCCTGTAGTATGTACTGCCATGTCAAGCCCCAACCACATCGTGTCAAGCTTCAATCAGGCTGGGTCAAGCACTACTCATACCACGGCAAATTCTCCCAACAGATTTGCAGCTTCCGTATAGTTAATGTCAATATGCCCAAAATATCACATCCTTCAAATTTTACTAGGAGTTTATGAAAGTTGAAGACAAAATTTCATCGACTCTCGCCAAAACTTGGAGTGATCCTGGAAATGTTCGATGATATACCACAATGAGAGAGATGTCCTTCCGCGGTACACTTCTTGGCCACTTTACCTCCTTACGTCTAGGCTAATTGTCTTCAGAGTCAAGTACTTGAGCTATCGTTCTACTAAAGTTACCGAGAACGTTCTTCAGTTTGCCCAGGAACCATATATAAATCCCCTGTAACACATCGATGGTGCCCATAGTACTCGATTCTGACTCAGTAGTCGGGTGCGTTGTTCATGTGAGTTTGGGTCCTGAACGTTCAAAGATAAGGCGTCAGGAATTGACAAACCTCTACCCGATCCAGCTAGCTCTCAATCAACCATGTTTCAATAATTCCCGCAAGTAGACGTCTCCAGTCATGGTCGCAGTACCTGACTGACTGCTCCACGCAAGCGGGCTCTGTCTGTGCCTGTAGTGGGCATTTAAATACAACTCGTACGAGACGATGGAACGTGAGGTCAATTCTAATAATTTGCTGCTCTCTAATCTACTTCAATAATGAGCTCTCCCGAATACCATTACCCCGTGATTGGCCGCAAGGGCACTGGGGGCGTATTTGATCGCTTGCCTATCGAGACGTTGGAGAAGGACCATCCTCACCAATTTGCATTGTTCATCCTTGCCTTTGCCGCAATCCAGCAGCGTCCCGATGCCCCCCAAGTCATAAAAGAGCCTGCAGGCACCTTCATGGAAATTGCGTCGATTCACGGAAGGCCCTTCATTGAATGGGCAGGCGACCGCAACAAGGACACCTCAACTGACTATAGCGCTACTGACAAGAAAGATACCGATCCCGTTCCTGCCAGATTCGGAGGTATTTGGTCGTTTCTATTATAGTTTTCCGCAGCCTAACAATGCTGCTTGTGACACGTTATTGCAAGTAAGCTAGTGTGCTCCCTTTCATCCTGTCGATTTTGAAAGATTTGTCAGCCATGGCTCCGTTTTTTTTCCTACTTGGCACCGCCCATACGTCATGCTTCTTGAGGTATGCTTAACAAATGATTGTGACTGACATGTTGCTCAATTTCTTTGTAGCAATCCATCGGAAACATTGCGGATCAATTGGCCCACGATATCGAAGCTAAAAACCCGCAAGAAAGTGGAGTTTGGGTCAAGGCTGCCAAGGAACTGCGCTTTCCGTGCGTGCTAAATCATTTGAAACACTGATTCTGACAATCATATTCCACGCAGATACTGGGATTGGGCCGAGAAGGATGTTTCCGAGAATGGCCTTCCTCCTATTCTGTACGAAGACAAGGTGGAAATCGTGGCTGCTGGAGGTCAAAAACAAATTGTTAATAATCCGCTCTCATCTTTCTCGTTCGTGGATGGGATCCCATCCGACTTTGCCGACGAGACGCTCAGGGTATGATACTTTTGCCTTTTCATATCGTGAAACTTGCTCGAAAGAATGTGGTTGGCAGACAGGACAAGTGGCATACTTCACCAAGTGGCACAGGACATACCGCTATGTTGCTAGTACCGCGAACCCTGAAGGCAGCAACGTAGACCAGTTGCAAAAGTAAGTATCGATCGACACATGTTGCGCGAGGCAGGAACTGATTTGGATTAAGGGCGTTCAAAGCCGGGGCAAAGGATCTAAGAAGCAAAGTCGCTCAGCTCTTTGTAGTAAATGATGACGAAGATTCTGCATTAGCGTATGTCTTAACCTTTGCTTGTCTTATGTACCGACTGACATCTTGATAGCTGGGACGAATTTTCCAATCATACTACGGAATCGAAGAGAGAAATGGATAATTACAACTCTGGGTCGCTTGAAGGTGTGCACGATGCTGTTCATATATTGGCTGTAGGTGACATATATCTGTTTCGACCGTTGAAACATGCTTACTCCAGCAATGGTTTAGGGTGGAACCGGGCACATGGTTGGTTGTAAATTCCTGGGTGTGAACGATAATGCTGATCTTCATTAAACACACTTGCAGAGTGCCCCAGACTACGTGAGTATTTCCTCTAACCCACCACAGTGATGTTGAACCCTCTTCAAATAGGCTGGCTTCGATCCCATCTTTTTCCGTGCGTAATTGGGCTCAAGTTATTTACATGCATGACTACATGGCTTTCTCCCTCTCTAGTTCACCATTCGAATGTGGACAGACTGTGTATGTACGATTTTGGTTCGAGGGTGTTTATTGTGGCTGAATCCCCAAAGTGGCTCTATGGGAGTGGTGTTATACCGAGTACTGGATGGAAAGCGGGTATAAGCTCAAAGGGAACTCATACCCTTGGACACAGGTATTGGGTTGGACGATATACTGGCACAAGTACTCACTAGTTGTCTTTTAGCAACTTGGTACATATGCGCAAGTTTACAACGCACAGCTCCTTCCAGACGGGCCACTCCAACCATTCCGAACGGAACAAGGAGAATACTGGACCTCTTCTCAAGCTCGGTTTTTGCATGCAGACGCCTACCCCAAGTGTATGTAGCAATCATGTCTATGGGATGACACAAGTTCACCTCGGTCAGATTATTCGTATCCCGAGTTTGCAGGCATCAAAGTTGATCAAGCTGCTATGTCATCCGACGAGCGTGCTTTAGCGCGCAAGAAGGTTGCGGCCTACTATGGGTTTGATCCCCAAACCACGGCGCAACAGGCGACGGCGTCCGCTTGGACGCAACTTCCTGTCCCAGACAACGACCATCCTGCCGTGCCAGCCGACCATACCATTATTCCTGAATATCGCACTTTTGCTGTGCATGTAAAACTTCTGGAGCATGCTTTCAATAGCTCCTACTCATTCCAGCTCCACCATAGAGGAAACGATCACTCGGCTCCGCAGCTCATAGGCACCGTCACAGTCTTTGCACGGCCAGACCATTCCCCTTGTAAAGCGTGTACTCTGCGTCGTGAAGCGGGAACTATAATCCACGGAATTATTCCCATTCCTCCCGCATTGATCGAGAGTATCATGAAATCAAACGCCAGCAGCGAAACAGTGGCTACATTCGACCAGACACTCGCTCACATCAAGGGGGAGTTCTTCGGAAAGATTGTGGATACTGCTGGCTTAGAGCTTGCCAGGGCTGAGGGAGGCCTAGAGACCCCTAAGATACCAAGCCAACAAACCACGTCTCGCAATGTTACTCCCATTGAAATCTCTCTGGTATCAACTGCTGTTGCTGAACACGGACAGGACAAGGATCGTCCCGTCTACATATGCGACTGGCAGCACCACGATGGTGTCTTTATCGTAAGCCTGACCGTATCCTCAATTTAGGTAAATTTCTCGACATGAATTTTTCTACAGGGTGGATGGCAGGCGACTCACCCGGCTGCGGCGTGATGGCCTATGATTGATGGCTTTGGGTCTTATTCGCAAAAATTGCGGAGCTGTAAAATGATGCCAGTGGCAAAATAGGCTTTTACATCTTGTACTTTCTTCAGCTATGAGTTCTGTCGCACGTCGTGTTCATGTTTCCCAACGCGATCCAGCTATAGTGTTTGTGTTTGCGAAACATTGAGGTACTGCTAGTCAAGTGCACTCGCAGTCCATCTACACGTCGCGCTGCCGCAATGGCATCACATAAGCCACGTCACGACCGCGGTGGCAGGCGCGGCAGGATCGCGTCAATTTCACCTGGCCCTGTCAAGGACTCACGCTGCAGAAAGCCGTGCTTGACCTACGCACAGATTCGTTCGCGCACGGCTATACATCGCGCTTTTGAGAGTGCAAGGTCGCCAAGACATTCGAGTGCTGTTTGCAATAGAAGAGGACGAGGAAAAGACAAAGAGGAGGTAAAGACAATGGCGAACGTAGTATACAAGAATCTATTGCTGTAATTCACGACAGGAAACGTCCGAAGGTGTGCGGAACACTTGTATCTTATAAGCCACCGCATTCGAACATTAAATATTCTATACAGTCGTTAGAATACGCAATAGCAATGTATGAAAATCAAAGAACTCACACTACCCATCAAACATACCCTGAAGTCTTTCACGCAACTCGCTACCCAACGCCTGCTGAACAAATTCTGCTCGGTCTGCTATCCACTCCCCACTCGTTTCAAAGCAAGCAGGGGGACAAATAACCTTTTCTTCACGAACCTGTCGATACATCAGCACCTCGCGCACAACGCGTCCATCTCCTTTTTCCACTACCAACTTCAACAACTTCTTGGCCACATCCTCCTGCTCAGCCCCAACTTCCTCGGATTGAAGATCAGGCCAGATGTTGCACGCCACGTGATGTAGCGCAACAAGGCGCAGGAATCCATCCACTGATCCTTGGAGAAGCGAACCGACGTATTTTCCGATCATTTCACCTTTCTCGACCGGGTACAAGAAATCTCTGAGATCCCCCGCAATGACCTGGTCCACAGGGGTGCGTACAGTGCGCAGCACATGCGCGAAGTCTGCCCATAGTATCCGACGGTAGTCGATGGGATAAGTTAGCGCAAGAGGTGGAAGGAGAAGGGATGCGAAAATCGGGTGTGAGAAGGAGATGGCGTCGTATAATGCTAAGAAGTCTGTGTAAAACTGGTAAAAAGGCGTGCCCGATCCGAGGAATGGCAGAGAGGCCTGCTCCAAGTCAATATCGGGCAATTTGGATGAGAGCGATGAAGTGGAGGTAGCACCGAGGGTGAACGGTGCGAGGAGGTCAGACATTAATTTCGAAACAATGAGGTCTCGGAACACTTCTTCTTCGTCTCCTGTTGCTGGCGAGGGATATTCCTGCTGCTGGCCGTGTTCGAGCATGAACACTTTCATGCAAGCAAAAACCATCTCTGAGCGCTTTAGGGCGAACTGGCTTAAGTTATATCGTACTACAATTTCTTGCGTAGCTTTAGCAAGCAGCAGCGACATGCGAACAACGTCAGCTTCCGATGCGTCCCACGAGGAAGGAAGTGCCTTGAAAACGGGCGAAGACCCGGACCGGAGAAGATGGTCAATTGGAGAGGTAAGCCACACACGAGGCAACGGAAGGCCAGTTGGGCGATGCTCATCGGTGACAGATGATATGGAACTGGACGACGGAAGGCGAATAGTCGTACACCGCATGATCGATTCTGGTGTGTCGTCGCTGGGGGCAATATATGAATCCCGGTTCGGGCGAATTGCGTAGTCCAAAAAAGGCTTGATGACCTTCCATCCGCCCTTCTCCCAAATGCTAGGGGGTGCCATTGCGTCGAGGAACTGTGGCGTGAGGATTGCTAAAATGGCCTCAAGGATCTGTAAAGCGTGCTCTTCTTCTCCAGGTAGCTGCCTTTCGAGGATTGCCACACCCTGTGCAACCCAGAGATCAGGTGAAGTCCCTGGGATATGTCGCGATAATCTATGGAAATACGCCAAAAATGTCGCCAGGTGCTTGCAAGCAGCTTGCTCAACACCCGTAACAAGCGACCAAAGGGAATGCGAGACGACAAAGGCACAGAAGGACGATAGCTCAGTGAATGGAAGGTTAAAAGGCGGGGTACCAAGCGGAGCGGCAGTGTTCACGTCGGTGTTTGC
The DNA here is from genome assembly GCA_016758765.1 of Suillus cothurnatus. Taxonomy (NCBI): domain Eukaryota; kingdom Fungi; phylum Basidiomycota; class Agaricomycetes; order Boletales; family Suillaceae; genus Suillus; species Suillus cothurnatus. The sequence goes on from JABBWL010000070.1 coordinate 321,609, forward strand.
TATAGACGTGCATGCAAGCCAGAGGCGGACTGCAGAAGAAAGCACGCGCGCATGCATGCCAATACGTTGCAGGCGTTGACACCACTCTGGTAGTGGCGTTGCGTGTATCTGTGCAAGTTCAGCGCGCAGAGCTTCTAGGGAAGCTGTTACTACGCCATGTTCAACTCCCTTGATAAAGCCGTCCTGGATTGTGTTGAGAGTCTCTGCACGCTCTCCCTCCCCTCCCCTGATGCCATTGACCCGAGCACCCTCGAGCCACGCAGATGAAGCGCTCCAGATGGATGCCCATACTTCCGCTTCCGCTTCAGTTATTCCCTGGCGAAGCTGGAGTACCTCGATACCCCACCCCCAGTTAGTCACCTGGCTCCACAAGATATCGTGCGGTGGAGTCGTGTGATGGGGATCCGTTGCGCAGACTGTCCATGCCTCCACAAGTCCTGCCCATGCCACTTTCAGCGGTTTCGAGTTGGATGAGACGATATAGGTGAACAAAGAAGCAAAGTAGGAAGCGGCAGATGTCGCTATGTGCGAATATAAACCGTACGAGGCAAGAGTGGCGTATAGGCGGAGGGTTTCTATGAGAAGATTTGTGGCAAGAGATTCGGGGAAGGGCGAAGTGGGAGGTAGCATAGTAATAAAACGAAGAAGAGCATCAGCTGGCTCACATAGTGCCAAAGCGTTAGTCCGAGAGGATGATGCAAGGACAGTGAGGCACTTGAGAGCGACAGGATCAGGCATGGGTGTGTCCGATGGGGGCGGTATAGGCGTAAGAAGGAATGTCTGTATTAGGGCGGGGAGTAATCGAGGGGTCTTCATGATTGATTCAGCAATAGTGTTCGACTCCTGCGATAACCGATAGACAATGGACAGAAGTCGGGCCAGAGATTCGGGGGGCAAGAATGCTTGGGTGAAGAGTTCTGTGGCTTGGGTGAGGAAGTCGGGCACTTGCAGAATGGACATGATGGCAGGAGCGAGATCTAACTCCGCACACTCAGTATCAAACAGGGCATTCCAACCGACAATACACTCCCAGACAACCTCAATGGCCCGGACACCGACACCACCTCTCTCGTTCATTGCGGAGAGTCCGGCAGCGAGTATACGTTTTCGTAGTTCCTCCTCCTTCCCCTCAAGTTCCGGAATCCTGTCTGTGTATTGAGGGTCCCTCACTTGCATGCCCAACCGGCGCGCGATTCCGACTAAAATATTAAGCATCATTGTACGTTGCGCAGGGACAGTGGAGCGAGACAGCAAAAATATATCATCAAAAGTGTACCCTGCGTGATCTCCATCTGCATGATGGTGCAAGCCTAGATGAGTAGGCAGAGTGGCGGAGATGTCTGCAGGTATGGGAGCACCCGTCAGATCGAAGCGAAGTAGAACTGGCTCTGAATTGGACGACGAGGGTTTCATCCAAGATACGGATGGGTTCTCTGCAGGCACGTTTGGGAAATATCGTCTCCGAATATATTCTGGAGTGCCTTCCTCAGGCTCTGAGCTATCATTCGCAATCTTCTGCACAGGCCTGTCGTCACTCTTGGGGCTTGCAGGAGAAAGTGGTCGCTTTCGCGGTGAACAATTCTCTTTAAAGGTACCCAGAGAAACGATTGATGGGTCTGGGGCATCTGGAGGCGGAGGGAGCGCAATGGCCTTTCGTTTTGGAGACACTGGCGCAGACTCATACACATAGACATCAGCAGGCGTCAATGCTGCAAAGCGAAGCTGACGACTAGCTTTACTGGGCGACGAAGGTCTAGTACTGCTTTTTACCAGGATTGGGGGAGCTAAGATACAGCTTTCGTGTTAAAATATCCATCAAACCCGGGGAACGACGTGCCTCTTTTGCCGAAATCTTCCAGGCTCTTGACCCTTGAAAGGTTGCGTCTGATAGCAAGACCAGACAGCGGAGGAACGATCGGGATTTCGCGAGAGACCTCTGGAGCCTGCTCATCTTGTACAAGTATACCCTCAGCTATAGAGGGAGCCTTCGTTGTATTTCGTGATCTTGCTGCGCGTACACGCTCCAGAAGGTCACTTGCGCCACTTCCCAGCTGTTCTAAAACATCACGTCTCTCTTTTTCTCGTTCCTCTTCAGTCATATTAGCCACTCGGCGCTCGTTTTCTTCACTAATTTGTTGACGTATAACATCATCGGCAATGTGTGAATCTACCTCAAGGTCTCGAGATTGAGGTTGTTCGAGAGGACGCGCAGGTATTACGGGAGGTGCGGTGGTTGGCCTGACATTGATATCGCTCTTTTCCTCTTCTTTGGCACGAGCAAATGCGCTCTTTGATCTGTGTTGAACAGCGGGAAAACCTGAGCCAGGAGTTTTTGCGAATCTTGGAGAGGGTAGGCTTTGGGCTGTAGACGTCTTGCGCTCAAATACAGAGCCAATCAACGAGCGTTCAGTTGACATTCGCAGCGGCAAAACGAAAGGAGGTCATACGTAGAAGGGGTGTACTGCCAGTTCATCAGGCTTGGAGGGCAAAGGGACAAAAATTTCCCAAGTATGCAGTTACGTAACAATCGTATGCTGCGCTATTTAATACTTAGCTAAACTTTCATCTTATGTATTAGGGAATGCACGTGAGCAAAAACGCTGACTGAACGATGCTCCGGCTTTCCATAACTTATTAACTTAGCAACTTCAGTCAAGTGCCAAGTACTACAACCAAGAACCCAATCCTGGACCATGTCAAGCGCGCCTGTATACGGTGGTGCATTTGAAAGTATTCCGATCATGTATAGTGACTGCTGTATTTCTCTGCAATCTGAATCTGACGGTTTCTTCGTATCTTAGTGACCTGGAGGATGCATTTAGCGAAGATGAAGCTCTACGACGTGCCCTGGCAAAACAAATTCGAATTGCATGTACAGATGTTGGATTTTTCTATGGTATGCGCAGCCTGGTATCTGCCTGTCTCGCATCTTGTGACGTGAACTCCAGTCAAGAACCATGGTATAGCACAACATTGTCTTGACGAAGTCCTGAGAGTGAACAAGGAGTACTACTCGCTTCCGACTGAGGAAAAGATGAAGGTGTGTCTATTTGAATGCTGCACTTGACTGAGGGCATGAAGCATCCATGACTAGCTTCACCATAAGTCTGTAGCAGGGTTCAAAGGCTATAGCCCTCTATTAGAAGCAAATATCCAACCAGGCAACAAAGGTGACTTACATGAGGGTTTCCGCATCGGCTGGGAAGAAAAATCTGGGGAACCAGTGGTTCAAAATACTTCTCGCGATGGAGTGATGGCAGGTGCAAATGTCTGGCCGGATAAACCTGAAGATTTTAGAAAGGCTTGCATGGACTATTAGTCGAGTTGATGATCGCTTTTCGAGACATCGGAAACTCACGATGCAGTCTTACAGTCACGCCGTCCATGGAGTCGGAAAGAAGCTGTTTTGCCTGTTTGCAATGGCGCTCGACCTGCCCGAAACGTACTTCGACGACAAGGTAGGTCTCTGCACGGCCTGGTACGGTGTTTAGCGCAGGTCATAGTTTATTTAAATAGACCGTGCATTCTGCCGCCATGATGCGTACCCTCCACTATCCGCCTCAGCCAGATGCTCCAGATAATAATATACTAGGAATCGGAGCTCATACCGAGTGAGTTGTTTCGAAGCCATCCTGCCCATGCATGTTATTTACGCCATTCGGGTTCATAGTTTTGTGGTGAGTCCAGACATCTGAGTTCGTAATGTACTGAACCATGGATAGTGCTTCACGATTCTCTGGCAACAAACAGGTCTCGAGGCTCTTCAAGTTTTGAACTCTCGTGAAGAATGGATCAATGTACCACCGCTGCCAGGAACCCTCGTTATCAAGTACGGATATTTCGCTTGCTTCCCATCCAGTTTTTTTCTCTTGGTTTGGTTACTAACACTGGACTATCAGTCTTGGAGACCAATTTGCGCGTTGGACAAGTGCGTAGACTCCACTGTCCTTGGTGATTTACACGGAGTGCCGATTACATTGTACAGATGATATTTTCAAGTCTACCATGCACCGAGCTACCAACAAGAACATCATTGATCGCTATTCCATTGCACTATTCTTCGGTACTGACTACGAGGTTAACATTGAGGCTAGTCAACTGAATATTGTTTTACACTATCTGATGGGTCTCATTTGATGCATCACAGCCAATATACACCTGTGTGACAGCTGAAAGACCAGCGATATATCAAGCCATCACCGCTGGAGAGTATGTGAAGCAACGATTGAAAGCCATGTATAATAAGTAAAATGTGGTTGCTAGTAGCTACTATTGGAACATTTCGGATGCGAATGTGATGTACAAACTTTATCTTATCTCGTTCGGAACAATGTGGAGAAACACTTCTATATTCTTCCTTCCTGCCTTCTTCACCGACAATCATGTCCTTAGCAGAGTCGGCGTCCGTTATCGATGGCGCTTTTCAAGACATACCCATAATGTCTGTTTACCGATCAAATTCGCTTGCCAAGAATGACTTTGTTGACTTTACTGCAGCGATCTTTCTCGTGCAACGAGTCCGGATGAGAACGAGAGGAAAGGTCTTGCGTATCAGATACGCGATGCATGTATGAACGTGGGGTTTTTCTATGGTAAGCCTTTTGTAGACGCATAGAAACAGCACTCCTACGACGCTACGGTCACTTCACATTCACTGGCAGTCAAGAACCATGGGATACCACCGGAATACATAGACAATATCCTTGAAGTCAACAAGGAATACTTCAAGCTTCCAACAGAGGAAAAGCTTAAGGTGTCGATCATGAAGCTTTCACCTCTGTTTAGAATTACTGATCGACAGCGTTTTTGTATAGCTCAACCACAAGACTGTGGCCAACTTCAAAGGATACACACCACTACTCGATGCCAATATTGAACCCGGGAACAGAGGCGACCTGCATGAGGCGTTCCAAATTGGCTGGGAGGAGCTGGAGGCAAAGGCCTATGATGAGAAGCGCGCAAATGATGGTGCTATGGCGGGCGCTAATGTATGGCCCGAGCGTCCCGAAGGGTATAGAGAAGGCATGTTAAAATACTAGTGCGTATTTCCGCTTTGATGTGTGATATATCAACTTATAGCATCGTTAGCCATGCGGCGGTAGCTGTAGGAAAGATACTTTTCCCACTGTTTGCATTATCTCTGGATTTGCCAGAGAGATATTTTGACGACAAGGTGAAGTGTCTGTTATGGGATCTTCGGACTTTTACCAATGTCTCCTAGACGAAAAACTCGGCCGCCATTATGAACACGTTACACTACCCCCCACAAACAGGTCCTGCAGATGATCGTATCGTTGGCATCGGTGCCCACACGGAGTGTGTGATTTATTACTGACTTGCTTCTTTTACCATATTGATGCCTTGTGAACATCTAGCTTTGAGGTACGATTCAATTACCTCAGAACTCCGTCATGATTCGCATCGATTGTGTTGCAGTGTTTTACGATACTCTGGCAACAGCCAGGAATACAAGCGCTGCAAGTCCTGAATTCCGAGAAGCAGTGGATCAAAGCCCCACCCATTGATGGAACGCTGGTTATTAAGTGATCAGACCTGCTCCTAACTCGGTTTCAATGGCTAATTTTTTTTACAAGCCTGGGTGACCAATTCGCTAGGTGGACAAGTACGTTTTTCGCAACGTGCCATGACTTCATCTCAGCGTTCAATTTTTAGATGATATTTTCAAGTCTACGGTCCACAGGGCTGTCAATAGGAACGGTGTTGACCGATATTCTATCCCCCTATTCTTCGGCACTGATTACGATGTCAACATCGAGGTTCGTTCTTGTTCATTGTCTGAATGCTCGACAATTGAGATAGTTGAGCAGCCTATTTCAAGTTGTGTATCTGCCGACCGACCTGCGAGGTATGGACCCGTATCAGCCGGCGAATATGTCAATCAGCGCTTGAAGGAAATGTATTACTAAACGATATGGACTTGTAACTTTATCAATGGTCTCAGTACTCGGTTTCGTGTGAACATGGAACATGACAGTTAGACAGTGAGATCTAGTTAGGCGGTACCCCTCACGGCAAAGAAACTGCACGTGACGTGTGCAAGATGTAAAAGTCCATTTTGCCACTGGGCTCCGCAATTTTTGCGAATAAGATCCAGAATCTCTCCTGTCTGAGGGATCCGAATCTCGATAAATCCGGTTTACAAAGTGGCGATGCGGACTCGCGCATTTCGCACTAATCCGTTTTCGACCGACATGTCGTTTTCTTGGTTCCAATGTGTAAGGAGTATCATTCTGGATGCCTCCTACGCCATGAAAAGAGCGCGCAGAGGCCATGATGGTGGGCGAAAAGGAGAATGGATAGGAGAGAACTGGGAGGCTGAGATTGAAAAGGAGATAGGTGAATACGGCTGCGGAGATAAGGCATGAGGTGTGCATAGGAATTCGACGAATGATGAGAGCTGAAGCTGAGGATAGCTAGCGCAATTCGTGACAGCTTAGTTACCATGCCACAATGGCACAATCTGATTGTGTTGCCATCCACTAGGATCGGTCAGAAGGCGCAGGATAATGACCGACTCGGGCTGTGTAGAACAGAGCGAAATCAGACGCTGCATAGACAGTTTGAAATTTTTACTTGGCCAAGTGAATTTTTCAAATTCTGGTCTATGGGTATGAAGATAGCTGTGATACTAATAAGCAGGAAAGTTTAGATGATCGTAGGATGCAGTGAGTGCTTGACCCGTGTGACATCTATGTGCTATCACGGCACGCACTGGTACCGTTGATCGATTGATCATCAACTGCCCGCAATTTGAAGTGGCTGTGTCCCCATGGGTTCGCAGTTTACACATCGGGGTTATCAATATTTAGGAGAGGTTTATATGTTGTTCAAAATGTCAAGAAATTATTTGAAATTTAAACTAACATAAAAATTGGTACACAACTTCAAAATTTGGCGGCGATTTATGCGTAATCCAAAATATCAAGCATCAGCAACCATATTCCCACGGATTATATGTCAAAAAATATAAGAAATATAATCAGATTTTACACGCCTGCCTCAATTTAAAGTTTGATCTTCACGTAAAAATTTGGACAAAACTTGAAATTTAGACGCGACAAATATGCTTGCTAATGCATCAAGTTTTGCCTGACAATTAGACGTCACTCAAAATTTGAAGTTTACGCCGGCGACAGAATGTGATGACAAAACTTCAAGTGTTGTCCGCAGATGAAATCAATCGCCCGATCATCGCCCACCCATCGCCCGCCCATCGCCCACCCATCACCCACCCATCGCCCGCCCATCGCCCGCCCATCACTCACGTAGCCCGCTCACGACCCGAATTCGTTATCTGGCGTTGCATGGCACATTTTCGTACATACACACAAAAAAAAAGTGAATACAGATAAGTACAAGTATTAGAGGCCTTCGTATATAAATGAATACAGACAAGTACAAGTATTAGAGGCCTTCGTATTGGAGGAGTACGAGTGGAAGGAGAATCAGTTGCCAATATCCAAAGTAGCAATGCTCTGGGCGGTCAAAAGTGGCCTCTAGAGCGGAGCTATATGCAAAACATGAGTCTAACGCTCAATGTAGCCTTGCAAATGACACTCACCATGGTGTTGATCTGAATACTTGTATCAGCCCATGCGATCACCACATAGCCCAATCAGAGTAATAACTCCCTGTTATTGTTTCGACAGGTATTGAAGGACTTAACCCTTCAACGTCTCCCGTTAACACAGCGCCCACATTCTCAAGTTGCTTCAACTTTAGGACCTCTGGTTGTGTAACAGGGCAGACCAGGATGGACGTGAGGGCGGGGCGGGGCATGGTTGCGTCCGCATCCAGCAACAGAGCTGCCAGCGCGTTTGGTGTGCGAAGTAGCGACAGATGATGCAGCTTAGAGAAAGCAGACATGAAGAGACCGAATTCAATGACGCTTGCATGAACTCTATTGAGTGACAATCGCTGGAGCTTTGGAAATGGCATGCTAGTTCTGCTGACGGCTGCCGGGTGCTGGCTGAAGCCAGTTGCACAGTAGTTCAGGAGATGCTCAGCGTTTGTGCCAGTTTCGTAAGGAGATCGTGGGACGGCAGGATTTACGTCCTCGATGAAAAGTGTGACAAGGTTTGGGGCATCGAGGCGACTGAATAGCGCATCCAACGAATCCGTCTTGATATACCCCAAGTGAAGCTCTTCGAGCATCGGAAGTGACATGACACCGCGATGATGATGTGGTTGCGAAAGGACCGGGACCGGCCCAGATGCCCTAATGACAAGTCTTCGCAGCAGAGGGCACGCTTTGATTATTGCTGAAAACTGATCAAACGTTGGTCTGAGACTTCCGTCATGGTGCGAAAGCTCCAATGACTGAATGCAGTGACCCGCACCAAGAGTACGAAGGAAACCGGCCCAGTTCAGCGGAACACCAATGATATCCACGTGTCGCAGTTTCGAAAGGGGGTAACATGGTGCAGGGACTTGCGCAAGGATGTCTTGATGAGACCCACCGCTTTGATCTTGATCAGTGGCAACTTCACTAGGCCCGCCGATCAAGACGGCGAACGGGAGACTATCTAACTCCAGAGGCGGAAGGAATTGTTCCGCATGGGCGGAGTAATAGTCGTTGGTTCGCTTGAGCTTGAGGAACTCAAGGCGCGGAGCTCCTAAACCATTTCGGATGAACTGAAGGTGCGAAGCTGATGAACCCTTTCGGATCGGGGTGTACGAACTGAGAAGTCGAAGTGCAGCACAAAGCGGGTTCAAAGTATCGCTGATGACCTCCAGCGAACGCCATCGCTCCTTCTCCGCGAGCAGAAGGAAAAAGACGTAGGGCATACAGCTTGTATAGCGTTGGCTGGTTTCAGTGAAGGGCGGAGACATGCACCTGGAGATAGAGACGTTTAGACTTCCTTGAGCTGTAAATAAGGCAAACATCTAACCCAATTAATTCATGCGATTTTGGATCGCGAGCGTCGATGAGAATGTCCAGCGAGGAATGTTTCGACCGCGTGATGATATTCAATATCTGATCAAAGGGTTGTTGATTGAAGGAGAATGTGTTATTAGGATGTTGTCGGACGAGCGCCTTGAGATCGATACTGAGTGTTGACCATAAGGTCGGGATAGAAAGTGCGATTTCTCTCCAGCGAGAGTTCACGGACGCCAGTACAGTCGGTAGAGTAACACTTTCAGGACTGAATGCGTGTCCTTCCTCAGAGTCACAGTCGTGTGTGGCTAACGTGAATATGTATGACAGTAATTCCACCGGAAGGGAGTTGATATGACATCGGGGGAGAACTTGGCAATTCATGGAATGAGATTTGGGTAAGATGAGTCGTTGGTAGACGATAGCCTGAGGTAGGTCGCCTCTGAAGCACCTCTCAGCAGTACAAACAGCTGAATATGGGGGGAAGAGCGGGAACAAGGGTAAGTTCGGATAAACCGATCAGTGAGATTTGGAAGCACCTATGGGTTGACGCGTAGAATGACACGGTAGACAACGTATAAAGCAGGCGAGAGCGAGGGAAGTGCAGGACAGTACAAACTGTTTTAATGCGACAAGTCTATGAGAAAGGAGCGCAGACTGTCCCTTGGGATTATAAGGGATCGATAACAATGGACGCTGGTGTGGAAGGTGGAGGTGGATGTGGATGTGGAAGTCAAAGTGGAAGTGGAAGTGGAATTTAACAATAGAGGGTGGTGACAGGTGTGGTTTAAATTGAAAACGTAGACGAAGACCACTGGAATTGAACCGAAAAAGCCGATAACAGTACAAATATTGCAGGTAGATGAATTGGGCGACGCTAACGACATTATGCACCATTGTAGGGATATACGTATTGCAAAGGAATAAAATGACATTGCAAGCTGAAAATAAATCGAAGCGAGGGTGAATTTGTATAGTACATCGCTCTGTCATGTAACGGCAACGACGGGAAGAAGGGAACACGACAAATGACCGACTGAAATCGGCAGGGCGGGCGACGAAAGATGACACGACAATGGTTCCAGAGTAAAGACGCGCATGACCGTGCATACAGTCATGCAGGGTGAGCAGGGTGAAAGGCCATCCGTCAGGGACATTGTGTTAGAGGGTAGTAATAGTCTGGAAGACGAGGACCACGAAGGTGAAAGATCGTCGATCTCCGGGCGACGAAAGCCCCGTCATGTGTCGATGGCAACCCCGACGAAGGTTGCAGGTGAATGAAGGAAAGACACGACGATACAAATCGTCGTGCCATAGCCAAGGGAGATGAACGCGACGGTACATACCATCGCGCTAGGGGAAGGAAGTAGTATACTTGCTAAGTCTCAACGAAAGCGGAGGTACTATTACGCAACTTATTGATCATTATTTGTACACTTTCATCGCAGTTTCCGAAATGCAAAGTCCCGAAGTGGAAATCATTACATAAGTTGTTTATCATTGTTGTGCTCTTGCCTCTCCAAATTTCTAAGTCCCTCGATTGCTAGTAGTACTATACGTTTGCTTTACCTTCGTCCTTACCTTTCCTTGCACACGGACTCGACGGTTTGTACTGCCGAGCTCGTCGTCGTAGGAGTTCTTCCACCTTATTCTTTATCGCGCTACTTCCATCCTTCCTTCCTTACGGCGTGACTGTTTGTACGGTCGCCTCCTTTCTCTCCCAATTCCATGGCCTCGAACGTACCGAGTCCTTCGCTACTCCCTCATTCGACATTCCCGATGGCCTTGCCCCTTCTCCACATGGCATGACTGTATGTACGGTCGTGTCCCCGCCTCTCTCTCCCGATTTCATCGCCTCGAAAGTACCGAGTCCTTCGCTACTCCCTCATTCGACATTCCCGATGGCCTTCCCCCTTCTCCCTGGCTCGGCGTCTCCAATGGCCTCCTCCACCATCCACATGGTATGGTTGTATGTACAGTCGTGTACGTCTTCGCTCTGAAACGACTTGCTGAGCGGTTCGTACTGCCAAGAGGTGCCTCAGCTCTGCAAAATCGTATTACAGCGATGACTGCTGCGTGGTTTTTCCCCTTCTCCATACGACCTGACTGTTTGTACGGTCTAGTCAGGGTTAACAAAGTATTTCTCAGGGGACTCCCTCGAGACGGACTCAATGGTGGTTTGTATTGCCGAGCTCGTCGTCGTAGGCGTCCTTCCTTCTTACGGCATGATTGTTTGTACAGTCGTGTGCCCGCATTTCTCCCGATTTCATCGCCTTGAACGTCCCGAGCTCCTCAGTACTCCCTTGGCTCAACGTCCCCGATGGTCTTGCCCCTTCTCCACACGGCATGACCGTTTGTACAGTCATGTACGTCTAATTTTTGTTATTCAAGTACTTAGGGAACTACCTCGAGCTATCCTCGATCATCGAAGTTCGCCACTCTACAGACCACGTAAGCATGACGATTTGTACTGTCTCGCTCACTGGGCGAGACGGTATGTGCCGTTCGTGCCGCTCGTCGAACTTTCCTGCGTATGTCATATTGATATGTCAAACACGCGTGCTTCCTACATCTACATCTAATCTACCCTTGCTGCTCTGGGGCGACCAAATAATTAACCTTGGTGCCCTCGTTGTCATAATCTTCTTGATGTTCATCTTCGTCGATCTCCCCACCTGCTCGAGCTAGCTCCATGAGCTTGTCTGCCAATTCTTGGAGTAATCTGATGTCTCCTGCGGCGTGTCCCTTCGTCCGACCTTCTGTCTTGATACCCGAGTAATCTTCAAACATCATGGCTGCTTTGACATGTCGGGAAAAATCATCGGCTGCAGTCGCCGAAGTCACATACTGGAGATGGTTCACCGCTGTATCCTAGAGGTGCGACTAGTTTTAGCTCAATTCATCCAACCGAATGGTTGACTGACGAAAAACCTGTCTTTATAATTTACCAGAAGGAACACGCTCATGACCAGTAGCGCCAGTAGTTGTGTCAGGATCATCAATATGCTCGAGAGGGACCAATGATTCTTCAAAGGAGACTCAGGTACTTTCTGCGCTGCATAGTCGTATGCCCACATCTTGATTGTGGTTTTCCTTCGCCCTGGCCCTGGCGAAGCGCTGGCAATTGTGCAGCGGCCGTCGAGATCGCGTCCCTGAAATCTACCTCAGTGATATTCTCCGTGATTGGTGTTAATGCTTACGGTTATCGTTTGCACCAGACCAACGTCTGCGTGACGGAGAGTTTGGATTATCTGTCCTGTCTTCCTATCGAATACGTACACCAGTCCATTGTCACTTCCCCCAATGACCACCTTGCCTTCTTCCCCAAATACCACTTGCTTAGGGACCGACATACTTGGAACTGCCGTTGTAAATGTTCGGACAGACTCCCCTTCGCCCTCAAGACGATACAATGTAAAGCCATCTATCGCGTTATCTACGACAAAAACGCCGCGCTTTTGGTGTGTACTGCAGCGTGACCGCTGGATCTAGTCAGTAGCTTATTATGTCTAGAATGGCGGCCCCTCACATCACTGATTGGCAGTTGATTTCTTTTATCACATTACCTTCTTCATTCAGTTTCATGCTGTTCGGTGCTCAGTATGGGATGAAAGTTATGCAGCGATGGGACTGACAAGTTGCCATCATAGAGCCCGAAGACATAGATGTCTCGGCTGTCTGTGAATGCTACAGACTTGGGAATCGTAGTTTCAAGTTGCACGGCAAAGACGGACTGGAGCTGCAAGTTTGCGTTGAGTACGAGAACTTGAACCATCTTGTCTCTCGTTCCCACTGCAATCCGTATGTTGCCATCGGCTGACGAATGCCATGACAAGCATGTGATTTCAAAACCTGATCCAAGTCTCCTTGCGCAGATTTCTTGAAATGTTTTCTGTCGGTGTTAAACGGAAGATCGATCGACAAGTATGGGCGCTCACATCGATGAGACTGCGTCGCACAAATACGATATAACCCAGGCCTGTTCCATAACAGAGCGTCTCTGCTGCGGTTTGCCTTGTCGTGGCCCAGACTGCACAGCTGACTGTTCCCCGGCATTCATGAGGCGAACATGTGAGCTCTTTTCGAGATTGGACATCCCAGAATTTGATGCCCTCGGTACCTGATCGTTGATTAGCGCCGTCCACGGCTGAGTCCCTGCCTGCTTACCACCGCCTGCAAGAATGTGCCCGTCATTAGAAATCGCAAGTGCATGTACAGAACCACTATAGGCGTTTAGACTAGCTACTAGCTTGTAACGTTCTGGCTGCGCTGGCTTGTTGAAAAAGTTGGCAAGGAAAGACATTGTTGCGGATGGGATCTGATCTACCGTAGTTACCTGCTGTTACCTGCTCGCAGCGTATTTATCCCTGCTTCCCATTTGTTTTCAAGGACTTTTGTATCGACGTCATCACTGTCTTTGACGCGCGACGTCGTCTCCAAACCTTATTATTGATCCCATGGCAACTTCCATAGTCATTGTTGGGTTGATATTCTAATTAGATCAGATACATTGAACGTTACCAATTCCCCCCATTTCAGCGTATTCTTCAGTTGACGATTGCTTTGTCAAGTTACCCGCTTAATTTCAGATACATGGTTACCCCTTATTGTTTTTGTCCAAGGCCCCTATCTCACGCATTCCATAATTATACATAATTATAGGTTATAAGGTTATGAGTTCGGCGTAGCTAATAGTGGTTTTTTAACGTCATGCGCACTTCCAACGCTGTTCCTCCTTTCTATGACTCGGAGCCCAGCGCCCCACCACCCTTTCCCTCGACGCTCACGGACCAGCTCGAGCTATTTGGCCAAGTCCATCGTCCCTCGACTACACTTATCGCTGATGAAGTCCTGGTTCCTAAAGCTAGTATCACTGTTCCCATTACAAGGGCGTCGTCCACACCCGCCCCTGAGTTCAACCTTGCAAAGCGGTCGCTCAAGCGTTCTGATCGCTCTTCCTCTCCATATTCAAGGAAGGTTGCTTTCACGCGTTCCCATTCTCGAACTCCTAAGTCCTTGGATTCGGCGAGCTCTTCGGATTCTTTGTCAGACAGTGATTCCGCAACTTCAAGCATGAATTTATCAGAAGATTCGAAGATTCCTAAACCTGCCGGCGAACCTGGGCGCCCAGGGCGTGGGGGATACACACTTCGTGAGGCATTGGATTGGAATCCAAAGACCTACACGAAATTCAAGGTTCGCTGGATATATCCTCAGTCTTGAAAAGCAACTAACAAATCAAATCCCTAAGAAATACATGCAAAAGCTCATCGAAAATCACCTTGACACGACAAAATGTGCTTCGGCCCAAAGCGCTGCGCTCCTGAAAGTTGTGTGCAACAAGGTGACAGCCGCCATCAGTCTTGGTTTTGCCAATGATCTCATAGTGTATCAGGCTCTCGATGAATTTCCAGACCTTGAAAATTATAGCAACTCATGGCCAGCAAGCGATATGATTATGACACGCCTGAAATACACGTCAGGTCGCGCTAGACGAAAGGAGGGAGAGATGGCTCTAGGAAAGGGCAGGAGCAGGGAGCATCAATCCGAGGCATAACAGATCTACATAGAACTAAAATCCAATGCGGACGAAATATCTTAATTCACAAGAGTGCGAGACAGACAAAGCGACAAAAAACTGTTCGATTCGCGAAGTTAGTAAGACTGTGATAGTGATCAACCCCGCAGTTTCCCTCGCGGCATGATCAGGCATGCCAGGCATGACCATGGGGCATTGAACAGGTTTACTAAGTCAGACTTCCCAATTCATGTGATCTTACTTGGGCGTCGTGGATCTTGATTTCGGCGAGGCCACACGCTGTCTGAATCAAGCACACCGACAGGGACGGAAGAAACATAACTATTGTTTCTCAAAATGAAGCAACCATAACAACACTTGGTCTGTATCACCGCCCGCCTTCGCAAATTACAAAGCCGCTCTAAAAAGCGCTATGACACAAATCCTGGTAATCTCAACATATTTTGTTGTTGTTCGACAATAGTGACCAAAGAGTGAGTATCTGATTGTACATCACCGATATCTGACTTGTGACCTGTATAGGACGCACAAAAAAGCAATCAGAATATTTGTGCAACATGGACAAAACAAAAAAAGCGGTGGGAAGCAGCTCTAAGAGAGCGGGAAGAGAAACTAGCAATGACCCGCAAAGAACTCGAGGTAATTCCTCCGCAGCATTCGACCACCAGACGTACGCTCATGACCATGACCATGACAGGATAATCGTGCCCAGCAGCAGCAGCAACTTCAAGATCACATTAGAGAAAGCGGCGAAGCGCTCAGCCAGGCTAATCGCGCATCAATAGAAGCTAGCATGCAGCAAATTCTGGACGATAGTCGTGAACGACTTACACAAGAGCTAGCGCGGCGAGAAGCAAAGCTGGGCCAAGAATTGGCCCGACGTGAGGAAGAGCTGAGTGGAAAGAAAAATGAGGAGGTGAGGTGAATAACTCGACAGGAAAAGGGCTGATGACGACAAAACAGTTTAAAAATGTAATGTTCACCGAGATGGAGCGGAGGTTACAGCATGAAGTGATAACTTGAAGGCAAGCACCTTATTTCATTCGCTCATACGGGATGCTGAAATCCACACCCAAGGCGGAAAAAGAGTGTGAGCTGGCCAACATGGAACAGCGATTTGCCGAGCGTCACAGGTTGCAGGATCTGGACATATATATGGATACCAGCCACTCTCGGAGAAAGGACGCAGGACAACCAGACTTTGCCAGCTGAAAATAAATTGAAGCGAGGGTAAATTTGTATGGTACGTTGCTTTGTCGCGCTAGGGTTGAAGCGATACACGTGTTGCAGAGGAATAGACGGCCGAGATGACTTTGACAGTTAAAAATAAATTGGAGCGAGGCTAAATTTGCATGGTACGTCGCTCTGTCATGTGACGGCAACGACGGGAAGAAGGGAACACGACAAATGACCGACTGAAATCGGCAGGGCGGGCGACGAAAGAAGACACGACAATGGTTCCAGAACAAAGACGCGCATGACCGTACAAACAGTCATGCAGGGTGAGCAGGGTGAAATGCCAATCCATCGAGGACTTTGAGGCAGGGAGTAGGAAGAGTCTGGAAGACGAGTACCACGGAGGTGAAAGATCGTTGATCTTCGGGCGATGAAAGCGCCGTCGTGTGTCGATGGCAATCCCGACGAAGTTGCAGGTGAATGAAGGAAAGACACGACGATACAAATCGTCGTGCCATAGCCAAGGGAGATGAACGCGACGGTACATACCATCGCGCTAGGGGAAGGAAGTAGTATACTTGCTAAGTCTTAACGAAAGCGGAGGTACTATTACGCAACTTATTGATCATTATTTGTACACTTTCATCGCAGTTTCCGAAATGCAAAGTCCCGAAGTGGAAATCATTACATAAGTTGTTTATCATTGTTGTGCTCTTGCCTCTCCAAATTTCTAAGTCCCTCGATTGCTAGTAGTACTATACGTTTGCTTTACCTTCGTCCTTACCTTTCCTTGCACACGGACTCGACGGTTTGTACTGCCAAGCTCGTCGTCGTAGGGTTTCTTCCACCTTATTCTTTATCGCGCTACTTCCCTCCTTCCTTCCCTACGGCGTGACTGTTTGTACGGTCGTGTCCCCTCCTTTCTATCCCGATTTCATCGCCTCGAACGTACCGAGTCCTTCGCTACTCCCTCATTCGACATTCCCGATGGCCTTCCCCCTTCTCCACATGGCATGACTGTATGTACTGTCGTGTCCCCGCCTCTCTCTCCCGATTTCGTCTCTCGAACGTACCGAGTCCTTCGCTACTCCCTCATTCGACATTCCCGATGGCCTTCCCCCTTCTCCACATGGCATGACTGTATGTACGGTCGTGTCCCCGCCTCTCTCTCCCGATTTCATCGCCTCGAACGTACCGAGTCCCGACGACGTCGCATTTCACTTGTTTTTCATTTCCGCATTTTCATTTCCAGTCACTCCGCCCGCGAACAACAAACGTTAAGGTCGCCTGATACTCACTTTTCGGTCACTATTGTCGAACAACAACAAAATGTTGAGATTACCAGCCTGAAAATTCAAAATCTAGAAACGAGCCTTTGAGGCGCTTTCCGGGAGCCATATTTTATAAGCTAGAGTCGGCTCGCGCACCTTTTTAGTCGTATGACCAGTGTATCATGCATCGCGCAGTGCACACTAGTTACATTTTTGTTTCGTTGCAGCTCAACTGCAACATGCATGTCGTCTATTTTATCCATATTATTTTAGAGATTAAATTAAGCCTATGAGCGCTACTGAAGTCGTAAGTGTCCGTTAGATGCGTAAGTTAAACGTTCATTTCAGTCTGGTCAGATGAGGACTTGCGTCATAGCGCTTTTTAGAGCGGCTTTGTGGCGAGCGGTGATATAGACCAAGTGCCGCCATAGTTGCTTCATTTTGAGAAACAATAATTACATTTCTTCCATCCCTGCGGGGTGTGCTTGGTTCCAGAAAGCGCATGAATTGGGGAGTCTGACTTAGTTACTAAACCCGTTCAGTGCCCCATGGTCATGCCTGATCATGCCGTGAGGGAAACTGCAGGGTTGATCAATGTCAGTCTTACTAACTTCGCGAATCGGACAGTTTTTTGTCGCCTTCTCTCCCTCCTTTCGTCTAGCCCGACCTGACGTGTATTTTATCGTTTTATCAGAGAGGCGAGACAAGACGACGAATACAACTACAACGACTATCAGCGCAAGATTGATTATGTAAGGAGAAAAGAAACTAGTAGGGAACACTAAAAAGGAAACTCGAAACTTTGCACATCACCCTACCTTATTCCGAGCTCGATGGTTTGTACTTTCGAGTTCATGCTCCTCAATCTATGTGGTTCTCTGAGCACGACGGTCTGTACTGTCAGGTTCACTGCTCCTGATCCCCACGATCTCTCGAGGCCATCGTGGTTTTCCAGTGCCACAAGATCATGGACATAGTGTCAAGCTTCATATTGGGATGAGTACAAGTACAAGGGGACGTATGAGACCGGGTATCGGAGAAGTACGAATCGAGTACAAGTGGAGAGACGTATCAGAAACTGGTATGTCGTGTTGATTGTATTACGTCCAACTTGGTCCTACGTTGTGTTTAGATATTCGTGGTCAGCCTCAGGATATTCTCCTGGCATCGTAGACCCTATCTCTTCGTTAAGAGTGTTGTCATGCTCTAAGGTATGCTCACCCACTTGTCCTGGAGATCGGTTTTAAATCCTTCGATGTTGTTCTCAGTGCAATTCCGAGCAATCGGAGTCCGCTAGTCACACCATCTACGATGCGATATGCAATCGCATGTGGTATGAGATAATCGTCTGTTGGTTTGGTTTTCTATTGATACTATCATTTATTCAGAATGCCTGAAGTGAATCGTCTGCCTTACGGGTCCATCTGAGGTCTGCACGAGCAGCACCATATCGTCGACATCGACGCATACCAATGCGGCTTGAAGTGCTATGTGCACGCGCTTGCGAACTCGGTCAGTACGGGGGTCCTTTGTTTCAAGGTGACGTTGTATATACTTGTCCACGGTTTTCTGCAACCCGCGAACGAGTCTTCTTCTCTTAGGAGACCGGTGCCCCTCGCTTTCATTGCTGACAATGTTTCCCACTGGAACGAGGGCAAGGGGTCGGATCTTATATTTAGGTAAGCTGCAGGATTTATCAGCGTCGCGGTCGTGCTAACCTCGTCATCTTCCATAGCGGTGTCCACACATCCATATGTCCCACTAGCGGAACTTATGGGTAGATCAATATCCATATCTGATCCTGTCCAGATACCCTGACATTTGTCAGTTACGAAATATTGGTGAGTGGTTGACTCACAACATCGTCTTCGCGTCGTTGGAGCTCAAGCTGATAAGACTTCAATGATGCCTTGATTCCCCATTCAAGTTCCTGAATCTCGTGTGCCTCCAAGGACCTTAAGGCGCGTGGTGAAGCTCTAGCATACGGGCTGAACTGCGTGTTGAACGTGCTGTGTTTGCGAGAAGGCAAGTTGGATCCCATAACTTGCGCAATACTTACCGAGTTAAGTTAGGATGCAAGATAATATTATACTGTAATCATCGTTCGCGATCTAGTCATAACATCCCTTAACCGCATCATGGTTGCTTTCTTACTCAATTGTCATCCTAAGTGTATTGTCTTTCGAATGCTGGAACGAAACAATTATGAGTCCCAATTAATGATTCATTAAATTGCGTTTGAGGGCAGTTACATTCCAATCATACTGACGTCATGATGATGTAGTCTATCATGGGGAGGCCGTTCTCTCCCCGCGAACTGCATCTGCATTAATATTCGTGTCAAATGAAGCGAATCAATTGTTGCTATTGTTGCTATTGTTGCAGCATTGTCGATAACAACGCAGATCCTGAACGAATAGGGGTAGTGTTGAAATAAGTGAGTGCGCTCGTCATTTTTGCAAGGCGGCGCTGATCATATAAAATAAGCACTTATCCTTCATAGCTACTCCCATCTTTCAAAGACAACCCCATAAAATGTGAGCCGCTCCTGTCGAACCTGTTTTCGCCGATACACGTTTTTTGCAGATGTTGTCAAGCATCGGATATGTGGTTTCCCTGTTATCATTGCGCTCCCTGGAGGTACGTCAGTATGAAGCTACCACTGTAATTCCACCTACTGACTATATGAAGGAGCATGTAACCTTAAAGCGAAAGGCTCTGGATGACTTCATAGACAGTTCTCAACATCCAACTCGCAAGAGACATGCATGTACCTCCTATCTTCCGCAGGCCCCGGTGGCGTTTGTCACAGCGTGTGATATACCAAAACCTGCAAAAGCACGGAGAGGCACCTTGTCCCGCTCCTATGCAATTGCGGACCTAAATGAGATTCCGCTAGTTCGTTCTCCCTGCATTTATTTCGTTCAATTCTCACTGTATTTGCAGGATGTGTGGGCTCCAGGTTGTCAATCCGGCCCTGCAATAAGTCAAGCACGCGACCTGTGCGATGGAGAGCATCGCGACGTAGCTAAGTCCAAACTCATGAAAGGGTCAGATAGTTCGTAACTCTTGAGTGCAACGCCGCTCATCCCTACCAAAAGAGCCGAGGCAAAGACATCAGAGGTTGGTCGCCAGTCTGCAGAACAGGACTCCAAGAACATGTCAAAACGCAAAGCCCTCGAAGAAGTTCCGAGCGGCTCTTCTCCACCAACCCCAAAGAGGCGCTCTTTGTCCCGCTCACCTGTAATCGCCAATCTAATCGTAAGTCGGCTGGCACCCCCACGACCATATCTTCCATGTCTCACTGCATGTCTCACAGATACCGACACTTAGCACAACGTATTCAGCGGTCCAGTCTCCGCACTGGCCCTTCCCGAACGAGCTTGTATTGAATATTTTGGAAAAATTGTCAGCTCTGGATCTGCGGTCTATTGCACAGGTATCTTGCCTCTCTCGGGACCTAGCGGCACCTCTCTACTTCCGTTCTGTGGGCTTGCAGTTCGATGACAAGTCCTTGCTCATCAGCACACAAGCTTGTCTCGCCCTACCCCTGTACAGGCGCACAACCTTTTTTCAGACGCCGAAATATTTGTGATGCAATCTCCTCGACGCAGATGATCGCCACCTCAAGGCGCTCCTGGGTTTCTTGGAGTCATTCGAAGGCACGCAAGTGTTCTTTGTCTCTATCGTGAAAGATGGAGAAATGCTAGGAGATTTTGCACCTCTGTTCCAGTCTATCCGAGACTCGAGCTGCAGGAGTCTTAGGTTCTCAGATCGGGAGGCGTTTTACCATGCATATCCTCCGCCGGTTCTTCCTGAATTTGTTGCTATTCCAACGCCCCCCAACAGATGTAATTTTCAAACATTCCACGCAAACTCCCCTATATTCTTTTCCCGATCCATGGTTTCCCTCACCCTCTCATCCTTGCGAAACTCTTCACTGACCGACCTCAGCCTTACACGTACTTCATTGAGTGCCATTCAGTGGACAGCGTTGATGCGCAATCTTCATCTCCCACAACTTATATTTCTGTCTGTTGACATTGAGTGTCCAACTGCTGCTCTTGTCGAGTTCTTGCCGCGACATGACATTCACCAGCTTTGGCTTTATGGCCAATGCATTGATGCTCCTCATCATCTCATGCAGAAAACAGATACTCCTCGTATCCCTTTACATAGCTTACGCGTTCTCGCTGGACCACTGTGGTACCTTGCATCTCTATTACAAAAAGTTCGTGTGCCTCTACGCATTCAAACACTCGAATTGTACCTCGACGAGGAATCTCTGGCATCCGCTCCCAATTACTTGTCTGCAATCCTGGATATTACTCAACAATTTATTGCTATAGATTGCCTGGGACTGAGCTTTTACCACCAATCACTTATTTCTGGAAGTTTTGACCTCCCATTGGACGAATATCGAACTATTCCTGTGAGGAAGGTCACGATTTATCTACCACATTGGTACAGATATTCAGATCAACACCCCTTGGCGAGTGCCACGCACAAAACTACATTGGGCGTTAAACTCATGATTTACGCACATAGATCCGCTGCAGTCCTTGGCTAGGAGTCTTCAATCATGTCGAAGAGGTGTATCTCAAGCCTGGAAATATAACATCGTCGGAGCGGCTGGAGCTCAAGGACGCTTTTCATTGCCCCGAGCATCCCTACCATTTGGATATTGGCAGTTATTTCTGACATAATGTATCCAGGTCTCAGCTGATTCTTCTCCGATTCGTACTCTTCCGGTATTTAAGTCTCTGATGCTTCCCCCTGCTTGTACTTGTACTTATCCAATATCTGGCCTCGTACGTTCCCTCGTTATTATTACAATGTCCAGTTTCCCATACAATTAAAAGCTGCTGGCCATGTCCAATTAATTGCGTATTGTGGACAGCGAGAGTAGCACGCTGCTGTTGGCGAATGTTGGCTAACGGGTACAATATAGTAGGGATGTGATAGGGATACTGGACATATAGTAATAAGATCTCGCAGAATCATTTCGTATCGACGCGATGTGCGCACTCCACTTGAACCCTTTTGAATTGAATGATGGCTCTGAAGCACATCACATATCCCACTCATCTGCGCCGTAATGAAACTACGTAATTGGTGACGCGCACGCATCGACTGTGAAGTCTGTGCAAAGCTACTCGAATGTCAACGGACAAACGTCTTGCAGTTGATGCTGCATTGTGCGGAGTGTTCGTTGTGGCGGGGCGCTCTGGAAAGAGAGATCAAGTTGGGAGTGGCAGAGATTGTGGCGCAGAAGTAGGAGTCCTGGCTCGTAGTCTGTATTCCCGTATCCTGTCATAGTCGATCCTCGATAGATAAAGTCACAGCCTCCCGCTATAGAGATTTAGCCTTTGGTTCCCCTTGCAGTCCGCCCCCATTCCATCGTCGTGCCAGGTGATGACCTTCGAGTCCGCGCTGCGTCCTGAAGAAATCACGTAGGTGCTTTGACTTGTCGAGAGGAGTATCCGCCAGCGACTCAGTAAAAATTTGCCACAACTCGATCTCCTTGGTCTTCGAGTGCCGATACTGCACAGGAAAAACGTCAGTGTCATCTGATAAAAGTGAGGAGAAGTACGATATCCTGTATAGAAGAGAGATTAGACTCGCCGGGCAGAAAAAGTATTGTTTGCCTGGAGATGAGAACGACGATCGATGAAGGAACTCAAGATACTTGGCGGTGCTAGGATAGACGCGGCGTCAAGCTAAAAGTAAAGCAAGAAGGTATTACTCACTTAAAGGCAACTTCAAACTGAGTTCATCGTGCAGGTGAAACCGTGAAGCGGAACATGACTGTTGTTGGCCCAAAGAGTCGTGGCAAGGACGAGGGCTCGGATGAAGTCGTCAGCACCTCTCAGCAGTACAAACTGCTGGGCGGTTGAGACTGTAGTAGGCCTCGGTCTGGGATGGTGAAGTCCGATGGCCGAGAAAGGCTCGAGGTAGTTCCTCTAGAAGGACTTTATTAACCCCAACTAAACATGGACCGTACATACAGTCATGCCATGTGGAAAAGGGGGAAGGCCATCGGGAATGTCGAATGAGGGAGTAGCGAAGGACTCGGTACGTTCGATGCGATGAAATCGGGAGAGATAGGCGGGGACACGACCGTACATACAGTCATGCCATGCGGAGAAGGGAGAAGGCCATCGGGAATGTCGAATGAGGGAGTAGCGAAGGACTCGGTACGTTCGAGGCGATGAAATCGGGAGAGAAAGGAGGGGACACGACCGTACAAACAGTCACGCCGTAGGGAAGGAAGGAGGGAAGTAGCGCGATAAAGAATAAGGTGGAAGAAACCCTACGACGACGAGCTTGGCAGTACAAACCGTCGAGTCCGTGTGCAAGGAAAGGTAAGGACGAAGGTAAAGCAAACGTATAGTACTACTAGCAATCGAGGGACTTAGAAATTTGGAGAGGCAAGAGCACAACAATGATAAACAACTTATGTAATGATTTCCACTTCGGGACTTTGCATTTCGGAAACTGCGATGAAAGTGTACAAATAATGATCAATAAGTTGCGTAATAGTACCTCCGCTTTCGTTAAGACTTAGCAAGTATACTACTTCCTTCCCCTAGCGCGATGGTATGTACCGTCGCGTTCATCTCCCTTGGCTATGGCATGACGATTTGTATCGTCGTGTCTTTCCTTCATTCACCTGCAACTTCGTCGGGATTGCCATCGACACACGACGGCGCTTTCGTCGCCCGGAGATCGACGATCTTTCACCTCCGTGGTCCTCGTCTTCCAGACTCTTCCTACTCCCTGACTCAGCGTTCCCGATGGATGGCCTTTCGCACTGCATGACTGTTTGTACGGTCATGCACGCCTTTTCTCTGGAACCATCGTCGTGTCGTCGTTCATCGTCCTCCTGCCCTGCCGATTTCAGTCGGTCGTTTGTCGTGTTCCCTTCTCCCCGTCGTCGCCGTCACATGACAGAGCGACGTACCATACAAATTTAGCCTCGCTCCAACTTATTTTTAGCTGTCAAAGTTATCTCGGCCGTCTGTTCCTCTGCAACACGTATATCGCTTCAACCCTAGCGCGACAGTATGTACCATCACGTCCATCTCCCTTGGCTTCGGCACGACGATTTGTATCGTCATGTCTTTCCCTTCATTCACCTGCAACTTCGTCGGGGTTTCCATCGACACATGACGGCGCTTTCATCGCCTGGAGCTCGATGATCTTTCACCTCTGTGGTCCTCGTTTTCCAGACTCCTCCTACTTTCTGACTCAGCGTTCCCGATGGATGGCCTTTCACCCTGCTCGCACTGCATGACTGTTTGTACGGTCATGCGCGCCTTTTCTTTGGAACCATCGTTGTGTCGTCTTTCGTCGTCCTCCTGCCCTGCCAATTTCAGTCGGTCATTTGTCGTATTCATTTCTCCCCTTCGCTGCCGTTACACGACAAAGCGATGTACTATACAAATTTACCCGTCATTTTATTCCTCTGTAATACGTATATCCTTACAACGGTGCATAATGTCGTTAACGTCGCCCAGCTCATCCACCTGTAATCTTTGTACTGTTATCGGCTTTTTCGATTCAATTTCAGCGATCTTCGTCCACATATTCAATTCAAACCCCGCGTGTCACCACCCTCTATTGTTAACTTCCACTTCCACTTTCCACTTTCCACTTTCCACTTTCCACTTTCCACTTCCTTCCACTTTCCACACCAGCGTCTATTGTTATCGATCCCTTATAATCCCAAGGGACAGTCTGCGCTCCTTTCCCATAGACTTGTCGCATTAAAACAGTTTGTACTGTCCCGCACCTCCTTCTTCGCTCTCGCCTGCTGTATACCTTGTCTACCTTGTCATTCTACGCGTCGACCCATAGCTGCTGCCAAATCTAACACATCGGTTTATACTGTTGTGGTAGCAGTTCTGGTCTACCGTGTCGTTCTACGCCTCAACTATGACTCACGAACTCAAAGTCTTCGTTCGTGATGGGAAGGTCTTCACTTCTCTCACTGCGGACTTCCTGCCCGAAGTCATTCCCTACCAGCCTCCCTGGAACCCTCGCGACGATCATGATTATGCTCCCGATGACAGTGACGCGCCACTCACTCCTCGCTGGGCGTATGCGTCGCGTCCATGGTTTCCTGTCGTGCCTTTGAACCCTAGATTCGATGGGCCTATCTTCGAATGCCTGAACCACACCAGGTTCTCTCTCCGCACAGAGGTCGATGCACAGGGCAAGCACATGCTCCATCGTGACATCAGAGGAAGATGGTATGAGTTAGAAAAGAAACTGATCTGGTGCCAGGAGCGTTTGGGTGCTGGGATGTTTGTTCCGTGGGGGACTGTACTTCCAAGCGCTCCAGCCACATTTGGGTATCTACGTTCACACGAGAACGCCAAACTCGCTATAAAGGTCGCGCTGAGGTCGCGCAACGCATTTTTATGTACGTTAATGTTAATCTTTATCTCCATTGCATCGCGACCAACTCTTTTCTAGTAATTGGCGCTGCCTGTACATGGCACATTATGAGTCGTCGGTATCGAGGTTCCAATCGCCCCTGGATGTCTGTCTTGACCGATGACCGCGAGTGCCCCATACCGGCTGAATGGGTCCTCGAGTTATCGCGTTCATTTGTAGGAGATTTGTCGGCCAATGTTCAACGCACCGGACTGTTCATTTCCTCCACCCACTGCCCTTGGGAAGGGCAACTGCCCATGTTTGAACACTTCTCGATCCCAATCTGGGTCCACTGTGCCGGAGACGCGTCTGTCGTCGACTCTATGTTGCACCGCTATATTCCCTCCCGCGAAGTTCTCATCTCTGCGACTGATGGTCTTAAATGGGGCCAAACGCCAGCTGACGGTGCCTGGGGCCATGCTGGTACGTGGGGTTCCCCTGAAAATCAGCGTCAGCATCTGGACGGCGGTGAACCGCAAGCAGAGCCTGATCTCGTATGGGGCGATGTAAGTCACCCATGGGGTTCCTCTGACGGTGGAGAACAGCAACTGATGTCTCTATTCCCACGAACAGGTGCCCTCTGTGTCTCTTGAGCACCACGAACAGGTGCCCTCCGTTTCTCTGTTTCCGGAGCCCGAACGTAACAGTGGGCAGTTGCGAGGAGAAGATTGGCAGGCGTTCTTAGCGCGGCGCCGCGAGGGAAATAAAAAGAGAGAGGAGAAAGAGACTCCAGCTCAACGACAAGTGCGTCTGAGCCGCGCGACGTCGGCGGGGAACCAGGATCTTCCTGCCAAGAAGACCACGGTGTTCGAATGGCAGCCCCAGGATGAGTTTGACGGCTTTCGTCTCCGCATCCGCATCACGAAGAATGATGTATACTCGGTGTGGAGGGAATACAGTGCAACCACAAGAGTATACGACTCATTTCACAATGAGTGGGACTTGTGTGATGAGTTGGATCCCACCAGCGTTCCCGATGGCGACTGGGAAGATGAAATTTTCGCTCCTTCCCCTTCCCCCCCTCCTCCCGCTCTGCCGCCGCCGCCGCCGCCTCAGCCTCCATCACGGTCCAGTTTCTTGCAGGACATCGATCGATACTTCGGTCAACATGAGGTTGCATCATCATCGACATACAGTCATGGCGTTGAGCATTTGTCTCGACGTTAAGTTACCATCTCGGATTCCAACTCGCAGCATCGACCTCTGCGCCCCGAGGTAGATCAGCCACATTTGAATCTTGGATCCGCAAGACGCAGTGGCTTCACCTATGCAGACTCGTTGGCGATGTAGGCACGGATGTCTCAACAATTCCGGACGCGCAGAAGGACATCATCACTTGTTTTATAGGTTACCTGGTCACGTTGCTGACCTCTGGGTTGCCTGAAATGCCATCCGATCTCTGGGACCTAGGTCCTGAACGTTCCCTAGCAGTCTTGAATGCGGGCATTCGAGTGTCTTACGCGCAACTTCCCCAGCAACGGCTCTATGTGATAGAGCCAAGTCTATCAGCAAGTCTGGTCGTCTGGAAACTCGTCGTCGCTGACGCTGCCACTGCTGTGATGTGCCTCCAGCGTGACTGGGGTTCTGACATCACAAAAATCGCGCTAAATCTACTCCAAAAGGGAATCGCTTTCAAGACGTTGCAAGCCATGGCAGTCGCGCCTGATGCATGTCGCCCACGTACAGAACTCCGTTCATACTCGCCGACCTACACGCTCCCCCCTTTCAAGGCCGTTTACGCGGACTACGTCGTATATGAGCAGCATCGCCACGAATTCATGAATCAGCCTCGTGCAAGAGCCGCACTTCTTCATGGCGGCCTCGTATGGAGGCTGGCTCTGCATAGCTTTGGTTTCGATGATCTTCCCTCCGTTCTCGAGGGAATTTCACGGGAAGCTGTTCCATATGGCCTCATGTTGCTAATCAATGACCAGACTTACTTCGACGATGAGTTGTCAGAGGAGGAGGTGGATTCATGTGCGGCACGTATTATTCGTACAACAGTAAGTTTTTTCTTACCGACAATGCAAGCGCTTACATTTGGATGAATAGATGACGGCACTATGGACAAGGTCTCTTGGTGGCCTAGACCTCAGGCTTGGGCTGCCTCAGGGTTAAATGTGGGGTTCTGGTCCACGCGATGCGAAGAGTGGTTCCAGAAGCGCCTCGACAACATTTGACAGGGTGTCTCCAGAATCCGCAATACACCCGCCAACGACGATAACGGCCCAATGACTGCCACGCGATGGAAACGTTCGCTCAAGTTTAATCCGGGCACAAACAAAATGATGAAGAACGTCGACGCGGCGTGTTCCCAATATCTCGCTGACAATGCAACTGGTGAGAATGATTTTGTTGTCGTTGCTGTGCGTCTCTGAATAAGCTCCTGCTTAGTTTTCAAGGAGAATTAGCGTTATGTTATTGTATTCGTGATTGCTGTGTCACTCTTGGAATAAGACAATGCAACTGGTGAGAATGATTCTGTTGTCGTTACCGTGCGTCTCTGAATAAGCTCCTGCTTAGTTTTCGCGGAGAATTAGCGTTATATTATTGTATTCGTGATTGCTGTGTCACTCTTGGAATAGAAGTACAGCATAGTTTTTATTTACCTCTTCACTTTTTATTTACCTCTTTATCTACAAGTACTTGCCGCTGCGCGGCTCGTTGGATGAACCTAGTTCAAATCTAATATGAACTCCCTATATACAACGTTGGACGTATTGAAATCGTCATTTAGTTTGTCTTCTGGAAATAGGATGCGCGAATCGTCTCGTTGATCGACGGATCCGTGAAAGGGCTGTGTAAAGTTGACCGTGTGCGAAGACATCGCGACGAAGGTCGAGAACGGTCTTGTCAGGGGTTAGACCTTGGCAACCATTGAAAGTCGTTGCATATGCCACACGCAGGGGAAATTGTAGACGATGAACAATCCAACTTGCGCGTGGGGGTGTGAATTCGAAGCAGATGCAAAAGATGCATTGAGCTCGAACATCGACATAACGGCGGTGCAATTGTTGTATGAGAAGCGAAGCTAATGAAGGCGCAAAATACTAACGTTAGTAGGTTTCTGAATGGCAGCGGTAGTCGAAGTTGGTCAAGTAAGCGCACGTGAGAAGCACGCAGGTGGAAGCCGTGCTCCAAAGTCGCTATAAGATTACATATTGTAGATTATATATCCAGCTACAGATGTGCAGAGTACAGCCCGAGATTTGTGAGGTGTAAGAGAGTGCGGTGAGTAGGTATCGCAAAAAATCATTACATTATAATACCGCCTAGAAGTAAATCTAATACAAGTACAAGTGCACTGATGTGGTGCAAAGGATGCCAGAAGCTGCGTCAACGAAAGGACGGTATCGTGACGAAGGGAAGTTGGATGCACGACGGTTGTAGTACATGACAGTGCATACCGTCGCTACAGGGGTGAGACCAGCAGGATAAGGCAAAGCAACAGTACAAACTGCTACTAGAGCATCAGAAACGAGTAGCAAAAGCGTAGTCGGCGAGGACGATGAACTCGAAGTACAAACCTTCGAGCTCAGAAGGAGTGGGCAACGAAATAGAATATCAAAGGGTGAAATAAGGAGCTGCGCACAACAGCAACAAACAGCTTAATAATTCTAATCGCATATTCATACTATCATGATCGCCCACTCCTTTCGAGTTCGATGGTTTGTACTGTCGAGCTCATCGTCCTCAATTTACACGATTCTCTAAGCACGACAGTTGTACTGTCGAGCTCACTACCATCGATGCCCACAATCCCTCGTATTATTCATCCTCTCTCTCGTCGCGTCGTCCACTCCTTCCGAGTTCGATGGTTTGTACTTGTCGAGCTCATCGTCCTCAATCTACACGATTCTCCGAGCACGACGTGTTATACTTTCAAACTCACCGCTCTCTACTCCACGATCTCCCGATGTCATCAAAAATACTAAAAATAGTGGAGGTGGGGCAGCAGCTCTTAACTTCGGGGAAACTTAGCATTGGAATCCGCACAAGGGGACGCATGAGACTGTGTATTGGAGTACGAGTAGGTACCAATCATCCGAGCAAGATGTTCCGCCACATCACCAACACAACGCTCCGCCTATTGACAGTATGGAAGACGCGGTTGCAAGGGGTGTGGAAGCTGCGCTGAAACGTGTTTTCATCAACAAAGAATTTCTGGTCGCCAACAAGCAGAGTCCCCGGAGGAGAAAAACAGAGCAAGAAGAAATTCAGCGGGAGAAGACCATCGAAACAAGCTGCGAAAGAGACTTTGTTTTGGTAAGCCGAAATGCGGTATAGAAATCTCCGCTTACATCGAAGTAGGGAGAAGTTAGGCGTCTCTTTAAAGAAGTTTTCGGAATTTCTCAAGGCGTAGATTTCATAGTCCATGAACCAGCGAGTCGCCAGGATGACTATGCGTATGAATACGAAGATGGCTCAGGTCCTGATTCAAGACGGATCCAAATCATCCTGGAATAGCAGGATCATCAATTTGCTCCTTGAAGAATTGGAGAAAAGGGGTCGCGAATATAGTTGGCCGTTCCAGAGATCAGAAGCGTATCTCAGAGAAATCCTTCAACATCACTACAAGCGCCTACGTGCGATCTGGACGGCTGCGCAGCCTAGGGTCACAGCAACAGGTACATCGGAGACTCCTGCAGAGGCGAAGTAGGGATTGATCGCGAAGAAGGACGAAACGCTGAAATCTACTCGTCAAACGACACGTCGGAAAAATGTACGCTCGCAATATCCATACCATTCTGACACTGATGTCCTATCATCAGAAATATCTACGGAGAGTAACAGTTCAAGGACAAGGAAGAAATCGCAAGCACCTCGAATCGCTGAGTGGCTGAGACTGGAGCAGGAATTATAGATGGTCGAGAATGGCTCGAGGTAGTC
Organism: Suillus cothurnatus; assembly: GCA_016758765.1. NCBI lineage: Eukaryota > Fungi > Basidiomycota > Agaricomycetes > Boletales > Suillaceae > Suillus > Suillus cothurnatus. The sequence goes on from JABBWL010000070.1 coordinate 351,826, forward strand.
GCCTGGAAAGCACTTCTCGGCAGGACAGACCACGATCTGGCGCGACGATACGTAGAATCGCGTCCATATTCCATCGAAGATGACAGATATGCTGGTTGTAAGATTCCTGTGAAAACGACACGACGATGGTTCCAGAGAAAAGGCGTGCATGACCGTACAAACAGTCATGCAGTGCGAGCAGGGTGAAAGGCCATCCATCGGGAACGCTGAGTCAGAAAGTAGGAGGAGTCTGGAAAACGAGGACCATGGAGGTGAAAGATCATCGAGCTCCAGGCGACGAAAGCGCCGTCGTGTGTCGATGGAAACCCCGACGAAGTTGCAGGTGAATGAAGGGAAAGACATGACGATACAAATCGTCGTGCCATAGCCAAGGGAGATGAACGCGACGGTACATACCATCGCGCTAGGGGAAGGAAGTAGTATACTTGCTAAGTCTTAACGAAAGCGGAGGTACTATTACGCAACTTATTGATCATTATTTGTACACTTTCATCGCAGTTTCCGAAATGCAAAGTCCCGAAGTGGAAATCATTACATAAGTTGTTTATCATTGCTGTGCTCTTGCCTCTCCAAATTTCTAAGTCCCTCGATTGCTAGTAGTACTATACGTTTGCTTTACCTTCGTCCTTACCTTTCCTTGCACACGGACTCGACGGTTTGTACTGCCGAGCTCGTCGTCGTAGGGTTTCTTCCACCTTATTCTTTATCGCGCTACTTCCCTCCTTCCTTCCCTACGGCGTGACTGTTTGTACGGTCGTGTCCCCTCCTTTCTCTCCCGATTTCATCGCCTCGAACGTACCGAGTCCTTCGCCACTTCCTCATTCGACATTCCCGATGGCCTTCTCCCTTCTCCACATGGCATGACTGTATGTACGGTCGTGTCCCCGCCTCTCTCTCCCGATTTCATCGACTCGAACGTACTGAGTCTCTGCTACTCCCTCATTCGATGAGCTTTGCGCCTTCGTTCTAGAGCTACTGTCGTCTCACTCTTTTTTCCTACCCGACTTCAATCGGCCCCTGTCATATTCACTTCTTGCCGTCATTTCTCTTCATCATCGTCGTATTACATGAATGTTCTACTGTTCAGCCGTTGCTGTCAGTTGCACCACTTTTTGTTTCCATTTAAATGGACTTCCTATCACAAGAGCTACATTCCTATCCCGATAGGCGACGGTACATCCTATATTGCTGTTGTATTCAAATAGCGCCCATGCAGCTACTCACCTTGTACTTTGTTGCTAACCTCTTCTTATTGCCGTAACAATCGTTGTCATATGCATAGTCGTTCAGTGATGCTTCTATTTCTCTTTTTTTATTTAAAAGGTCATCCTAGTCGGTTCTGCCTTCCAAGGTTTTCCGTCTCACATCCCCATACTCACAGGCGACGGTTCATACTATTGTCAACACCACCCAACTCGTTCACCTCCGACATAATGCCAGCGTCTCGTGCAACGCTCAAACGATGCGGTGTGAGGAGAGTGCATTTGTAAGGCGGATATGACGAGAAAGGCGCACCAAAGGGGAGTGCTCATGGCAGAAAGTTCAATTGCATCTCATGTCCGGCGTGTAAAAGCAGAACTTGCTGAGCACGCTGCAAGTACCGTTGGGGGCCGGGAATGTTGACCAGGATTTTGTCATCCCAGTCTTTCGCGTGCACCAATCACCAGTAATAGGGCCGCCACTCCTGTCTCCGCTATTACCGCCCATCTTAGTCGGTTGGCCCTTTCCACGGACACTCCACAGTCATCATCATCCACTTCTTCTATACCCGATCATCTCTATCGTGTAGTCTCGCGCAACACCCATGCAGTACTTGTCTCCGACCATGACCTCGATCATTTGACGTTGTCAGATTCCCTGCCACCACCTTTGAAAATTCGCAGAGCTGCTGGTCATAAATCATCCAAAAAGCACAATCAGCGCACCGTGAAGGCATTAGAAATTCTTGACAACATCGAATCCCGCATTCAACGGTGCTTTCGTTTGTTGCTGCATTCTGGTAGCATGATGGAAACTAGGCACGAGCTCCTTCTACTTCGCAAAGCTTTGGAGACCATCAGTCAACAAGCAGATATCGTAGTCGCGCGAAAGAAGGCCATCATATCACGCATGTATGAACTGTCGACCCAACTCGATGACCACAAGCTGTCCGGTGACTCGCTCAAAGTACCTGTCGAGATTAATACCGGTAAGCAACGAGCATATGTGGTCATGATTCATTGTTGATTGGTCTGTAGACGCCCATCAGCAAGCTCAGTAAATCGGTCAGACGAAATCACACATGTCGTCCTATTCTTTTGTGTCACATGTAGAGTGTCATGGGGGTCAGCAGGAGCAGTTGCGATTTAATCATGAAGATAATTTCCATCATACTGTTTCTCGCATTCCGGAAGTCGGACAGCAATCTCAGCCCCTCTCACGAAAATATCCTCAAGCAGATTCCCATGACCTCGGAAAGCGCAGAGGCAAAATTTGATCTAACTGGCAAAAATCGTCCCGTATGCGTCTGCAGTTGTCACTGCACATACGCTCCGATTTATGCACCAGGCTCGACGACCCCAACATATCCTGAATGGTGCACACACTGTCCCACGCCTGGGACTGAATGTGGCGAGACTTTGCTTACAGTTGGCCGTCCCAGAAGGATTTTTATGTACCATGATTTCAAAGATTATCTGTCTGGTCTCCTTTCTTGTAGAGATATCGAGGCCGTGATGGATGAGGGCGTGTGATGACCTCATGGATTCCATTGACTCCCCTCATCTCCCCTTTGTCAAAAATCCATTTGATGCTCAGTTTCTCCGTGAATTCCGTGGTCCAGAACCAGGCTCACTGTTCGTCGACAGAGGAGAAGAAGGACGCTACGCTTTTTGCCCTTCACGTGGACTTTTCAATCCAGAAGGTCTGAATTTGCGTGGTGCTAGCACGTCATGTGGAATCATTTCCATGGCATGCTTGAATCTACCATTGGATATCAGATATAAACCAGAGAACATGTATCTCGCGGGCATCATCCCAGGCCCGAAGCACCATCTCTAGATAATCTCAACCACTACATCCGACCACTCATCAATGACCTGGTAGACGCATGGGAACGCGGTGTCAAGTTCTCTTCACCGCTTGTTATCCTGATGGACGGCTTACTCGTAGTGTGGTTGCCCTCGTTGTCTGTGATCTTCCTGCTGCTCGTCATATCGCTTCTCTTGCTGGAGTCGGTAGTCATTTCTACTGCAGTGCATGCAATGCTACCACAGTCTACTTATGGAAGAGTGGACTTCGAGACTTGGGAGCCTCACGATAGAGACAACCTGCGAGAGTATGCTGAGCAATGGAGAGACGCTGCCACGTCCTCTGAACGTGCTAGATTGTTTAAGGCTCATGGCGTGCGCTATTCCGAGCTTTGGCGTCTACCATACTGGGACCCCTCCCGGCAACTTGTTGTCGATCCAATGCACTGCATATTAGAAGGATTGGTTCAACATCACACGCGTAGTCTGCTTGGTTTGACTTCAGAGTCAACTGCATCGACTTCAGCCCCTCCGGCATTTACGTATGACTTTGGCGAAATACCTCCCGGGATAATGACATCCAAGGAAATGACGCAGATATCCGCAATTCACGCTCTCCTTATTTCCGATATGACTCTTCTCGATGACGGGGCTTGTTTTCAACAAGCTGAAAAGCTCTCTGCTTCGCAAGAATATGGGACCGTTAAAGTTTGTGTGCAATTCCTTATGTTGTATCCCACAGAAACCTGGTAGAACGCTGAAGATTGACTATATCGAAGCTCTTCTCGAATGGGTAAGCTCTTCATGTTTTTCATTGTCTTTAGTTTTGTAACGTTTCTTCACAGCGTCGCGCAAAGCCTCTAGCCGCTCCTCAAGAAGAGCGTCTATTTGTGGTAGCAGAAGTTGTTGGACATATCCGCGACGTTATCCGGGATACATCTGTCCCCACTTGGCTTGGTTCAGTTCCCAGTAATTTTGGAGAGGTGTCTGCTGGGACAATTAAAGCCGATGAGTGGCGATCGCTTGTCACGGTCTACCTTCCTATTGCCCTTCTGAGCTTGTGGGGAGCCGGTACGACTCGCATTCTTCTGATGAACTCGCTGTTCGCCTCAGAGCTGTTCTCGATCACACTATGGAACTAGTTTGTGCAGTGTATCTTGCATGTGCACGAACAATGACGGCAAGAAGGGCAAAAGCTTACCGCTCTCACATTGCTGGTTATGTCGGGAAGTTAAAGAAGATATATCCTACCTTCTCTCTGCGCCCGAATCACCACGCGTCGTTACACATATATGACTATCTCCTCTTATTCGGCCCTGCCCACTCGTGGGGTGTTTTTCCTTTCGAGCGTCTGATTGGAATACTGCAACGTCTTCCTGTAAATCACAAATTTGGCAGGTCCTCATCAGAATGCGAATGAGCAAAGGGACTAATATTCTCTTAGGAGAGCTTGAGAATACAATGCTTCGTTCATACATCCAAGCTGCAAAACTTCGCGTTGGCTCGCTCGACCAGATTGTCCGCCCGCTATTCAAGAATGCAGGGCCCTGTTTGACAGAGTGTATGCCCCCAAGAGCGCTACGAATCTAAGTCAAGTATTAACTGAAGATCCCATCAACGATGTTGTCCAGGTGCCTGAATGTGCAACGACTAGTCCGGTGCCTGAGGACTTGTATATCCTCATCAGACGACGAACAGCAGTTTTACGCGCCACACTCAAGTTCCACGGTGTTGTATACAGCAGGGCATCTACACACTTGGGGAACAGCCAGATTCTCTTCTATCCCCGTGGAGATCGGTCGTTGAGCCCAATCCCCGCCAGCATCAAATACATATATGGTACGCTAACAGAAGAGGTATTATTCTGTAAGACGACTTCTCCCAATGGATCATAACGACCGTACGGTCGATCCTTTCTCGATGTATCCTGATTTTCCAGCAAAATTGTACTCAGCGGACCACGAAAGTCGCCTCGAAAACGTCAAGGTATCCTGGGTAGTCAGCCATTTGGCGCGATGGACAATTTCCGGCCGTCACGCAGTGATTCTATCCTTATCTCGTGATTGATCAGTGTATATTGTGTCGGTTCTTCGTCTTCGAAGTTCGATATTTTGCTCATGTACTGTACTTATGAGGCAAAGACTCCAGACTAAATATCACAAACAATATTAATTCCATACTGAGTTCATCGTGGAGGTGAAATTGTGAAGTAGAACATGATTGTTGCTGGCACAAAGAGTCGTGGCAAGGACGAGGGCTCGGATGAAGTCATCAGCACCTCTCAGCAGTACAAACTGCTGGGCGGTTGAGACTGTAGTAGGCCTCTGTCTCGGATGGTGAAGTCTGATGGCCGAGAAAAGGCTCGAGGTAGTTCCCCTAGAAGTACTTTATTAACCCAACTAAACATGGACCGTACATACAGTCATGCCATGTGGAGAAGGGGGAATGCCATTGAGAATGTCGAATGAGGGAATAGCGAAGGACTCGGTACGTTCGAGGCGATGAAATCGGGAAGAAAGGAGGGGACACGACCGTACAAACAGTCACGCCGTAGGGAAGGAAGGAGGGAATAGCGCGATAAAGAATAAGGTGGAAGAAACCCTACGACGACGAGCGGCAGTACAAACCGTCGAGTCCGTGTGCAAGGAAAGGTAAGGACGAAGGTAAAGCAAACGTATAGTACTACTAGCAATCGAGGGACTTAGAAATTTGGAGAGGCAAGAGCACAACAATGATAAACAACTTATGTAATGATTTCCACTTCGGGACTTTGCATTTCGGAAACTGCAATGAAAGTGTACAAATAATGATCAATAAGTTGCGTAATAGTACCTCCGCTTTCGTTAAACTTAGCAAGTATACTACTTCCTCCCCTAGCACGATGGTATGTACCGTCGCGTTCATCGCT